>JAWZYT010000154.1:67500-141173 GCA_034508575.1 Petrolisthes manimaculis | reverse complement strand
CTTCCTTCCTTTTTTCCCCTCTTCTCTTTTTCGTCCTTAATTCATTTTTCCATAGTTTTTCTTTCGAGTTTATGTTTTATTATTTATTTATTTTCCAATTTTATATATTTATTTATTTGTGTTTCATTTTATATATTTATTTAGATGTTAGCAGTGTGTCTCGTTCCAACACGAATATGCATTATCATGTTTTCGTACATTTTTGTGCTTATAAAAGTTGGAGTTAGGTACCTGATTGGATAATAAAATTTTGGTGTAAGTTTTCATGGATTGCATTACACATCTAAGGAAGAAGTCAAGAAGAACCTGAATGGGAGACTCTATGCATTCTCGCCCAGTTAAAAAAAAAGGAGAGAAAACAAATATAAATAAATAAAAAAAAAGTAAAAATGGAGTATCCACCGTTGCTTAGACCGAAGCTGAAGCCAGCCAGCCATTTATAAAACTTACTGAACCGAAGCCAGAGTCAGCCATTTAAAAGGCAACCGAACCAACGCTCACTCCTAAAATTTATGTTGAAATTTATGTGGCGGAAGCAGGCAGGCAGCGAGGCAAGGTTTGGGGGGGGGGAGGAGGGGAATCCATGGCAAGGCGATGTTTTAGGGGGGAGGTGGAGGGAGATAGGAGGGGGAAGGAGGGTACAGCATCACCTCGCCTCCACTCATTGCCTTCCTTCTCATTTATCCTTTTTTTTCATTTCTCTTTCATCTCCTTCGTTTTGGATTTTATATATATAATTTTTTTTTTTTTTTTAAGAACTTGATATAGTTGTATATTGTCATCTCTGATGGTGGAATTTAAAGGTCACTGGTTCCTCCTAACAATGCCAGAAAACGGACCACTTCAACATACTGTACGAATAAGGGATCTGTTTTGTAGCACAGTTTGGAGGATTCAGCAGCCCTCCAGTTTGCCAAGAAGAATTAAAAAGATCTCGTTACAATCCTATCACCAGTTAAAAAGATCTTGCTACAGTCTTATCTCCAGTTCAAGTGATATAATAATACCCCTCCAATACCCTTACTGTTAAGAGTGTTGTCCCCATCATCAACTACAGTAAACAAACACTTGTGAATGTTTTTTGTCAGTAGATGTATACAGTAGGCTAATATAAACACACACTTAAGGGACCCTGTGATGTTGTCAGAAAATTGGAGGTAAACTAGTCCTTCAAACATTGCCACGAAACACCACCTATAGGGAGGGAGCGTGCTTAGTTTTATAGTCAGGAGGAATCAGTAGCCTCCATTTCTCATATACGATCACAGGGTCCTTAACTGTAAACTCCATGGACAGTTCACACGACATATAAGCTGCCAAAGGTCGGGTGAAAGTCTACGGTGAGAGAGACATAACATTTCACTGTTGGATGTTTTGAGGCCATTGTTCAGTATACTGTAAGGTGGTGAAGCTGGAGGCAAATTCACAGTAATAAGTGATTATGCATTGACCACGTGATGATATAGTGTATGTTAAGGCGTGTTCCTTCTATTTATATAAACTACTGGTATTTATCATTGACCTTCCCCTAAAAAAATACTAACGTATATGTAATACACACACACACACACGCAGAATCCCTCCACATTAACTTCCTTCCCCCCTCCCCCCCCTTCTCTCTTCCCCTCACCCCCCTTCCCCCCTTTCTTCCCCGTCACCCCCCCCCCTTCTCTCTTCCCCTCACCCCCCTTCCCCCCTTTCTTCCCCGTCACCCCCACCCCCCTTCCTTCCATGGCCTGGCGCCAATCCTGTGATCCATGCTAACCTGATCAAACTTTTACTGTCACACATTTCACCCCGAGAGAAACGTTGTCTTGCTTTCCACAACCACGTTTCTTCTTAGTTTATTCCCAGGCCTATTTCTTCTTAGATTATTCCCAGGTTTGTTTCTCTAGTTTATTCCCGGGCCTGTTTTTCTAGTTTATTCCCAGGCTTATGTTTCTTTAGTTTATTCCCAGGCTTATGTTTCTTTAGTTTATTCCCAGGCTCATGTTTCTTTAGTATATTCCCAGGCTTATGTTTCTTTAGTTTATTCCCAGGCCTGTTTCTCTAGTTTTTTTCCCGGGCCTGTTTCTTTAGTTTATTCCCAGGCTTATGTTTCTTTAGTATATTCCCAGGCTTATGTTTCTTTAGTTTATTCCCAGGCCTGTTTCTCTAGTTTTTTCCCGGGCCTGTTTCTTTAGTTTATTCCCAGGCCTGTTTTTCTTAGTTTATTCCCATCAGTGAATTTGTGTTGGTTGGTTAGTTGGTTGGTTTATTAAGTGAGTTTGTTGGTTGAGTAGTTAATTTGAGCGGTTGTTTGGTTGGTTGGAAGGTAAGATGATGATGATGATGGTGTGTGTGTGTGTGTGTGTGTGTGTGTGTGTGTGTGTGTGTGTGTGTGTGTGTGTGTGTAAATGATAAAGTCAGTGGTTGGGGAGATACTGCGTCGTGGCTTCTCAGGCTTATCATTATCACAGAGAGAGAGAGAGAGAGAGAGAGAGAGAGAGAGAGAGAGAGAGAGAGAGAGAGAGAGAGAGAGAGAATCACATCTACATATATTAATAATACACCACCACAGCCATCTTATCTCTCTCGCTCTCTCTCTCTCTCTCTCTCACACACACACACACAGACACAGACACAGACACAGACACAGAGGCACCTTCCAGCACTCGCATTATGGATTTACATGGCCCACATTAATGATATAAATATATATATTGTGCTGGTGTGGTCTGTTGTGTTGCATTGTGTGTGTAAATCAGTATGGTACCTCTCCAGTCTTTCTCTAAATATATGACTTAAATCCCTTAGTAAGATGAAGCAAGCGACGGTGGGTGGGCATTTGTCTCTCTATAGGCCTCTAGTTCACTGGAAATATATATCTGTTTTGGAAGGAGATGTGAGGTAGCTAGGGGGAGGAAGGGGGAGTGACGTGGGAGGGAAGGATTATGAGGGAAGCTAGGAGGTGTGTGAGTGAGGAGGCTATGTATAGGAAGAAGGTGTGAGTGACGTGGGAGGGAAGGAGAGGAAGTGTGATTAAGGAAGAGAGGGAAGGATTATGGGAGAAGGAGATGTGAGTGAGTGAGTGAGTGAGTGAAGGAGAGGAGGGGTGATTGAGGGAGTGAGTGAAGGATTAAGGAGGAAGGAGACATGAGTGAGGAGTTGAGAAGAGGAGGGAGGTGTGAGTGAGGGATGTGGGGGGGGGGGGGAGCATAGGAAGGCTTGCATTTGTGGCGCCGGCTTCCAGTATTCCCGGAGTTGGGGGCTTAGGGTAGGGGGTGGTTAAGGGAGTCAGTCTGTGGGAGGTGGGGGTTCAGGGGGGTCCGGGTAGAAAGAAAGAAATGGGGGGGTGATGGGGGGCGTGGCGCCAGGGAAAGCCCCGCGCGGCGACACCCCTCCGTCGCCAGCCTCGCCTTTACTCCAAGCCTTGGCGCCGGGGTCTGGTCTCGGACTGCCAGGTGTAGCGTGGCGGCGTCGGCGGCAATGTTAAAGCCAAGCGAGAGCGGCGGGGATGGCGGCGGCCTCAAATGGCGATAGCGGCAGCGGCGGCGGCGGCGGCGGGGAACTGAAGTGGTAGTGACAGTTTTGGTGGCGACAGCGGCGGCGGCTACAACTTTGATGCCTCAGTAAACAATAGAGTATTATTACACATGTGTGTTTGTGTGAGGGTGGTGGCGGTGAACTGAACACAACAACATCATTAGTACAGGGTTTTATCGAGTTAATGAGTAATAGGGAAGGTATGTTGGTGTACGAAGGTGTAGCGGCGGCGGAGGCGGCGGAGGGTTAGAAGCGGTGATGGTGATACTTATATAGAAGACAGTGTATTCATGCAGAGGCGACTGATATACACAGCAATGTTTTGGACACGTGTGGTTTATGCAGCTATAGAAGGTGTTATGGGTGTGTGTGGCTGATGTGAATAGTAAAGGCTGAAGAGGTGTATTTACTTGTGTATTTACTTGTGACGAGAAATGGAGACATTATAGATTCAATGAAATGTTTACTGCACGGAGGAGTCAGTTAATAATTTTACGGATTCTGAACTCATGAAGAAGCAGTAGGCACTTACTGTTGACCTTCCCAAGACTGACGGTCCAAAAGGAAGACAAGAACGAATCCGATGATAGAATGAGGAACATGCAGACAGACAACAATAGATGGACGGAAAAACAAAGACAAGGAAACAGACAACAAACAAGAAGTGGAGGACAAAAAGAGAGGCAGAGACAAGAGCAGACAACACAGTGAGACGAAGAGACAGTGAACAGAATGAGAGAGAGGGAAAGAGACAAAGCAGAAGAGAGAAACGCCGCTCCAGTGAGAGAAGCCGGCATGCTGATCCCTACTGAGTAATCTCCGGCGACATACACACACACACACACTCAGCATATTGAAGTGGTCAGTATAATCCCTGGGTTGATAAGAGTGGGACATGAGGCAGTAAACAAGCTGGATAATGTAATGTTGTTGAGTGTATGTATAATATGTTGTGACTGGATGAATGGTTGGTTGGTTGGTTGGCTTTATAATCTCTCTGGCGAGGTTTTATTGTCTTCACACGCACACACTTCATTCTCACACCCTTCACTCTCATTGACACATCCTTCACTCTCATTGACACATCCTTCACTCACTCACATACCTTCACTTTCATTCACACATCCTTCACTTTCATTCACACATCCTTCTCCTTTACTTTCAATCACACACCGTTCTCCTTCACGTCAAGGGGCTGAATCACTGAACAACCCTGTCAACTCAACCTGAGGATAATAATGACAAACCTATTACAGTACACTTATATTTATTAATGATTATGTGATCGTGTATGAGAGTTAGTGGCTTGTGATTCCTCCTGACTATGCCACGAAACAAGTTCCTTCAATATACAGCAGAGTGTTTCGTGGCAATATTTGAAGGACTCGCTAACCTCCAATTTTCTGACTACAACACAGGGTTCCTTAAAAGTGGTACAAGACCTTCTAAATATGAGTCCTTGTTAGGGGTAAAATGGGATGCCTCAGGAAGTATCGTGTGAGTGGAGAAACTTTTCAACGTGTTTATAATTCACCATTACTACGGTATATATTTCTCAACCATGTCTGTGTTTATGTGAACTTGGCTCGGGTATAGGACAGTGCGTTTAATTATTAAGGGAGGAACCTCTTGGTAAACAGCTTGGAGGTCTACTGATTCCACTAAGTAAGCCATCCCATGAAACAAAACACCTCAATGACTCGTGATATAATAATGTACAGTAGTTTGTATATTTCATTAACCCTCCAATGTTTACTCAAGAATTTCTCCCCTTACATTTTTATAGTACACTCCAATTATCACTCAGTCCCGTCCAAATAAATATGATAAATATAAGTATGCTCCGCCCTTGAATTTTTTTTTTGTGTGTGTGTTTTTGTGTGTGTTTTTTCGTGCACTGTTGACTCACATGTGTACAGTACGTGACTCGAGTCCTCTCATGCACCAATAGTTATAGTTGCCAGTCATTAAGGTCAGTCACAGATTTCTGACGCACTCCACATGTAGCCTGATACGATTCAACACCACACAAGTTATAATAAAATCAATAATTATAACCCAACACCACACAAGTTATAATAAGATGAATAAATATAACCCAACACCACACAAGTTATAATAAAATCAATAATTATAACCCAACATCACACAAGTTATAATAAAATCAATAATTATATACCCAACACCACACAAGTTATAATAAAATCAATAATTATAACCCAACACCACACAAGTTATAATAAAATCAATAATTATAACCCAACACCACACAAGTTATAATAAAATCAATAATTATAACCCAACATCACACAAGTTATAATAAAATCAATAATTATATACCCAACACCACACAAGTTATAATAAAATCAATAATTATAACCCAACACCACACAAGTTATAATAAAATCAATAATTATAAACCCAACACCACACAAGTTATAATAAAATCAATAATTATAACCCAACACCACACTAGTTATAATAAAATCAATAATAATAAACCCAACACCACACAAGTTATAATAAAATCAATAATTATAAACCCAACACCACATAAGTTATAATAAAATCAATAATTATAACCCAACACCACACAAGTTATAAAAATATTGGTTGACCCTCTACCCGGCCAGCATATATATATTTTTTCTTCGATTTAGACCACACAATATAAGAAGGTATTTATTATATAGCTAATAACACCATGCAAGTATATTATAAGGTCTATGTACTGTAGGTATCACGTAGAGAACCCAAACCCTTCAACATAATCAAAGACACAGTATATTATTATAACATAACTCAACTGCATTACATATATACCCTACCCTATCTGTCATTATTTTGTAAACGAGAGGGGGATAGATGAGGGGGATAGATATATAATGTTGCCTGGAAATTGGTGCCTACTGATTCCTCCATTTTGTATCACACACACATGCGCACACACACACACACATACACACACACACACACACACACACACACACACACACACACACACACACACACACGTACGTTATCATAGTTTAGTCTATTTTCTTGGTTTCATTTAGGTGGCAAATATTCAAGTTGCCCTAAACCCTTATTTAAACAACGCTGATTTCATTACATATTTCCCTATTATTAAACATCTGACAACTTTTTCTTGTCGGAGGGAAGCGCATCTCACTTAAGAAAAGGTTAAACATTATTCCAGTTAACCCATGAAAATAGTTTACATATCAACAAACACCAGGTAATTTTTTGCCACCGAAAAAAACAAAAACAGCAACAGTTACTGAATAATAGGTTCATACTCTTTCGTGTTATTTAAGGGATATAATATTATAGTCTCTTGAAGGCAGATTAGAGAGATACCTTTTTTACTCAATCCTCCAACACAGTGCACCACGAAAATGGTCCTTTTTTTTATTGATAACTATGCCAGATGGTCTATTTACTACTTGGCATAGTTTGGAGGAATCGACATCCCAGCCATCCATCTTACCCACAGGTTCATCCTTTTAATCAGAGTGGGAGGGACTTTCTGCGACCCCTACGTGCCTCGGGGAAACGTGGATCAGATCATTCCTTCCGCTTTCTCAGAGCTTTTTACACACGAGCCCAACCAACCATGCAAGACACGGCGAAAAACCCGGCCATGATCAGAGCTACCTCATGTACCGGCTGACTGGTGGGTTGGTTGGTTGGTTGGTTACTTGGTTCAATGCTCGGTTGGTAGGTCTGTTGGTTATTTGGTTCAATAGTTGATTCAGTAGTTTTCTGGGTGGTTGGTTGGTTGGTTAATTTGCCTCTTGGTTGGTAGGTTGGTTTGTAGGTTGGTTAGTAGATTGGTTAACTGGTTGGTTGGTTTAGTAGTTTTCTGGGTGGTTGGTTGATTAATTTGCCTGTAGGTTAGTTGGTTGGTTGGCTGGTTTTTTCTTTGCTTCCATGATACTTGTATAAAAAGTCTCCTACATTCTGTCTGCCCTGTGAATGTTGTGTTTTCCCAAGA
Source organism: Petrolisthes manimaculis (assembly GCA_034508575.1). Lineage (NCBI taxonomy): Eukaryota > Metazoa > Arthropoda > Malacostraca > Decapoda > Porcellanidae > Petrolisthes > Petrolisthes manimaculis. The sequence continues at coordinate 133,651 of JAWZYT010000154.1, read as the reverse complement.
GGCTCCCAGGAAGTGCTGACCTGATATGATGTGTGTGTGTGTGTGTTGTTATAATACGAGAGTAGTAGTAGTAGTAGTAGTAGTAGTAGTAGTAGTAGTAGTAGTAGTAGTAGTAGTAGTAGTAGTAGTTTCCCTTGCCCCTCTTTAATTCCCTATCTTGTGACTGTTCTTCTTCTATCCCCTTACTCTCTCTCTCTCTCTCTCTCTCTCTCTCTCTCTCTCTCTCTCTCTCTCTCTCTCCCTCTCCTTTACTTCACTCTTTATCATCCGCTCCTTTAAAAAAATTTGTCCTCTCGTTTTCTCGACTTTTTCACTTTCGCGATTTCCCCTCTTTTGCGACGATCGTTTCTGGGTGACTATTATTACTTGGTTAACGATGGCTTGCCCCTCCCTCACTACTCTCCCTCCCTTACCACTCTCCCTCACTACTCCCTCACCACTCTCCCTCCCTCACTACTCTCCCTCACTACTCTCCCTCCTGCAGTGTCGTGTTGTTATTCCCCCTATTTGGTCTCTTCTTCACTCACCACAGTCTCTTCTTTCCCGTCGTAATTTCTTATCATTCCCAGACTTGCAAATACTGTACTGTTTGTTCTTTCTCCTTTCACTGCTGCTATATTTACACCATTTTCCCTCCTTTACATTTTATGATATACCCTTCTTCGTGATTTTTTTTTTGTCTGTCCTTCTCTACTCACCTCCCTTTTCCCACTCAAATATCTATCTACACACACACACACACACACACACACACAGTATACACTATTCTACACTTTCTTCCCAGCCTCTTTCAATTTCAAACCCCCATTGAACCCCAACTCTCCCGTATACCCCCACCCCTACCCCTCAAGTCTCTCTCTCTCTCTCTCTCTCTCTCTCTCTCTCTCTCTCTCTCTCTCTCTTCAAACCTCCTCCCTTCCTTCCTGTATGGTACGCCTCACGACACCCATCACTCCCCTCCCCTTCCCTTCCTCCCTTAACTTTCCCCTCTCCAGCAACCCTAGCATGTGCCTCCCTCCTTCCCCAACCCCCTTCACACCAACACCCTCCATATTCTCTCTCTCTCTCTCTCTCTCTCTCTCTCTCTCATGGCTACAAACTTGAACTGAAGCGATACAACCGCGATCGGTGTGGTAAATTCTTTACATACAGCATCTGCGGTACTTGGAACGCGCTCCCTGCTGATGTAGTTAACAGCAACTCTGTGGATCAGTTCAAGTCCAGATTAGACAAAGTCTTAAACCACCGTCTAGGTGTTTAAGCCGTTGTGTGAGTGTTCCCTGATGGTTTCACATGACACATTCGAGAACGGTCACATACTTGCACAACTAAACCCACAGGTACCCTCTTTGTATGGATCGTAAGGTCTTCTAGGGTACTTCTTTTCCTTGTAACTCTCTCTCTCTCTCTCTCTCTCTCTCTCTCTCTCTCTCTCTCTCTCTCTCTCGCTCTCTCTCTCTCTCTCTCTCTCTCTCTCTCTCTCTCTCTCTCTCTCTCTCTCGCTCTCTCTCTCTCTCTCTCTCTCTCTCTCTCTCTCTCCAACATGATCCTCCTCCTCCTCTCTCTTTTTCTCCCTCCAGCACCGTGCTTTCCTTTCAGCACTTTATTTTCTTTACATTTCCCTCCTTTCCTCCACCCCTTTCACCCACCATCCCCCCCCCCCCCCCAAACACACACACACACACAACCAACCAACCAACCAAGCAAGCTCCTCTCTGTCTGTCTCTCCCTGTCTCCCTCCCTTCCTTCCTCCATTGCTGATTCACCACCATTGTGTTTCTCCCCCTTCTCCCCCTGACTCCCGCTGCGAAAAAGGAACTTGTATAGATGAAAGGGAGATGCATAATACTAGGAAGGGCTGAGTGCCACTGAGGGTAACAAGTGCCAGTCGTTCAGTGCCCAGGGGTTGGAAGGGGATGGAAGAGGTTGTTGTGTGATCTTGGTGTCAATACTCATCTACCATTGTTATTTACCCTAAGGGGAGAAACGCTTGGCGGTAAGTAAATAAGTAAGTTAAAACTCTACTGAATGAATCCTCCAAACTATACGTATAGGTCTCGCATGAAAGAGATGGTGATTTGTTTTCTGGGATATAATATACAGAATATACAGAACTTACTTATCCCTCCAGTATACTAAAAGGGAATTAATTGTTTCCTGGGATATATGCAGTATATAATTATATAGGCATAGTTTGGAAGAATAACAGAACTTACTTATCCCTCCAGTATACTAAAAAGGAATTAATTGTTTCCTGGGATATATGCAGTATATAATTATATAGGCATAGTTTGGAAGAATAACAGAACTTACTTATCCTTCCAGTATACTAAAAAGGAATTAATTGTTTCTCCCCTTCAACAAACAATGGGTGACCTTTTTCATTCCTTTGACTCTAGCCTACACCACTTTGAGAGTTTCCTTGAGGGCAGGTAAAACAAAAATTGGTGAGTTAAAGGTATATATAATCTATGATATTTAATAATCCATAACCAGCATATTATCTCTCTTAACTATAGACGTTTGATATGTCACGTGTGTAGTTTAGTTATGTATCTGTTGGCTATCTATTTATCTGTATCTATTCGTGTTTGTTTCTAGACATATTCATAAACGGAATCAGAGAGAGAGAGAGAGAGAGAGAGAGAGAGAGAGAGAGAGAGAAAATGAATATGTATATGTGTGTGTGTGAGAGTGTGAGTCCATTTTGTTTCATATTAGACTTGTGTTTTGTGTGGGTTTTATTAGTTAGGCATTCGTAGTTATAAACCCGTCGATAATACTAAGCAACTGAGGAGATAAAACCGTCGATATTAAGAGGCAACTAAAGAGATAAAACTGCGATAATACTAAGCAACTAAGCAGATAAAACCGTCGATATTAAGAGGCAACTAAGGAGATAAAACCGTCGATAATATTAGTGAACTGCAACAGAGGTAAACAAATGGACCTTCAGAGTGGTGGACTGGGATTACCTATGATCTATAATATAATGTTTGTGAGATGAAATGTAGAGGATTACTCGTTACGTTAAGAGTATCAGGTACAACAGATTTAATATATACACGTGTATGGTGTTGGGTCGTGACGAGGAGAGAAGCAAAAGAGTGTGTGTGTGTGTGTGTGTGTATACAGTTGTCCATGCAGTAGTCTTCGCATACCGTAGTGGCGTCTCTCTCTCTCTCTCTCTCTCTCTCTCTCTCTCTCTCTCATTGGCGAGGGGAGTGTGGAAATGGAGGAAAACTGAAGAAAGGGAGGGAGGGGTGACGACGAGGGGAGGTGCCTGAGGGGATATCAGATGAGATAATACATTCCAGCTTCCCTCTCTTGGAATGTCTGGAAACCTCAGCATACCCGAGAAGGGAATGGGGGGGAGGGGGGGGTCACACACACACACACACACCACGCGCACAACCAACCCACCGCTGCCTTCCATTGGCCTCTGCGTCAGGAGTATGCGCACTGGGGTCAGCACGCCGCGTCGCTCGTTTCGTTAGTCCCCACAGAGCGCCTCCAGTGTCAACAGTACAGTACCTGGACTAGACCATGACCACAGTCCCCGATCATGGTACTACCACCGCCGACAACCCTCAGCCACAACAACAGTACCATACCAAGAAGCATTACAAGAACCATATCAACAACATACACTACAAGAACCACATCACCAACAATACCAACATACACTACAAGAACCACATCACCAACATACACTACAAAAACCACTTCAACAACAACACCTCCACGAATCATTTCAAGAACCACATCACCAACACCGTACACAGCCAAGACAACACCAACAAGAAACACTGCAACATATTATACACACCAAACACTGCCATAATCCTAACAACACCAGACACTTCAACAACCTCACGACCAACAACACCAAGCAAGGCAACAACTACATCAACACCAGACACTGCAACAACACCACCAACACCAAAAATGGTAGCTGCCACATACTCAGTTATGATATAATAGATTCGCCTCCCTTGCCTCGGTATTACTGTTAAGGTAGATGTGTGTGTGTGTGTGTGTGTGTGTGTGTGCCACGGATGGATGGGCCTTCAACATCAGGTTCAGAAAGGAATGAGTCTGTGTATATCAGCGGTGCACAAGAGAGGCAAGGGCAGACGATCGGACATTTGTTGTTGAGCATCCCAGAGGCAACACACACACACACACACACACACACACACACATACACACATACACATGCATACATACATACATACATAGCAGCATCACATCTCCAGTGCCACCATTTCCCACCTGCTACCAACACAGGCTTTGAGGTGAGTTATCCGACGAACGACACTTTGGCTGGCGGGTCACCACCTCCCGTTGAATGTGTCTGTAATCTCTCGTACAATATACCACTTACCACGAATGAAGGCAGAAATATCAGAAAATCAATCCCCTTAAACCCTGGCACTTCTTTGGTCCGTTTTGAGTTGAGTGGGCACTGACAGACTCACTCATCACTAGCGCTATAGGCACCATGAACAAGTATTATACATGTACTGTACACCAGTTTTCTGTATTTATCGGTATATAGGACTTAGATACAAACTTATACTTACATGGCTTATTATATGAAATTCTGATGTATTTTTGGTAGATTTTATATACCAGCTACTTAAGGTTATTATGTCTTTGGGGATCTGCTGGACTATTACTGGTAAGCTGGTTTTTCGTGAATTATATCAACCTGCCAATATATTATACAGTTTCTCCCCCCGAGACCCATAGAGCCGTCAGTGTTTGTTATTTGCCAGAGTCTTGACGAAACTGTGAACGTGCCAACACCAGTCGTCCCTCCAATAAGTTTTCAGCCAAAGTTAATAAGTACGTACGTAGAGTAGGAATATTACATTTAGTCCTGAGATGTTACGATGTTAGCGTTCAAATTTTTACACAAGATATTCAGGATTTTCCACAGGGATATGAATTTTTTCGTCTGGGACATATATTTTTTCCCCTCGTCCAGTAAATATTATATATACAATTTTTCCTCCGTTACATTAAAACTTATGATTAGAAATATTTTGTAGCCATGAATGAAAACATCTAAAGAGTAGAATTCAACTAATGGGTTCGGAACAAGATTTATTTATTAATTTATTTATGTATATATTTATTTTATCAATATATATATATTTTTCGAGTGTCCCCCATGTTGAGTATTGGTGGTCTTTGTCGAGTCAGACAGCCAGCCAACCAACCAACCTTCCCGCGAGCCCCGTGTCAATATTCCCACCACCACTCGCCCGCCATCTTGTAACTCCGACGACAAAGTAGTGAGCCAGTGAGTGAGGCAGTAACCTCTTCCACTACCACTGTTAACCATTCCTATACACGGGGGTTGTGGGAGTCAGTGCAGAATTGACTTGCGTTTGGGGAACCCTACAGTAAGTGGTGGTATTATTAAGGAACCCTGCATGTAATGTAGTCGGGAAATTGGAGATAAATTAGTCCTTCAAATATGGGCACGAAACACCACCTCTAGGGAAGGAGCGTGTTTAGTGGCATAGTCAGGAGGAATCAGACGCCTCCAATTCTCATACACGTTAAAAGAATTAAAAAAAACTTCGTCACCCAATTCGTATCCCAAAATAATAAGAATAATATAAGCGACTAAGAGAACTTTTCCCTGAAGGAGTGAGTAGTTGAATAATACCAACCACTATATAGTGTCACGTGGCCATTGAGCGTTCGTTCAGTGGGTCGTTTGTTTGTTTGTTTGTTTGTTTCTTTGTTTGTTTTGAGCGAATAATTGGAATCTTACATAGTACTCTGTGACAATCCAATGAAACAAACCCATCCCCTCCCCCCAAAAAAATCTTCATACTAGAGTTGTGTGTATGTGTGTGTGTGTGTGTTTTATGGCATTGTATGGAGGAATTGGTAGCCCTCCATTTCACCCAACAACACAAACGTTATTATTATTATTAACCCCTTCACTACAACATGAGATTTTTTTTTTTTCATATGTATAGCCTATAGTCAGTCTGGTGATGACGACGCTGGAGAAGAACAGTACAGATACAATCAATCCAATAACCACCGACACCTTCATTCCATCCTGCTATTTTATCAGTATCATATCTAAATATTATATAATTTTATCATACAACACGTTACGTCAATTCAACTCCTTCAATTATTATTATTATGAGGTGCTGCAAAATCATACACGTCAACTCAACTCCTTCAATTATTATTATTATGTGGTGCTGAAAAATCATACACGTCAACTCAACTCCTTCAATTATTATTATTATGAGGTGCTGCAAAATCATACACGTGTTGTTCTTCATTACCAAGATATTTACTACGATGGAAGGAAAGTGTCGGTGGATATTTGATCATGGTTGTACGAGGGCGTTGCTATTTTTTGTATTCTTTCTTTCTTATATAGTGGATTCGTGAGGTTTACTGATTCCTCCAAACTCTGCCGACGAACAGAATAGCCGGAAATAATAATAATAATAATAATAATAATAATAATAATAATAATAATAATAATAATAACCCCCTTACTTTTACCTGTTATTTCGGCAATGCGAGTTTGTGCATCAGACTCGTGCAAAATGTGTGTATGTGTGTCTGTCCTTGTAATTTTCCTGTTGATTTAGAAGTGTAATTTTTTACATAAGATTATAAAAGTAATATTCTGGAGCAACCGATTCCTCCAAACTATTCCAAGCAATAGATCACCATTATATGTTTGTTCATCTGGTTCTGTTGTTTCCTGGCATACTTTGGAGGACTCATGGCACTCCAATGTAACACAAGTGAATTAATTAACGGCAATACATTTATGCGTATATAAGTTTCAGTAAGATGGAATTATAAACACTATATTATACGGTGTGGATAGTATTTTTATATCAATTTTCAAGTTATTTTATTTAATCATATTTTTATTATATTTCTTTTTTGTTTTGTTTTTATGGATGGTACGGTGTGGATAGTATTTTTATATCAATTTTCAAGTTATTTTATTTAATCATATATTTTTATTATAATTATTTCTCGTGTTGTTTATGTGGAGTGCCTGCAGGTCGTAAGTAAGTTTCATAAGTCTAACATTCACCCACCCTCTTTGGCGTCAAAAAATCCATCAAGGACAGGGAGAGCATTTTGAAGTTAGGAAGACGTCAGAGAAATTAGATCTATGAACATTTGATGGTAAATTAATTGGAAGGCCATTTTAATGAATCCCAACAATTAAAGAAACAGTGTCACCAAACAGATCCCCTATTGGTAACACTGAGGCGATTCATTTATCTCCTGGAATATTAATTATAGTTAGGAGGAATCAGTAAACCTCCTCTAATTTACCCCAAAAAGAGGTACTGTACATACATACATGCATACATACATACAGTCGCGGTCAATAATAATCTTCCATATATGGGTATCTCAAACAATTTACAGTAATGTTTTCACGTTTACATATGATATCATTGTTTTAAGTATGTAGCGGCTTGAATTAAACTAAAACTTGGTAGTTAATCTATTTATTGGAAAGTTTATCATCTTATGAACAGAGGGAAGCTGTCAAACTCTTACGTGAGTTACCCCTGTATGGAGGATTATATTTGACCACGACTGGATGTTTAATTAATTATAATGCGCAGCGTCGTGAAACAATAATACCCGATTTCTTTCATTTTTTGTTTTCAAGATATTTCAAGTCACCCTGATCTTTGCATCGTAAAATATTGAAGCCCTGCCAACAAAATTACTATTGATTTATTGTCAACAAGAAACAAATTGTACCTACATACGCTTTTGTTTGTTTTCGAGGGATTACAACACATAGAAAAAATTGAAAGAAAATGAAAGATTACTTAACTACAATATAACATTATTATTATTATTATTATTATTATTATTATTATTATTATTATTATTATTACTGAGTCACTTAATTGGTAGACCACTCATTGTAGTACAGTACTTCCAGAATAATAATTTCTCTTTTCATAATTTATAGCCAGTGTAAGAATTCATGTGGTGGTCAGCCGTACAAATGATCCAGTTTTATGACGCTGAACATTCATGTTTTTATAAAATAGACTTGTTTTATACTCCTATTTCAGATAGGTTTAACTTTTTTTGACATCGGTATTTCAGATATATTTTACTTTTACGCTTTTATTTATTGTTATTATTTTTATTTTTATTTTTTTCTATGAACTGGAGAGCTACTGATTCCTACAAACTTTGCCAGGAAACAACTCATGCACTTCAGTTTGCGAATGGGGGATGGATGGTAGCACAGTGTGGAGTAATCAGTAGACCTCCAATTCCACCGAACCCTCCTTTAAAATTAAGTGCAGAAACTCTTGACGGGCATCAACTGAATCCATCAAACTATTTCACGAAACAGATCCCCCATTAGTGACATGTAGGTGATTTGTTTCCTCGGGTAGTTTGGAGGAATCCGTAGCCCTCTTTCTATAATTCGGACTAATAATTTAATAAGGACTGCACTTTGAGGGGTATTCACTCAAACTCAATCACACAGAAATACTGCGAACTGCGAAATGTGTGTGTGTGTGTGTGTGTAGGAAAGCTTGTTGGCTGCACATGTAAGTGTACATACATATGCGCATGTATATATGTGTTTAAGGGAGTGTGTGTGTGTGTGTGAAGCTGCGAGTGGACAAAGACACGTGATTGCTCAAAGGTTGCCATGGTGATTGGCTGTTGATGGTAGTGGTGGTGGTGAAGCTATCAAACCTTTCCCTTTTCATTTCCTTCACTCATTCTCACTCGAAATAACTCACTCTTTCATTTAGTCTCTTGCTACATTACACCTTCCCTTCCCATTCAAATCCCCTTCCCTTTCCTCCCCTTCCCTTCACTACAATTCCATCCCATCCCATCCTACGACTATAGATAGACATTCACTGTACACACATAGAAATCTCATATTATTACTTAAAATAGTATAAAATGACAGTCAACCACGGGAACCCTATTGAAGGTGTTACTGCTGACGTGATCAGGGAAATATGTTACTGACCTTGACTTGTGTGAAGTTGCTGTGGGGAGGGGGGGGGGGGGGTCATTTCCTGCCACACCATTTTTCTATTTCTCTGTATCTATCTATCTATCTCCAGTATCTTAGTCTGCCTGCCTGCAGTATTACAATTATCTACTTGTTTTATGTCAGTATCATTGATATTTTTCTATATATATATCTGGCTTCTATATTAATTTTAATCTCTCTCTCTCTCTCTCTCTCTCTCTCTCTCTCTCTCTCTCTCTCTCTCTCTCTCTCTCTCTCACACACACACACACACACACACACACACACACACACACACACACACACACACACACACACACACACACACACACACACACATCCTTTCTCTTCCCTATATTGTTACCAATATAATGTACAGTCGACGGCAAAAGTCCTGTCGCCTCACTTGCTTCACTGAGGAATGCGATGTTCATAGACTGGAGATTATTAGGTGCACGGTCCATACTATATGGACCGTGATTAGGTGTAGAAAACGTGTGTATTTCCCGAGTCCATGAGCACTGCCTGTCTCGGTGAAGCAGGTGAGGCGACACGACTTATGCCGCTAACTGTACAGTCGCGAGCTGATGGGATGAGACAGGAGCTCACTCATCATAGGGTCGTTTCTATCTGACGAGAGAGAGAGAGAGAGAGAGAGAGAGAGAGACAGAGAGAGAGAGAGAGACATAGACATGGGGGGAGGTTGTGGAGGGGCTGGTGGAGTGTTGTCACTTCTGACTGATATAAAACTATCGCACCATCCACAGAAAGTTTCATTTGAAGCATTCACCGGTGGGAGTGGGAGAGACGGGAAGGAAAAATGATAGTGGTTGGGGATGACTGTGGGTCGGTTCCACAGTGGTATTGGTTTGTTTGCTTCCCAACCAAACACTATTTTAAGGTTTCATTATTTTCCAAAAGCTGAGTTCCACATTCATAAAATCTATCCAACAGTTAGATAGTGATGATCACTGTATAGTTTACTCACTATATTAATTAAATAATTCACCCAGAAGTCATTTTATGGCTAACATTCTTTTGTTTGTGCTTACAAACTACAACGAACGACTGTGGAATCGACCCTTAGTATCTAGAACACTTTGTTAGACATTACTTTGCCACCTTGGTCGACATCTCAAAGGTTGTTACCACAGATTATTATATGTTTTATAAATAGTAACTAGATTTATTTTACTATGCCCACGTGTAAAATAAGTCCTTGTTATGGGCAGAAATTTACTTGTAATCCAATAATACACCATAAGTAATATTGAACAAGCTAATTTTTTCCTTGTGTGTTAAGTTGGTAAGCCTGCGAAAGTTACAAGGTGTGGTATCAAGCTCCTTCAGTGTATGTGTGTGTAAAGGGAACTGTGGTTCACATGAATCGAACCCTCATTTCACCAGAAATAATCCTATAGTCTGCAGGAGAGATTCGACTGTCTCATTCCATTTCACAGAATATTAATTTCTCATAAAAAATATGGAAACTCGTGGTTCTCGTAATTTTGTGTAATGTTAATTATTGTGAAACACATTTATCATTGAGTATAGCAATTTCATTAAATAAGTCATTACAGTTCTGCTGATATTGAACACATCATACACATATGTATGAGAGTAGCCTTCTCTTAAAAGTATGACGACAATGCTAAAATTCAATATAGGTTTGTTAATACGAACTCCATCTCCATTAGTCCCTTCACCCAAAGTCAACCATAAATCCTCAAGATACAGAAAAACGTCTCAACAGCCACTGTTATTAGCATTTCTTTTGATCTTTCTCCCTCCACCAGCCCCTCCATACCCTCCCTTCTTCCTCTCAAACTCCTGCATAACTCGTCAGGTAGAAGCGACCCCATGATGAGCGTGCTCGTGTCTCTATCCCATCAGCTCGCGACTGTACATACATAAATAATAATACTGTATATCCCTCTCTTTCCAGGGTTTTTATTGAAGTAAGAAGAACCCCATCCCAAAAACAGACAAGATGGCGCTGGCTCTGAAGATCCACATCATTGAGCAGAATGTGAGGAAGATGATGCAGTTTGACAGCTCCACTATGGTGTTCGACGCCTGCCGTATCATCAGGGAGAAGATCACCGAGGCTAACCTTGGCCAGGGTAAGCTTTACACCTAATTTGTTCCCATCTGTTTGGAGGATTTATATATATTTTTATCATGAGCAGATGTACAATTGATGCCCTGGAACAGTCAGATGAATTGGTGGAATGGACTGGAATGATGTACTAATTAATCTTGTACATTCCTTTTACAGCCAAGGACTATGGACTGTTCTTGCCCGGTGAGGAGGGGTCCGGAGTGTGGCTGGAGCCGGGGCGCAGCCTCAGCTATTACCTCCTCAGAGACCAGGTCATTATCTTTTACCTTTACATCGATACAATACCAGTTTATTGGGTTATGATTATGCTTTCAATGAATTACAAATTGTTGATTCTTCAAGACAGTCAGAAGCAAAATAACTGATCTGAAGCAGTTATATGTTATGTGTGGATTATTTTCATCCAATTGTGCATAGCTAGTCTACAGAGTCTTATGTTTTATATATTTGTGTGCTCAGTCTGGTTGATACAGCACACATTAAAGTACAGTACAGTATCTGAAATGAGTGATATCATATGTCATTTACCTACTGTTACAGAACTTGAATAGTAAATGCATACTCTACAGATTTTACAGTACAATACAGTAGTCTTAGAAGAGAATATAGTTGTTTAATAGAGTTGGAGCAAGGTAACATTTTAAAGTTCTTCAGGTGTTTGAGGAGATACAGTATTGCAAATATTCTCGTTGGTTGTAGGTACAGTGTGGTCAGTTTGTCTTATCCACTCTTTTTAATAAAACCAAATCTAAATGAGTATAGCAATGGTAGATATAAGATTCAAGGGACTCAAGATTTTCATTCCATCAGTTTGAAATTTAGAAATGGGTAAAACCATGGACTATACCCACACCTAAACCTCTAAGCACTTTTTGGTCTGCAAATCAAATGGCCATTATTACTGTCATTGGTGCAGGATGTGGTTGAATACCGTCGAAAGGTGCGGACACTGAAGGTGCGGATGTTGGATGGCACGGTCAAGACACTTCTCGTTGACGACTCCCAGCCAGTCTCACAACTCATGGTCGTCATCTGCACAAAGATTGGTAAAGAGACAAAACATTATTGTTTTCTTTTTGATGATGATAATGATGATGAGTTTAGATGCATAGTCTAGTCAAGGTTAGATGGTACAAATACAATTAATATTTCATTGTGTGTCATGCATGTGCATATGTGTATGCAAGTGTATACCAACAGTACTTGTATAGTAGAATGACATGAGTGGTACTTTCACAGGTATCATGAACCACGACGAGTACTCTCTGGTGCGGGAGATCGAGCAGGAGGAGATCGAGAACAAGCCCAACTTTGGCACACTGACCCTCAAGAAGAAGAAGGAGGGAGACAAGGAGCGCGATGTCAAGATGGAGCAGCTCAAGAAGAAGCTCCGCACTGATGATGAACGTAAGCGGCGCCTCTCCATGTGTGGGGATTTATTTGTGTTGTTTGTCTGTTGATCCATCTTCCCATCAACTCCCATACTGTATAATATTATATACCATTATGAGGTGGCCACAGACAAGCCGGTCCAAGCTACATTATAGTGTCTCTTCAGAACCCACTGCTCATCCAACACAAACACCATTTTTATTCATTTGTTTCTTGTCTCCCTCTGCCTCATTTTCATTCACTCTTCTTGGCCAAACATACTTAGCTTGTGGGGATGTTGAATTGAATCTCCTGTCTTGTGGTAACTACCATGTCACAGCAACCAGCTCTGTTTTTAGTAGTACTAGTGGTAGCCATAGTAAAAGCAGTAGTAGTACAGTAATTGTACTATTGTAATAGTAGTAGTTGTTGTTGTTGTAATATAATCTCTATTCCCTTTGGCAAAGAAGTTTGGAGTCTCTAATGAGCTGAATGTATTGCAGACCTATAAATCACTTCCCCTCATTTGTAGAGCATAAAACACTCTTGATATTTCACAGTCATTGTCATGGCCCATTTTCAGTCAATTGGGTGGACCACAGCAAGACCCTGAGGGAACAAGGGATTGATGAGACAGAGATCCTGCTGCTGCGACGCAAGTACTTCTTTTCAGACCAGAACATTGACTCCCGAGACCCTGTCCAGCTGGGTCTACTCTATGTCCAGGTGAGAGGTTTTACTTACCATGATGGTCATTACTTGTCACCCTTTGGTTTGGAATCTTACATCAGCCCTACAGAGCTAATATTATCTTGTTATTTGGCAGGAGGATAGGTGAAACTTTTCAGACAAGTGTACTATAAATATGGCTTGGATTTATTCCATTTTGATTTATTTACTTATGACGGGACACAGGTACCTAGCTGACCAATAACCCTTCAAATAGATTTACATAATGCTAAATTTTGTTTTAGTATTGCTCTCTTGGACAAGTTTAAAGCTGTTCATTATAGGATGATAGCAATGTATTGTTGTAGCACTAACCTGTTACACTCCTCCATCATTTCATGGACCACAGTGCCGTGATGCCATCCTGGACGGCACACACCCTGTCACCCTAGATCGAGCTTGTAGGTTTGCCGGCATCCAGTGTCAAATACAGTTCGGTGACTATGTTGACACCAAGCACAAGGTCGGCTTTCTTGAGTGAGTAGCACTTTGTTCACATTGTTCTAGATGTTTATGGGAATAATTGATGTTTTGATTAAAAACTGTTGGGTTCTGTAGAGATGGTGGTGGGTGAAGACTTTTTAAATTATATACCTTTATTCTAATTCTTTTTTTCCCTCTCTTATTAAATTTATTCAATTCATTTTAGAAGATCTAGAGATATGATAAATGTGTTGAAATGATTTTAAGGCATTCATTTGTATTGGTTGCAGATATTTTGTAAAATATAATCCTTAGATATTATTTTTTGATGGGTAAGGCAGATAATTTGTCCTCAAATATAAAGTGTGTGCTTTATTGAACTTCTTTCTTCATTTCCTTTACAGCCTCAAAGAATTCCTACCACAGGGTTACCTAAAAACAAAAGGTATAGAGAAAAAGATATTCCATGAGCACAAGCTGCATTCCACCCTGAGTGAACTGGATGCAAAGGTAAGCTCTAATAAACCAAGCCTGTATAGAGACCATAAGTATTAGAAATAGACAACCTCACCTCCAGGGAAGCACAATACTGATGACTTAAGAAAATGCCTGAATTTCTCTTTCTCCCAGACCTTTAAGGTCATTCTGTCCTGGCTGTTTCCATTGTAATTCATCTTACACTTTTGTTTGCTTGAGCCACTTCTCATTGAGTGAAAAAGTAACCCCTATTAGCCAGTGAAATATTAGAAAGAATAACAATGCACTAGACGGCAACTATACCAATGCATTCAATCCTTTCTGCCATAACAGGTGGTATATGTGGGCGAGGCTCGTTCCCTCAAGACATATGGTGTGACTTTCTTCCTGGTGAAGGAGAAGATGAAGGGTAAGAACAAGCTGGTGCCACGTCTACTAGGGGTCACCAAAGACTCTGTGCTGAGGCTGGATGAGAAAACCAAAGAGATCCTCAAGACATGGCCCCTCACCACTGTCAGACGTTGGGCTGCTTCACCTAACACCTTCACCCTTGGTATGTATGTCTTAGCCGACCCACATTTCCTCCATTAGAACCTTTTATTAGTATGACTCAGTTCAATTCACAACAGGTTACATAGATAGTCAAGTATATATTATTTTACTATTGTAAATACTTTATTTACTGTTTTTTACTTTATGTCAGTCATTAAAAAGGAGGAAACAAGGTGTCAGAGCTATAAATACTTGATAGATAACTGGATAATATTATACAGTAATTGAGGATATGGTGGAAATTTGATAAACTTATTGAGAAACATTTTGTTGAACAGACTTTGGTGACTACTCGGACCAGTACTACTCAGTACAGACAACTGAGGGTGAGCAGATTGCCCAACTGATTGCTGGATACATTGACATCATCTTAAAGAAGCAGAAAGCTAAGGACCACATTGGCATTGAAGGTGATGATGGTTCTGCCATGGTTGAGGATGTAGTTTCTCCCATCAAGTGAGTACTCAAAGAGATAAGTTATATGTCACTTATTAAATAAGCAGCTCATATATATTCACATGAATATATTGATCAAACTACAGTACAGTAAAAGTTAAAATGTTCAAATTCCAAAATCTCGGAATGTCCAATACTGTACTTCGGAAGATTTCTGACTGACCAAATATGGCTGAATTTTTTCCAAAAATGTTAAAAAAAAAACATTTACAAAAAATCACAAAAAAATTACAGTACAGTATATTGGTATAAATTAGGCTTAAAGTAATACAGTAATACAGTGCTGTACAGTACAGTACAGTACAGTATGGTTAGAGTGTGTCTACCTTATGTGACTCGAGTGCTTGGATTTAACTATCTGCGCATATGGGTTACACCTCCACACCTTCGGATATTTACTGCATTGTACGGGTAACCACAAATATGTTTTAATTATTCGAATTGATTAATATTTTTTTTCTGAATTTTAAGGCCATTTTTAGATATACTGTACTCTACTCCCATAACTTCGGAAAAACCGAAAGTTCGGAAGTCTCGTGTTCCCCTGCCTTCCGAACTTTCAGACTTTTACCTGTACCGTACTAAGTCTTAGGTATAGTAAATGATTAATTTTTTCGATGTTTGGGAAAGCAAATTTAGGACATTTTGATAATTTTCGTACAGTACTTGTTTAAAGGGGGTTCCATTTGTGTTAATTAAAAAAAATTCCAACCTTATGTCTTACAATGTGTGTATTTGTATCCAGGGCGAACATCCTGCAGCACAGGGACTCAGTGGGAGGAGCTCAGCGCTTTGAAGAGGAGTCCATTGCCAAGCCAGCTGTGGTTAGACCCGGTGTCAATGGTATGTCTCTCCTCAAAGTACTTCTTAGTGATCCTCTTACCTCGTGTAACATGCTGCTACCAGGTGGAGTAATGGCTTAGTTAGATGTGGTAGCTAAGATTTAGTCTGATTCTGGAGTCATCCAGACTGGTTCGTTTGCAAGCAAATACATGGGCTTTATAATGACAGCGGCAGATATAATGATTCCATATAATGTCCATAGAGTCATTATAAAGGTCTTTATCATTATTATGTCGATGTACGTTTTATCAGTTTGCCCTTTGTATCACTTGCCTCCCAATAGATTGTTTACTTAGGGTACTCATGGTTCTTTAAGCTAAACTGTCTGACCCTATTCTGCTTCCTAGTTAGCTGCTCATTTTTGTACATCATGCAGGGCTGTCTTCTGGTTTCATAGGCTTCATGCAGTTTTTTCTCCACTTTTTCTCAGTTTCATGTCTTGCTTGCAGTTATGTCTTTTATTTTTTATGCTATAAGGATTATAGTTCTTTTGTGAAATTTATATGTAGTGTAGGTACAGTATATCATTCAACCTTTTTTGCGTGCCCTATCATAATGTCAAGTTAGTTTATGCATCTATACATAGTGCTCCCCCAAGTAGGCGGTTTTTAACTGAATTATTTCCAAGTATAAATTTTCGAGACCAAAATACCAAAAGTATACATTTTTTCAAAAGTAGGCATACCTATGCGCAAGTAGATATTCAGCTGACCTAGTTTGGTGGCATAATTCATAGATATCGTTCACGTGATGGAGACTATAGCGAGGGTTATTCGAGTCCATTCACTGTCTCTGACCACGAGTAAACAAACACAGTGCTGCCACATTTCGCCAAACACACTCGAGACTGGGGTCGCTACAAATGGAGGTAACTGTACATAACCCCCATCTACTTGGAGGAAGCACTATACAGGAATGATGCATAATGCACAGAACCCTACTTAAAGGCAGGGAAGGAAAACAGACAGGTCATATTAAATGTTTTTGTCATTTTTCTTTTTGTTTTAACCAATCAATTCTTATTATGGCCATTAAGATACTTTAGTAGACTGGAGCTTATTTGTTTTGTATTTTGTTTATTGAGTATAGTTTTTCCTTTGATTATACTGTATGTTTTATTTAATGTAATGCTATATACTGTATTTGTGTTATAATTTCTCTTCCTTACAGAGTTTGTAGCTCCATCCAGATGATTAATAATTGTGTTATATTCATACTAAATTATTTCACCTTCGTATATGATATCAATAAAGTATTAAATTATTAAATGCTTCCCAAATTTAAAATTTGAGTCTTTATGTAAAGATTATCAAGTTCATATACAGTATATTAGTAGGGTATCTGTTGTATATCATAGTTTGGAGCATTCAACAGCCCCTCAGTTTGCCAACAAGAAATTACCCCTTTAGCTAGAGAATATTGTTATGAGATGGCAAAGTGCATGTATGTGTTGTTGTGTTTCCCAGGTCATTGTAAAGTTGAGCTTATATAATTTAGGTGCTTATTATGTTATGTTTTGTTATAGTATAGTCCGTTTCTTTTTAAGGAGAATCCAGTGTACCTAAAACATCTTGCTTTCATAATTCATTCACTCTCGCACTTGACTCACTTGTATATCATATGCTGTATCTTGTGATGTTTCAGTTGTCTGATATATTAAAAAAGGGGTAGTTTCTCTGACACCTCGCTTCCTCTGAGAATTCCCCGAGGGGGTAAAAGAATCTTCAATTTTCTCTGTTCCAGCACTCCCATCCTTTGTCAAACCCTCCCCTTCCATATACAAAAGGGTACTATTTTATCAGTTATGAGAGGATCCACATTTTTCCAAATTATGTCATGAATGTACTCCATCTGTGTATCTGTTATTCTTTGACATGTTTTGAATCAATCTAGCTTTCAATTTATCAGCAACATCATGAGCCCCATTTAGTCAACTAGTACAGTTTCAAATAAAATAAATTTGCCAAGAGACTAGCAATATTTTATGCACAGCAATAAATATGACGTACATGTGAGATGTCTTTCCACAACTCTGTTTAGGGAAGTAAGATGTTGACAAACTGGAGGCTACTGATTCCTCTAACCTTTGCCACTTGACATATTAATTAAATCAAGGCAATCAGTTTCTCGACACAGTTTGGAGGAATCCATAGCCTTTATTTATCAAAAAAGCATCATACACTTTGAAGAAAAAAGAAAAGAAAATGGACTGTAGCATGTAGTAGAGCACTTGTTTGGCAGCATTGTTTTGAGTTGAGTTCTCCCACCCATGCCTAGGTGCCCAGAACATCAACACTGGCTCCATGCCCTACGGTCAGAATGTTGCCATAGAGGGACGTATCAGCCTCGGCCACCAGCCTCCCACGGTGAGTTGTTGTTATTGTTGTTGTGCTAGCCAGGAGTGGACACACACACATATTCATATGCCATCCATCCTCACCAGGTTAATATATACATGGTGTCAGGTGGCATACTTTTGCTCAGCACAAGAATTTAAATTCACTCTCCTGTCATTCATTTGCTTATTCATCTGGTCTTAATGATGATTATTATGGTCCCACTCACATACCATTGATTACTCAGTCACCTATCTCTGTCCTGTCCTGATTGCCGTATATTGTTTGTTTCATAATTAGTACAGTAGACATCATGGTCTGAAAAAATGTAGAATAAATATGGAGACGCCACACAGAGATATCAAGTACTGTAACTATAAAATATTTCACGTTATGTTGCATACATGATTTCACTAATAGCCCCTGTGCACGTGTGATGTCTACCTTAAGAATGTACAAGACAGATTTTTTCATTATTGACCCATCCATTTGTCTTTCTTTCTCCTCTTATATAAATATGTATCTTATTTTGTGGAATATTCATGATATAATACTATGTATATCAGATGTTACTTTGTACATGTTTATTAATTATGTTGTTACATGAAGATAACCATAGTGTATGTACGTCAAGCTACTTATGAAAATTCATATATATATAATATTGGCTTCTTTCTTACTAATGCATGGCTGTAATTTATTCGCATATAAGTGTACCGTCCCAGTTCAGCTGACATTACCGGATGTAAGTTATGTACTGTATCCTGTGCAGTTCATTGGGGTAGTATGATTATAGTCCGTCGTGTTGTGTGTACAGTCCTTATGAAGCACATGCTAGAATGACACTGTGGCTGAAGATTCGACATGAAACTGTGTTAACCTTGAGCGACTGAACCTTTTTCCACTTACCTGTTATACTGAATACAGTCGTATGATGTTAGTCTGGCAAAAATAAAATAGAAGACACAAGCACTTGTCTATGAGTTAATTAAAGTACTGTACAGTAGTTGTTATCTTTTCAATGTGAAAGTTATAGTTTGGTGTTAGAGAAAAATGCAAAGATTTTTGTGGATTAAAACGTTGCAGCTCATATTGTGATCTTCCAAAGAAAGTGATTAAAGTATGGTGAAAGGAATTGTCACTCAAAGAATAAGAATACGTATTGTGAGTCATAAGCCTCTTTCTACAGTAATGTATTTCATAGTGATAGCTGTTCATTGATATGTAACCTGACATCACTCCATTTCCAGCCTGCGTCTCATGCTAGCAATTGTGCCAGACTTTCCTTAGGTCATCATAACATATCAGACAATGCTGAGGTGTCTAGTCAGTATCTGTGTTAGTGTGTAGGGGGTGATGTTTGTACAGTACTGGTTTGTCTTTTGACCCTCCCATTTATCTGGAAATTAATAGCAATAGTAAATGACAATGAAAACTTTCTCTTCTCTAAAATACTGTGATACTGAGATGGTGATAGTTGCAGACATAAGTAATTAATATTTATATTTCAAGACCTCTCATCAATTATTACCTAGTTACCAATTCTATGTCCATTATTTGATTTATGATTTAGTTAGAATTGCAGTCAGTAACAATATTAAAAAAATAGTATAGTATACAGTAATCAGTCCAGTACAATATACAGTAGTTTAGGCTCAGTTAATGCATACGGTATGATTGTAACATCAGGGATATTTGTGTTTATGTTGTTCAGTTCAGTTCATGTACCCCATTCTTCACTTGCTTCCCTTGTGCTCAGAATGTATGGTGTATGATTAGCTCAGTCACTGGAAATTGTTCAGGTGTCTGAATCTTTAATCACAGACCATAAAGTTTTACCAGTCATCATAACCCTGTTCATACCATGGTTTTCTAAACATGATTGAATTTTATTGTACTCTTCAAACTAGCTTTATCTTCAACAAGGGAGGAATGTGCCAGATGGGAGTGAAAACTCTGCAAGATGTGGATGTGATACTTGTACAAAGAACTGAAAATATTGTGTTTTAAATGGAAAGGGAATGTGTGTGTGGCCTATTTCATTGGGCACTGTTTTTGTCAGTCTTTCTATATATAGAATTTGTTTTTCTTTAGCCTGGATCTCCCTCAGTAAGGAAAAAGGAAAATGGGATCTTGATTAGAACTCGGGTTGTCACTTTTCTTGGTGTTGTATACTGTATTGGTGTATAGCAAAAATATTAATTGCTAAACCCATGATATCCCATGGTGGCTATTACTTCCTCCAGACAATAATCAGCAAATTTAATTTAGGTGTTGTCCAATAAAGATTGGAAGATTCAGCAGCCTCCCCTGCACCTCCCTACATCTCCCCTATCCCAATTAAATTAAAGCATGAGGTAGATGTGTGTCGATGTCTTGTTCAGTTATCTTTATTATCATGAAAACCCCATTTTCCTTTTCCAATGAGGTGTTGTTCTGTAAAGTAATAATAGTACTGGAGTACAGTACTACATTATGGGACTGAAATATTATATTCCATAAGCCACTTACAGCTCTACTTAGTTACAGTAAAGTGCTAAAGCAATTTTTTCCCTTTGGATTCATCTTTTATATTTTAAGCCCAAGGGATTAAGATGGTGTTGGGAAATTGGATGCTGTCGATTTTTATACACCATACCGTGCCACATAATAGACCAAATACAAGGTGGTGTAATCTGTTTCACAGCACATAGTGGAGGAACAGCACCATCTAATCCAATAACATCTTACTTGCCTTGTATTAATGGAAATGTAAACTTGCCCATTTCTCTTTGGTTGTCGGAGAACTGTGATTACTGTTTATGGTGGACTATTGTTATTACTGGGAATATTTCTTTCTTTTGCAAGCTCCATATCTTGGAGTGCTAAGACTGCAAGTAGGTGTCCAGTGTCCCCAAACCATTACTGTATGGGTGTAAGCATGACCACAACAACACTATGCATGATAAGCAAATTGGGATGATAGTTCTGCATCACACTCTTGTCATTATATGCAGTCTAAATGAAATATTACAAGCAACTGTAATGTGTTTTAAAGCTGCTAGAAGCCTGTGATGTTATCAGCTAAATAGAGGCTATCATATTCTCCATACTGTGTCACAAACATATTAATTGATTATAGCACAGCATTACATTTCTGGCTCAGTTGAAAATATTCGTAATCCACAAGTTGGACACATTATCTCACATCCATTAATAGAGAAGCCACACAGATACAAAGACTGCTGCTTACAAAGTTTTCTCAGTAGTACTATACCTTTATTTTATGGTGGTCTCATTTTAAATTTATATGTTTCATTTTTTGCAAAAGTATAGTATAAAGTAACTGTAATTTTTGTGGAACTACTTACAATTTATAAATAGTATCAAATCAAAATCAGTGAAGAGTGGAAAGGAACCGTCATTCTCCTTTGTATACAATACAGTGCTGACACTTCATTTTGTTGTTATCTCATGGTAGATGCACATGATAGCCATTGCTTAATTATATTTGGTGTTAAAATGTTCTGTAAATACTGTATAGAATGAACCTATTTAATTAATACTGTAAATATTCACATATTTTCTAATTATCATCAGAAAAAAATCCGGGACTTGAACCTATGTGAGAAGAGGATTTAGCCCAGTTTTTATCACAAATATTGTATTATTTTGGTATAATACTATGGTGTTTTAGAAAGCAAATCACAGGTCTTAACCTCAATTTACTAAATACTATAAGCTTCATTTAAGTATAAAGGATAACCAATTGCACAACTGTAAGCACGACATGGATTCAGGTCCTTACCATATAAATAGTGTTACTTGATTAATGCTGACAGGGATTGTATGAGTGAGTGTGTGTCATATGATTGCATGATGTGTGTGGGAGTGTTATGATAAACGATGAACAAGCTTGTGTGATTGAGTACTGTGCTGAGTGCAATCACTGATGTTTGACTTTGTACTCTGGTGATGACTGTAACAGGCTCAGCACCCACAAGTGACCAGTGTACTCAGCAAGCCACAGAAGGCTCTTGTGTCGACCATCGAGACGGGACAGGTGACCATCGAGGAATGCGTGCAGAACCTGGAGACAAAGGCAGTGTTACCGGAGCTTGGCACAGACCCGGCCTCCATCAAGTGGAAGCAGGTTACCCTTGACTCTAACAAACAGACTGTCACCAGTCAGATTGCCGCCATGAATGCAGCCACCGCAGAAGTCGTCACCCTCACCTCCTGTTAGTAATTCTTTTACTTTGTTTCTTATTGTGTTCTTCACATTTTATTATATTTTATTGCTTTTTTTTCATTTACAGTTAGTATCTGACTAGTAATATTTTGTTCTCTAGTTCTTTACTTTTTCCCTGGCAAAGGGTTACCTCCAGCGTGGAGATGAAGGCCTGGTATATTAGAAAAAAAAAAAAAAATCTTCACTTCTTAGTATGGTTTTACCACTCACTTGCTCTTTACCTGTAATCAGTACAGTACAGTTAATCCTTTTAAATCTAACTGATTTGCTTCCATAATGCCTGTATTCCAACTGCTCTCATAGTTCTCCATGCCATACCCACTAAAATATGAACTATATTAAGAATTTAGATTCTCTATTTTCAAATAGTTCTTTGCTCCAAATGTTTGATATTATAAAAGTATCAACTTATTTAAATATTGGAAAATATCCTTAAAAAGTTAAATATATTGGTGTATCACATCACTTCCTTTGAGAAATGCTGATTGCAATTTTAGTCCTTTGTACAAACATACATCATATCTGTGTTGTAAATCTAAGCTAATGTATTATAAATTTTTTTAGCGGTACATGAGGAGGTGGACCACACAGCAGTGGGTGCTGCTATCCACACCATCACATCTAACCTGCCTGAGATGACCAAGGGTGTAAGGATGATTGCTGCTCTGCTTGAGACTGACAATGAATCCAACAACCTGCTTAGTGCAGCAAAGGTGTTGTGTCATGCTTTCTCTGATTTGTTGACTGCTGCTGAACCTGAGAGGAAGGAGCCACGACAAGGCCTGCTAACAGCTGCATCACAGGTTGGTGAAGCATCTAGTGTGGTCTTGCACACAGCAGACATCCAGGTGGACCATGAAACACAAGACCTCCTACTTGGTCTAGCCAAGGCTGTTGCCAACACCACTGCGGCTCTCATCTTGAAGGCCAAGGCTGTTGCCTCTCGGTGTGAGGATCAGGAGCTGCAAAATGTAGTAATCAATTCAGCCACTGCCTGTGCTCTGGCTACCAGCCAACTTGTTGCTTGTGCCAAAGTGGTTGCTGCCACCATTGACAGTCCTGCTTGTCAAAGTCAGCTCATTGAGGCTGCCAAAGAGGTAGGTCGAGCAGTGGAGTGTATGGTACAGGTGTGTCAACGAGCCACACAAGATGAGGTGTTACTGCGAGACCTTTCCCATGCTGCTGCTGAAGTGACTCGTGCCCTCAATGATCTCCTTAACCACATCAAACATGCAGGGACACAAAAGGGACGTCTCAGTGTTCATGATGAAGCTGTAGAAACCATCCTTATCTCCAGTGAGAAGGTGTTTGCCTCAGTGGGCAATGCACCAGAAATGGTCAAACAAGCCAAGATCCTGGCCCAGGCAACATCACACCTCATTCAGACCATCAAGTTTGAAGCAGAGAGTCAGGAAGATGGTGACTTACAAAACAGGTTGCTTTCTGCTGCCAAGCAGCTGGCTGATGCAACTGCTAAGATGGTGGAGGCAGCCAAGCAGTGTGCTTCACATCCCAATGATGAGAGGAGACAGCTCTTCCTCAGGGAAACAGTTGAGAATGTTAGAATTGCCACTAATGCTGCAGCTGGAAATGCTCTCAAGAAGAAGATCATCAAGCGACTGGAGAATGCAGCCAAGCATGCAGCAGCCACAGGTACCCAATGCATGGCAGCAGCACAAGGGGCTGGACCTCACAACACCAGTCCCGGCACACAGGATGAGCTCATTGCTGACTGTAAGGCAGTTGCTGATGTCATCCCTCGTCTGGTGGAAGGAGTCAAGGGTACAATCAACACTCCTGATTCTCCACGTGCACAGCTGGCTCTTATCAATTCCTGCAACCAGTTTGTGCAACCGGGCACCAAGATGGTGGCCTCAGTCAAGTCTGCCCTTCCCACCGTCTCAGACCAGGCCTCAGCTCTCCAGCTTAACAATTCATCAAAACAGTTTGCACAAGCTTTGGCTGACCTTAGGTCTGCCATTAGTAAAGCTCAAGAAGCCTGTGGTTCTCTGGAAATTGATTCTGCCTTGGATGCAATTCTGGGTCTGAGTGATGACCTCAGTGATTTACAGAAGGCTGCAGAAATGGGTACTCTGAGACCCTTACCTGGTGAGACAGCAGAAAGTGCTGCCCAGCAATTAACCAACTCCAGCAAAACTGTAGGTTCCACTATGGCTCAACTGCTTACTTCTGCCTCTCAGGGTAACCAGCATTTCACTGGTGTGGCCTCCAGGGACACAGCTCTGGCCCTAAAGGAATTCTCTTCAGCAGTACGAGGTGTTGTGGCCACATCAACTGATCATGTTGTGAGGCACCGTTTGATTAATGCTGCCCATGAAGTGATGATCAGATCCTCAGAGCTGATAGAGGAAGCAAGGATTGTGGTTCAGGGCCCACAAACTGCTACTTCACAGCAGAAACTGGCTCAGGTAGCCAAGGGAGTTTCTCAAGCTCTCAATCAGACAGTTAATTGCCTGCCAGGCCAGAAGGATGTGGATGATGCAATCATGAATATCACAGAGTCTACAAACAATTTGGATGCTGGCAGATTCCCTCCAGGCACAAAACCTTATGGAGAACTGCAGAGTGAACTGAGCAATGCTGCTGCTGAGCTGAACAGTGTTACATCAGAAGTGGTGACCTCAGCACGCATGTCCACACAGCACCTAGCCACATCCTCTAAAAAGTTCTCTGGAGCATTTGGCAATTTGATGGGTGTTGGTATGGAAATGGCAGGAACAACACAAGACCAGGCAGTACAAGGTCAGATGGTGATCAGTCTCAAGAATGTATCCATGTCATCCTCTAAGCTTCTGGTGTCTGCTAAGGCAGTGTCAGCTGACCCTAATGCACCTAATGCCAAGAACCAGCTTGCAGGAGCAGCCCGAGCAGTGACTGATTCCATCAACAACTTGATCAATGTGTGTACTTCAGCAGCCCCAGGCCAGAAGGAGTGTGATAATGCAGTACGAGCCATCCAATCCATGGGACCACTGCTGGACCATCCCTCAGAGGCAGTCACTGACATGTCCTACTTTGAGTGTCTGGAGACCGTTATGGATCGTTCCAAGAGCCTTGGTGATGCCATGACTGGCATTGCCAACCATGCCAAAAAACTAGAACATGATAGGTTTGGTCATGCAGTGAAGGACGTGAGTGATGCCATTTGTGGACTGGTAGAGAGTGCATCCCAGGCTGCTTACCTGGTGGGTGTGTCTGACCCAACCAGCGTGGCCGGCCGACCAGGTCTTGTCGATCAGTCACAGTTTGCCCGGGCTTACCAGGCCATCATTGCTGCTTGTCACACCCTCACTGACTCAAACAGCAACCAGCCACAGGTATTGAGTGCTGCCACAATCATTGCTAAACACACCAGTGCTCTCTGCAACAGTTGTCGAGTTGCCTCTGCCAAAACAAACAATGTGGTTGCCAAGAGACACTTTGTTCAGTCAGCTAAGGATGTTGCCAATGCCACTGCCCATCTTGTCAAGGAGATCAAGAGTAAGTACACCTCAGAAAATTATGTTCATAGTTTTATTAACATATATGTGAAATAACAACCACTCTTCTTGAAGTTGGTATGGTATACATCCAATCACAGACATAGACATATATTGAGCTATAATTGAATTTCTGAAGCTGTGATAATACACTTTGTTCTTGGTTTATTGTACAGAGAAAGCAAGTGACTGATGTATCTTTAATGCAAAGAGAAGATTAGCAAGTGTAGACGATGATATATAGTTATATCTTTGTTGTTCTTATAAAGTAATTGTTCTTATCAGTTCTTAAATTAGGGTAATAACATGTTAGTATTCACCAGTTCCTAAATATTAATGCAACTGAATGCCATTACAATAAGACAGCTAAAAGACAACATTATTACAAAAGCTTAGAGGTTATAAGCAACTTTTGTCTGTTTTCATACTACCTTAACTCCTCTCTCAATTAACCCATTATCTCACCAGCACTGGACCAAGACTATAGTCCTGAGAACCGCGCCCGCTGCAGTGATGCCACCAAGCCACTTTTGGAGGCTGTTGAGAACCTCTGTACCTTTGCTAACTCCCCAGAGTTTGCATCAGTGCCAGCCAAGATATCAGCCAAGGCACGCCAGGCACAAGAGCCCATTACGTCTGCAGGGAAGGCCATCATCAATGGATCTTGCTCAATGATTGAGTCAGCCAAGAGTCTGGCAGTGAACCCCAAGGATCCACCCACTTGGCAGTCTCTTGCTACTCACAGCAAATGTGTATCAGACAGTATCAAGAGCCTTGTGGCATCCATCAGGTATTGTACAGGATATATTTCTGTATTATATTCTATACAAATGTAAAGAATTAAGTTTGTTTATTTAATGTCAAATATATTCTTTCCCTTTTTCAACCATATACAGTGAAAGCTCCTTTATCCGGCATTCTGGTAACCAGCAACTTCCCGTATCCGGCATTTTTTTCATAGAAATATAAATCTAGCCAAAAAGAGCAGCCACGCTCACCCACTCAGAGCGCAGAGTGAAGAGAGAGTGACGAGTGTTAAAAGTGAAGAGAAGTGTTCAGTACTGTTACTTTACAAATGTAAATACAGTATTACAATTCGTATTAAGCATATTAAATGCATATAACAATTTGTATTAAGGTTTTCGCAGACGAGTCATGAATGAAATGAGTCGTAAGCATGTGTGGTAGTGGTGGAGGTGGTAGGGGGAAGGGGGGAGATAGCGTGATATCGTTTGTTTACATTTTATTGAGCATATTCTGGTGTTTCCTTCTTTCTCTGTTCGAGAAAAACCTTCCTTCTTGATATGGAAGGATATGACCTTCTGTTTTGTAAATGCACCACCTGACATGACTGAGTGTTGAAGCTGGTGGTTAATAACTCGTGATTACTAAAATCGAGCGAGTGACAAGGCAGGCTAGGCCTATATTCCTTTGACCTTGAGCTAGGGTGAATGGAGACTGAGGAAAGGGGGGGAAGGAGCACGGGAGAAGTGGTGGCAACACACACACACACACACTTCACAGACGAGTGATATCATTTCGTGACATGTTTATTATAATTTCGCTCGTTATGTATAAAAATTCCTCAGATTTATTTGAGAGTCAACTGTATATATACATAAATAGGTATGTAATGATTAAATAATGTAACTACCGAAATACATTGCATCGGGGCCCGTTAAATCGATATTTAACTGTACTTTAACTTAACTTGTGAATGAATATAGAGTAACGTAATTTTAAAGTACACTTTCTTGTATCCGGAAATTTCTCGTATCCGGAACGTTCTCGGTCCCATTGGTGCCGGATAAAAGAGCTTTCACTGTGCATGTATTGACAACTACATCATCATGAATAATTTGTATTAACAAAACTTGCCTGTCATCTCATTAAATAGCATGCAGATATCAGTTACCTTGTATTATGCACATGAGCTTGAAGAAAGCTAACAGTATCAGCTGCAGTTTATAGTTAAGAAAATAATTATCAATGAACCTGACTTACAGAGACAAAGCACCAGGTCAGAAGGAGTGTGATGAAGCCATTGACAAGCTGAACGTCAACATTCGAGAATTGGATCAAGCTGCCCTCTCAGTTCTTGACCAGAACCTCCCACAGCACACTGAAAACACTCTCCAGGTAATATTTCATCCTTCATTACCCATATGAACTTTACAAATTTATTTTAAGAGTACTGTGCTTCATGGATGAGACCACTTTTGTCCCAGTAGTATTAACAGTAATGTATACTTTAATTTCAGGGTTACAATGAGCAGGTAGAGAATGCTGGCCAGGCTCTCTTCAACAGCATAGAGAAGGTGCGAGCTGCAGCCAAGAGTGAGGCTGAGAATCTAGGTCATTCCATCACTCAGATGTCCAGTTACTTCACTCCCATGGTCACTGCTGCCATCTGCTCTGCCTCAAATATGCTCAACAGGTGTGTCATCCAGTACAGGTTAAATAAGTAATGCCCTTGTTAGCTGTTGCTGGCTGCTGAGATTCAGACATTTTCAGTAGATGTATGTTATTGTTATCTGTAGAACTTCATATATGCTCAGATGATTTTATTTTTCCATCTGCAGGAAGGTGAGATCTAAAGGTTAAAAGTTCTCTTAATGTCCCCACTTATGAAATGTAAGACTTATAAGTCCAAAATCATATCCATTTTCTTTCAAGATGCCTAGTCTCACTTTTTTTCATCAATCTAGGAGTCAAATTTGGGTAAGTCTAGACCTTAAATGTAGTTACATTGTATATTGCAGTAAGCAACAGATGTGCTTGCTGGACCAGACCAAGACAGTGGCAGAGTGTGCATTGCAGCTGGTGTATGCATCCAAAGAGGCTGGAGGTAACCCCAAGGCCACACACGCTCACCCGGATGTGGATGATGCTGCTGATACCATGAAGGAGACACTACAGGTGAGATAAGGGGTTTCACCAAACTCAGCCATACCAGAATAAATAAAGTTTAACTTGGGTGATATTGTAAAATCATACCACTTATGAAATACCTAAACTCTTGGGTACCTCCATATCGGGAAACTGGAGAGACTTCGATGTATTTTCATGGTACATGTATGTAGTTACACATAGTTGTATATATTTTTTCAGTGATAATCCATAGAATTGTTTCCAATAGTTATGTACATGGAGGAAGTGGGTTGTTGGAGATCTGATGCAAACAGTGAGTCATTGTTTTGGAAGCCTTTCTTCCTCAGAGAGTCATACTCCACAATGCATTCATTTTGATGGAAGTAAGTTACAAGAAATTGCATCTGATCTGGATGATAAGTCAGTCATTCTTATATATTTTCTCTTTGGTGTTTTTCATCCAGGAGGTACTTTCCACTGTGGAGACAATTGCTACAGAGGCTGGAGTGGTGTCTGGTCTGGTGGAGTCCATCACCACTGCTATGCACCAAATGGACGACCGTTCTGCATTCCAGTCAGATGCACCCGACAGCTTTGTTGACTACCAGACTCGTATGGTCACTTCTGCCAAGGAAATTGCCAGATTGGCACAGGAAATGGTATGAACCACTCTGAAGAACCCTTGTATTTATTGGAGACATTGAACAAATGATACTTTTTGGGAGATGGCCGAGTGGTTAGTGTTCTGGACTCATAACCTAGAGGTCGGGAGATTGATCCTCTCAGGTGAGGGCCTGAGATTATTTGTTCTTCCGATTTGAGTGTCAGGCACTAACTAAGGCCACCGAACGTCATAAAACACCCTCACTGATACCATAACAGCTGCAGTATTTGGGATTAACCCTCACTTCCCTCTCTCTGTGGCTGTTGTACCAGTTCAGAAGTCGTGACATGTGTGTGTGTGTGTGTGAGCAGTAGTTGACCTGGGCCACGATAATGGGCTTGATGAAGCATATGTCCAGTGTTGGAACATAAAAAAAACAAAAAATAAAACAATATGACGGTGCTGCTTCAGTAAGGGATTTACAAATGTCACAGTCAATAATACACATGACCTTGGTAGTGAGATTTGGTCACTCATTACATCAGTTACAGAAAAAAAGAACTACAGAATGAAACAGGTGATTGGAACTCAATCCTATACTGTCTAATATTTATATATTGTAATTTTGTATACATATATTATGCTTGCAGGTGGGTAAGGTGACCACTGAGGCAGGACAGCTGGGTACTCTTGGGGCAAACATCTCCCATGAGTATGGCTCCCTGGCATCAGACTCTGCAGGGGCCATCAAACAGACCAGCAATGTTGAGGTGTCTAACAGACTTAGATCAAGGTTAGTTTGGCTGTCAGCAGTGATGGTACTATTGCTTTTCTCTATTATAATTTTATTCCTTTTGCCATATTTTAATATTGTTTTCTACAAGCCAAGCGGCTTGCTTCTCGGGCCTAGGAACCTTAACTCCCAAAGATCACGTTTCCAATGCTGCTGTGCTCACCAACTGCAAAGAAAGTCTTGTTTATCAACTTCCACTGAGGCAGATTTTCATGAATGTAGATAAACAGTAAAAAACTGGAATTTACACATCAAAATATGTTTGTATGAGACTTTGATATCATATATTCACCCCACAGTGTAGTGTCAAAGAGGGAAAACCATACTGTAATTTTTATCCCGGATATACCTGTATGGTAAAATGATAAAATTTCTTGGTTACATAAATTACACCATATATCATTACATGAATTACTGAAAGTATAATACACATTTCTGTGATTATGATGATGATAACAGTGGTTATTGATGTATCAAAGCATTTGCTTGAAGAGTCACTTTTAAGTTATATGTTAGTATTCTGAAGTAAGAAAATTATCTTGTAAGAAAAATATCTTAATACTTAGGATATTGTACGTACCGATACCAATATTTACTCACCTACAGTGTACATGAACTGGGTCAGGCCAATATTGACCTGGTGAAGGCTGGTGGGGCATGCCAGGCTGCTCCACGAGACACGTTCTCTCAGCGTGATCTGTTTGAGTCGGCAAGACATGTCAAGGAAAAGGTGAGTGATATTCATATATGTTTACATTATTGTAGATAAAGTTGGCTGCTGCAACATTTTCTGGCTAAAAATTACCTGAAAGTGAAGGAAGGCCACAAGCAAGAACACAGTTATCATTACACCTCTAGCAATATGAAACAGTAAAAGTTCATGCAAATAAAAGTGCAGTCACTCATTAAATGCTGTGCATATTTTCCAGGAAGTTCCTCCCTTGCTAAGCTGTTTCGTAAATAAACAGCTCTAATAGTTAAATGTGACCTTCTGTGCCAGAGTGTACAACTTCATTTATTTTGGCCCACTAGGCTGTAGCCAAATTGTTCTCTGCATCCTTCCTTCCTCTTACGAACAAGGAAAATAAAGTGACATGTTGACACTTTGTTTCCAGGCATCACACGTGTTGGCAGCACTGCAGGCAGGGTCGCGTGGTACACAGGCTTGCATCAACGCTGCCTCCACAGTATCAGGCATCATTGGGGACCTGGACACAACCATCATGTTTGCCACTGCTGGCACTCTCAATTCGGAGAAGGAAGGAGAAAACTTCTCTGACCACCGCGAGTACATTCTCAAAACTGCCAAGGTGATTACTAATATTGTCAGTGAAATACCATTTTGTGTATACCAAAGAAGGTTTATCAACTCTCAGCATATTTAAATGCACCTAGATATAAGGATGTTGTGTATATTGAGTGTTTACTGTACTCCCTACCATTGTGTACACAAGGCATTGGTCGAGGACACAAAGACACTGGTAGCTGGAGCAGCATCATCACAGGAACAACTGGCCGTCGCTGCTCAGAATGCAGTCACCACCATCGTCCAGCTCTCTGATATCGTCAAGAGCGGCGCTTCATCACTTGGAGCCAATAACCCCGAGCCACAGGTTGTTATTGTCTCTCTTTTTCATCTAGTGCTCATGATTAACCTGATTGTTGCTTTATTAGTGGTGATGATGTTATTGTTATTATTATAATAATAATAATAATAATTATTATTATTATTATTATTATCATAATAATCATCTTCATATGCTCTTCAAATATGAAAACAGCATACTGTCTCTTTCCTTTCTCTAACTACTTCTGGTGTGTTTGACAGGTGATGCTGCTCAATGCTGTTAAAGATGTTGCCATGGCACTGGGCGATCTCATACATGCCACCAAGGCCGCCTCAGGCAAGTCCCTCAATGACCCCGCCATGACCACCCTCAAGGAGTCAGCCAAGGTAAGCATTTAAGGGGTAGTGTGTCTCACATTGTACACTATGGTAGCGTGAGAGGCTGGGTGGCTCGGTTTAACTTTCTGGTTTGGATCTCGTAGTAGGCATGCCATATATTGGTTGACTGGTTGGTTGCACAGCCAGACAACTCCAATACTGTTCCTGAATGAGGCTATTAATGGTTGCATAATATTTTTTGTAATTTTGACTTTCAGGTATATCAGATTTTTAACATTTTGGATTTTTTTCCAGTAAGTAATACTTTACAACTAACTGCAATATGAATCAAGTGATAAGTGGCATGCTGATTGATTAAAAACTACTCATTGGAGGGAGTTATGCCTGCATACATGGTATGCTAGCAAGACATATATTTGTTTGTAGATACTGTACTTACAAAAGACATTGTATGAAGATCAGAAAGGGAGCTTGTCAGTAATAGCCTATATATTCACTAATTAATCAAGAAACAAAACTTGCCAGGGTACACTCAAAACTAATCCCTGTGTTTAAAACTTACATCTCTTAATTTAGTTGTGTTGTGACTGAAGCTTTCATTGGTTGTAGGTTTTTTGTAGGGGTGTGCCAGTAGATCTGTATGTGCACTGCATGTTCTTGCATTTTCACAATTTGCAATATAATTTCAAGAAGATACAAGGTTATTAGTTCATAAAGTATTTGATTATAATGAGGATATGATACTTACTTAGCAATATATAATCAAGGGAGTGATAAAGATTAATAAACAATTGAATTAAGGAGACTTTAATCACAGATAAAGTATTGGACCATGTTACATTTTGACATGTGGATGATCTCAGTGAAATACACAAGTACCGTATTAATTAAAGAGGCTTATAACTACAATTTTGAAAGATTGTCTCAATTTGATGGATAGTAATATTTCTGAGCTACTACTGGACAAGGATATTACATTTCAAGATTCAGGCAAACAGATTAGGGAAACTTTGCTAACTAATGATATGATATTGTGAAATGTTTGCCAGTGTTAATCATTCAATTATTTACACACTAATTTCATTATTAGAGCTAAGTGACTGACAATTCCTCTGCTTTCAACAGCTGGAGTATCAAGCCATATCATTCCATTATTTATATATACAGTATATCCAAAATACCTCCTTAACAGAATGTATTATAGTATACTGCAACACAAACTACCTCTGAGGGTTTTCTCGGGGGCAAAGAGTGAAATAACCCCAAAGAATAGATTAGCAGGCTCCCATTAAAACCTTGCCAAATGAGGTGAATGAGTTGCTGTTTTGCTTTGGCCAGTCCTCAAGGGGAGTTTGCAAAAGGAATGAAGACTGCAAACATCCACCAAAATGGTATCATCAGTAGTTTACCCTCATTAATATTAAAGTGATATTTCAATAGGGTTTACCTGGATATGAAGAAGTTGAACTAGATTTGTTCAGTAACAAAGCATCTGAACTGAGTTTCTCCAGTCATGCAAGTTCAGTCATGTCATGTCCAGTCATTATAAACCAGATTTATGTGTGGATCTCTCCCAAGATAGAATGACTTGTTGTCATTGTCACCTCGTGACAATTTCATAATAATCCATACATTGCTTTTTCCATAATCATGCTAACAAAGAAAACAAGCAAACAAACAAATGAGTGATGTTAGGATACAATTTTGTGTAGTACTGTACTTTCCCAACTACAGTATACAGTAGTAAGTTTGAAGTACCAGTGCAGTAGTTGAATTTTGAGTGTGAATTTACAACATATATTATTACTAAGGTATGCCAAGGTGCTTATTAACTAATACATTCACTTGAAAGAGCTTCTATTCTTAAGCCAAGAAATAGTCACTTCTTTATTAAATCTCAACTGATAATTAAAGAACAGCTGATATTTGCAATGCATTTTCATGATTAACATTTGCTTGTTAATATTCATTACAATCATCATATAAGAGTAGAGAAGAGAGGATATAAATATTATCAGTTAACAATATATTATATTGGTACTTTATTTGAATAATTAAATATCACTGAAGACCTGTAATACCTGATGTGTTCAAAGAAAGGTCCTGCCCACACCAAGATTGGAATCAGATGGAATCTCAGATGTTTAATACCTGACTCTCTTCATCATGTTTAATGAGACAAAGGAATAACCTACATAAGCTAAGAATTGTTTGTACTTTAGAGCTAGTGTGTTTTTGAGTCTAAGCTCTGTCAGTTTGTTAGGGTAGTCCTCCCCCTCTGGTATACCTAAACCAGAAATACACCATAAAGGGTTTACACTTGTGATGAGTTTTTCCAACTGTCTTGTATTACATGACACATCATGCATTCATCGATCACATCAGTTTTTGGTCCCGGAAACAAATGTTGAAAAATGTCTGATTGCAATCTTTTTGGTATGAGCAGTTCTAGAGCATGACAAAAAGCCATGTTTAACCAGGTGACACTGCATGCTGCCTGGGAGGGTGGACCTGCCTGGGGTAGTAACTGTCTGTAGCTTGCTTGACCACACCCTCACTCACTGCTCGACCCACCTTTCTCACAGCAGCCATATATTTTCTCAACTGACGATGGCAAATTGACTCATACCACCTTAGTACAGTAGCTTGATTGCCTTTGAAAAGGGTTGGGTGTTATTTCAGTGAAGGATATCAGTTACTCCAATTTGTACAATCAAGCAGATAATTTAAACTTTAATCTGGCAGTCTTTTTATTGATGAAGGTAGAAAGTATCAATTTTATCCAAGTTACTAAAAGCTTCTTACTACAGTACCTTATATAATTTTCAATTAATTCTGAATTCACAACTAATTCCTTGAGTCTGGGGATTTACTGTGATGAGAAAAGTTGTCTAGTATTAATTTGCAAAAGTTTTGAATAATTTAAGTGCAGTATAGTACATTGTCATGCTGTAGGGGTTATTATATGTGGATTTCTATATGAACAAAGTAATAACATATTTATGTGTTTGGTAAATAAGAAACAAACTTCTTATTCCTCCAAACTGTGCTATAGAACATAACACCTGTATAAAGATAATCGGTTTCCAACACAGTTCAGAGGATCAGTTATGTCCAAATACCCAATAGCATATACCATCTTAATTGAGCATCAAGCATGAATAACTTAGTGAGGTACAAGGAGTGGCCATATAATGTCAACTAAGAAAATACAGACAATAAATTAATTAAGGCAGAGAACCAAGATTTAGAGAGAGAGAAGTCCACCACTCCCAGCAGGATGCAGAAGCTCACTAGGCAGTTCACGTTAATTTGGTAGACTGGCTTATGTTTTTGTTTTTTTATTAACACATCGACAGGAAAGGAAAAGTTCTGATACACCTGCACATCTGTCATTTGTCTTCATCCTCCTCATCATTTAAACCCTATTTCTCTTTTATAGATTCTGTGAATGGTAATAAGAAATTTGTCTTGAGGTGTGACTTACAGTACAGTATATGCCGTCATTTTTACATTATAGTACTCCCTCCAAATTTGGTTTCTGTACATACATACATGTAACTGGTAAATATTAGTTTTGCATTGGCTTCTTTTAGACAACTTGAATTTTTGAGTCTGTCAATTCCCTGACTGTATGAGGAATATGCAAAAAATGCAAAATACTTTAACGGTCACATTTTGCAGTGGTACCTAAACTCCAGTGGCTTAATTCACAAAGCCTCATTATTGGCATACACTTATTCTGTGTTCCCCATGGCCCAGTGGTTAGCTTACTTGCCTCCCAACTGATGGCTACACTGGCTAAGGTTTCAACATAAACCAATTGTTGCAATACTGTATTTCATATTTCATAAGGTATCCTTAATATGACATAAAAAATAAATTTCAACACAAATATTCATTCCATATTCATCTTCACACATATAAAACTCCTTCCTATCTTTCTACATTTGTGGCATTACCATATTCTATTCTGTATGGAGAAGTTAGGTCCTGCAGTGGATGGTGCAATTGGCTTTGTATCCTGTAAACAGAAGTTGTTTTTTTGCTTCTGTTCATAGGATTATCATGTACCATATGTGAATCTCAGTTAATCCAGCCCCAGGTCTTTTTGGCTTTAGGAAAATAGAAAAATGAGTTTGTGTTTGCATTATACACACGAGTATTTTAAAAACAAAAGCTATACACACCCATTATCATCATCCTAAAAAAGTACCAAGTCAATAAGTGATTTCAAAAACAGATAATAAAAAAAAAAAATTAAACATGGCAGCAGTCCTAAGCGGCAAAGCTAAGCATAATAAATCTGGGTTCTCTGCCGAGCAGGGTTGGTCCGACTACTATGAGTCAGACCGGGAGTGGCTCATGTCTGACCAGGAGGAAGAATTAATTCGTCTGCTCTCCGTTGAACACATCCCTGACACCCGCCACCTGACCAGTGATATTTTAATCGAGTCCACATAACTAACAGTGGTTCCATAGCAGTACTTTTATTATTCTTGGCGAGAGAGTTTAGATTTTTGAAACTCCATGTGTTTAATTCTCTGTAACTTCTTGTTTCCTTTCGTCGATTGGTATATGTTTAAAATAATGGATAAGTGAGAATTAGACAAGGCATATTAAAGGAATAAGATGTTATTGGTAAGAGATAGGAAGCTACTGATAGTTTCAAAGTGTCATTTAAGAAAGATAAAGATAATTTACTGTACCACCTCTTATACTGCGGTATGTTTCTTGACACAGTTCATATGATTAGGTAATTATCATTTCCCCTACAACTACATCTTACGCCATTAATACAGGACTGAAGCATCCTTGGAGAGTCAGGTTCTTTTTACATATCTTTATAGTAGAGTTAGGATACATACGAAGGATGTTGTGATGTTTAAAACTTCATCATACTTTATTAAATGTGTAGCCTTAGGTAGTTGTATAAGACACATTTATGGGAACTGTATGTGTTCATTCACCACAGTGATAGCCTACTATAATTATGATAAAGAATATATTAAATCTTTATGTTAATTTAATCATTTGAAGGCTAATATTTTTGCTTGTAACTAATACTAAAGAGAAGTTATTAATGCTTGACTAATTGACGATGTTGTTTTGGTGATGAGGAAATATTTAAATTTCAGCAATAATTATCACATTCATTGTGTTTTAGACACATTTATAAAGGACTTAATAGTACAGTTGCAAACAAACAGTTGGTACAGCTAAGGTAGAAAGTGTTCAGCCCTTTGTTCTTACTGGATGGCAGGTAGTTCAAAAACATCATCATCCATTGATTACAGTCTTTTATAGTTCACTGTCAGACTAGATCTCTTACTAAGGTGGGTTACAGCTCATAGTTCCACCACACAGTGGCTTATAGTGGGTTAGGAAGGGATAACCTGTACAGAGAATTGGAATGCCTTGACGACTTTTGAAGAGCAATTAGAGTGACAGATGTGATTAGTACCAATACAGTAGACTGTTGGGGGTCAAGTTAACATTGATTTGTGTTGAATTTGAGTAACATAATAACCAAGCAGAATGTAAAGGAAATCCCATGACTTCTCTACTCATGCCATTCCAACAGTCAATGTTTGGAAGGAGTCTGTGACAGGAACCCTCCTAAGTGAAAGTTGTAATTTTACTTTCGTGTTTGTGGGTGAAGGAATAAGTACCTTCCTCTCAGGCTCTACCTACAACTGTTATGTGCACTATTGGCTGCCTTGATAAAACCTTGCTGTTAGCTCTGGTAGAATGTAATTTGCAACACAATGCAGTCAGCTCATGTTGTCCATTAATGTGATGCTTCTAGTGTTCTCATCTAGTCAGAGGTGTATCTAGTCAGCTTATCTCTGAATGTCAAAGGTTATGCTGTGGCAGGGAAATGGATGAATGGAACAGGTGAACGAAATAGAAAAATGGGATGGATAAGGTGATGGTTGAGTGGGCCTGATAATGGAACAGATGAATGGGTAGGATAAAGGTCACACATCATTAGCATATCATATAATTTGGGAAACAGGGTAAAAGTTACAGTAACTGGGATGGATAAGGAGAGGAGATGAATGTAACATCTAAGGTAGCAGATGAGTGTGAACGAAAACTGTAAATTGCCTGGTGTAAGATGGAGGTGAGACATTACCACCACTTCACAACTCGCCATCATGCTCCCACTCCATCAGAATCCAGGCTGTGTGGAAGACTTTAGTTTTTGATGTGTCCAGAACTCCCCACCCCATGCTTACTCAAACAACCTGAATGAGTCAGTTGTACTCAAGCTGCCTGTGTACATTTGGAGGTCCAATGAAGAGAGTAATAATATTGTAGTCAGTCATATTAAGGCCTATTATATGGTTATTTTTCTTCATGGGAGTTTATTTTGTAAGCTTATAATCATAAAAGGGAATGATTGAAATTAACATTGTGGTATTTCTAGTCACTTTTCAAGACCTGGTCTCAGGTGTGCTTGACAGATTGACTTCTTGGATTTGATAGGTGTGGCTGCATTCTTGGTTTTCCAGGTGTAATTAGGAATACAGCTTGTAGTATTGTATATCAGGTTTGTCCCTGTGACCACAGCATTACCTCTGATTCTGTTAGACCTGTTCAGTTGTCATTCTTTTGTTTGTGTTCTTTTTCCCTTCTCTTTTCTGCAGTTCTTACTCAGGCCTCTTTCTCAGTGGGCACACTTATGTTATTCTTAAGGCTGCCCATTTCATTCACACTTGTTAAAGTGTTTTGAAAATGCTTATTATTATTATTATTCCACTGTGATGACTTGTTCTTTTTCAAGAGAAATATATGTATATTCAATAAATATAATGCTGGTGACTGATATTTGGAGAATACAGATGCTTGCATAGTTGTGTAAATGTTGGTGGAACTCGTATTGGTTTGCATTAAAGTCTCTGAAGAAGTTATGGAAACTGGCATATTTTTACCAGGCTGCAGTTCTTTTGGAAGTGTAACAGTTAAAGTTGCCCACACTTCCAATGATCATAGTTAATATTTTCTGGTCTTTTCCTCTCTCTGTTAGTTTTGAATCCATATAATCCTCGACTCTTGATATTGACTTGGGATCAATGGAGATTTAAAGATAAACAATTGAATCACAAACAGAAGAGTAGATAGGTGAGTGTTTGAATTTGCATGGAAGTGTGGGTATTATGATTCAGGGCTGTGGGATGTCTGTTTGTCTTTATACTTTTTTTTGCCCACAATAGCATTACATTTGATAATAATTTTTGTAACCCTAGATATAGGTTATAGACTTCATAGGTAGATTGCATAATGTAAACAAACCTTCTTCCACTGTACCCTACTTTCTACACTCACTTCTTATTCTGTTACTCCATCTCTACAACCTTCCCACCCATTTTTCCTTTCTGTCTTCAACCCCTTCTTTCTCTGCCTCACTCTGTGACTGATACCAAAGGGACCTGTGATGTCATTGAAACTATGATAAGGAACTCACTCCCTCAATACAGGTTTTGTTTATGATGCAGTTTAGATGATAAATTAGCTGCCACATTTCCGACTACATCACAGGAACTTTTAATGACATTTATTAGCAAAAGTTTCTTGGTTGAGGTTTATTTTAGACATGAAATACATTATCGTTGACACATATTCGTACATATAATTTGTAGAAATGAAAGTTACTATATGCGGTAGTATTTTTATTTTATAGGAAAGAGAAATAAGTATAGATTTAAACATACAATATTTACATTTGCCTGTATGGTAATAAGAAAATTGTCATGTTTGATCATGAATGATAATATATGTAGTGTTTTCATTGAGGGTGAAAAGATAAAAAAAACTGGTAAAGATTGATAAATATCACTGGTCATGATGGCATAAGGAAGGTGAGACAGGAACATTGTGGTGGTCTTGTAACTAACTAACTGCTCCTGACTGTCATAGCCTAAAGTACCAGCATTACCCAACTTCCCCCCTGACTGTTAGTACATGCCTCCAGACTAACGGCATGACACTTTCCCTGCCCATCCACCCACCTTCACCCATACCACCGTGCAGTCTCTAGATGCCAGCAAACTAAAGCATTGTACTGTATTTGACACCACACACCCTCAACCCTCTCGCACAGGGTTGTCTCAAATCTGCGTCATTTTGATCATTTAACTTTAGAATCAGCATCAGTTTCTTGGGACACAAACATATGAGGTGCTCACACTGATTGCTCCCACTAAGCATCATGCATGTTTGTATTGTACAGTGTCAGCAAATGCAAATCACTGGAAGTTTTACATACAGTTTAAAGCAATTCCATACAAAATGATGCACCCATGAGTTGACTGAGTGAGGAGGGTTTAGCGGTTAAGATATTGTATGCACATTGGAGATTCCTGATTTCCCAAAAATTGCTCCACTAAACAAACTCTTATACCTGTATAAGATTTTACAACTTTTGGAGAAATATATTTATGTGGTCCAGTTCAATATAGATTGATTGTGTGTGAGAAAAGTGTTTATTTTAGAGTAATGTATTATATAAATTATTATACAGTGTGTGCAATTATGCCTTGATAATGTTTTAAAAGAAATACCACAAACAGAGCTGGGACTTGAACCCATGCCAGAGGGTGGTGAAGTTTAAATGCTTCAGAATCATGATTTAAGACATTCAATGCCCAGATTATAAAGGAAGAAAGGTATTGTCAGCAACTAGAGGCTGCTGATTTCTCCATTATGTGTCAAGGAACAAACTACAGTACCTCTGTAGGGATGTTGGTGATTAAAGTGACATACTACAGTAATACTGTCAAGGAGTTGGCAAGATAAAGCTTGCTAACAATATAATTTATAGTTTTCTTATGGCTCTGTAGTACCGAATCTGAAAGTGCTCAGCTTGACATTGTTTTGAGTCCCTGCTCTGTCCATGTAGTTTCTTATTAAAAATAATTTCTTTTGTAATTTCACCTTTGCATAATTATCTGTGTTATTCTTCGTGTTCTCACATTGTGTGCGTTATAATGCAATAACATTTAATCAAAGTTTTATATTGCAACCAAAGATTTATGACAAAATCTTGGCTTTATTTTATTTGTGTTCTTTTGAGCCAATCCATATATTTGAGGAGAAATGCTGCCACATAGCACAGATCCGTTTTATACTTACAGTATTGTACTCTATATTATTTTGTTTATATGGATTAATGTCTCAGAAGATATAACTACTCAACTTTATTTCTTTCTCAATGTTTCTTTCAAAGGAGTTTGCAATAGTAACAGTATAATGAAATCTAGTAAGAGTGAAAGTTGTCATGCCCATATGTTTACCTTGAAATGTAAATAAGGAAAATGTATAAAGTGCTTTAGCAGTTTTATATTATATCCAGCAGCTCCTTACTCTCTGCTAAGTGTTTCTTTAGACTTTGTTAGTGATAGAAAATTTATGCATATTACTACTGTACTTGTACTGTTAACATTTTTAGATATTTTAGAGACTAATATATACTCGTTTGTTATACTGTCCTTTGAGTGGAAGATATTGAAAAGTTCAAACACGGATTTTATTCTTTTGCTGAAATCTGAAGGGAATAAAAAGTTGTTTGTGAATTGGAGGCTCCTGCTTCCAAACTGTGCCAGGAAAGTTTTTGAAAGAAAATACAGCATTACCTGATAGGTGAACTGATCTGTGGTATAGTAAGGAGGAATCAGTAGCCTCTAATATACAAACAATAATTTAGCTCCCAGGGTAGCATGGCATACTGTACCTGTATTCTGTATTTGTGTGTAAGGTCTGAAAGAAAGTGATCTCTTATGACCACCATACATTAACGATGATGTCTGCAGGTGATGGTGACCAATGTGACGTCGCTGCTCAAGACAGTCAAAGCGGTGGAGGACGAGCACACACGAGGGACCCGAGCACTTGAAGCCACTGTGGAGGCCATTGCTCAGGAGATCAGAGTAAGTGCCATCTAAGCTCTCCTCTGTCTTAACTATTATGCATTGTTGAAATTCAGTTATGCAGTTTGCAAATATATAGGATTGCCTGTTAATCAAAATTCACTTTATGTTTCAAGTCAGTACATTTTATAAATGAAATAATATTCAAAGAAAATCATTGCCGTATTGAAGAAAATATACTGCAGTTTTCCTTTTAATAAATATTTTTTATAACCTTATAATTATACTGCACATTAATTTCTCATAACTACTACAGTTTTGTTCAGAAATATGAACAATCATGTTAAATTATAAATAGCATCTTTCTGGATATACTGTATACTGAAATGTACATTTGATCAAAGTATAATTTAGAGATAATGAGTTGCACAATGTATTTATTAAATATGAAGAAGGTTATTGATGTTTCAACATTATTGATTCAGCTTGTAATGCCAATGCATGTCTCACATTGATTAATGTGGCTTGAGAATAATTAACAATTTTGTCTTTACAGGCTTTTGATTCAGATGAAGCCCCCAAGACAAAGGCAACCCCTGAGGAGCTGGTGAGGTGTACCAAACCCATCACTCTGGCCACTGGCAAGGCTGTTGGTGCTGGTAACAGTCTAAAGCAGGAGGACGTCATTGTGGCTGCCAACATGGGTCGTAAAGCCATCTCTGATATGCTTACTACATGCAAGGTGCTCCCACATATTTATATTTACAGTATAGTCTTCCTTTAACTCTGTGGGTACTACTTTACTACACCTTTTGTCTTCAAGACAATGTATGGACATTATGTAGAATGTAGGTAATTTAACTTTGACTCCAAATAATTTTAAGGAATGGTGGTGTAACCAACAACCAAAGTCTGGGATGGAAAAGAATAAATATTGTAGGTAATTCTAATGGTGATGTCGGTGTCCAGGCTGCAGCTTGGTGTGCTGAGACAATGGAGCTGCGGTGCAAGGTGATGACAGCAGGACATGATCTGGCAGTGCAGTACCGGGAGTTGCTGCAGATGGTGATGCATCTTCTGCAGAAGTCAAGCCCTGAGGGTCGCAACGCCCTCAGCACAGTGTCACGCAAGATCGCCCAATGTGTCACTGTTCTGGTGGCTACCACTGAACCTCTCAAGGGTGAGTTACAATCCCTCAGGCCACTCTATGCTTTTTTATTATATGGCTGGGTTTTTAATATTTTTTAAGTTTATAGTATTTAGTGTGGTTTTGTTTTTTTAAGTTCTCATTATCATCCCTTCAAAGATTTGAGAAGGATTTACTCTCTGTTTTGGTGTGTGGATCCCCTTCCTGTACATCCAAGTTACTTCAGGTCAAAACCTGGTAGGACTGGAAAGTTTTTCACTTGAACCTTGCCCCTAACACCCTTCAATGGGGAATTATGAGTTATTGATGGTTGTTTAACTTAATGGAGAGTTATGAGACAATGATGGATGCTACTAAACAGGGTGGAGATTCTTCATCCCAACACTTTGATTGAACTACATTGTATACTAAAGTTGATTCGAGAGTTAGGAAGGCCCTTCCACCCACCTATGCTCTAAGTGGTTCTTTTTGGATGGCTTGTTTAATATTTCCTAAAGTTGACAGCATTGTTGTGATATTGTTTTGTAGTTGAAAATATTAGTGTGATATAATATTTATAATTATTGGCTGGCTTTGTCATTACTAATGTCAAAAGTTTCCATAAGACTTGAGATGTGATGAGCCAGCAACAAGGTGAATTGTGCCTTGCCTGTATTGGGGGAAGTTAAGCCCTTTCTCTCATGGTTGACTCACATGAACATCAACTTCAGACCCATGTTTTGTGGAGGACTTCATTTTTATAAACCAAGGTGTTTGATCCACAATTCATAGATTGATACAATTCAGCACCATATAATTTGTTACAGAATATATATTTAGAAAGTGACAGAGGATTGAAACTCCAAAATAATAGTGATTTTATGATGCAAATGTGAGTTGTCCATTCAAAAGAAAGTTGGACTGTTGGGAAAGATGGTGTTGGTTACCCATGGGACTCCAGGGATTCTCCATGTTACATATACTGTTGTCAGCAAAATAAGAAAAGACCTATTTTTTTTATTCTGTTTGTCTCATGCATGATGTTTGTTGTTAATGGTGATATGTTAGCTGCATGTGAAGTTCTTTAAAACCAGGATTTTATGCATTTGTGCTG
Organism: Petrolisthes manimaculis; assembly: GCA_034508575.1. Classification (NCBI taxonomy): domain Eukaryota; kingdom Metazoa; phylum Arthropoda; class Malacostraca; order Decapoda; family Porcellanidae; genus Petrolisthes; species Petrolisthes manimaculis. The sequence continues at coordinate 89,276 of JAWZYT010000154.1, read as the reverse complement.
AGAGCTCTGTATGTCATGTAGCAGAGAAAAAGTGAGAGAGCAAGAGAGGGTTGAAATGTAACCCAAGTTATACACTGGGTATGATTTTGCAAATGTATTTGGATCGAAAAACTTATAGCCCATTGGAAGAGAGAAGCAAAGACAAACTTCCAGTGGTGTGCAGTAAGACTTAAATGCTGTATATTGATCTACAGTATTACACAAATCAGGACAACCAATAAATACAGTAAGTGATATGACATTGATATGCAAAATTACCTAAAGGGATACCCAACACATTAATATTCAGATATTGCCAAGTTCAATACATGTACTGATACATTAATAAAGGGAACCACTGAGACACAAAGGAACTAAGGTTTTACCCAACATTCCCTGTGTCCTGGATCATTCTTGGTTATTGTCCTATTGTTTCATGGTACAGTTACCAACCAAAATTTCTGTTCTTATTGCTAGGATGGCAAGTAGTTATTTAGTACAGTACACTAATAATGAATTTCTATAATTTTTTTATATCACTGTCATGCCCTTTCATAGGTAATTCATCGAGTTATCCTTGGCTTAATTTTCCTTTTGGCTTTATATCCTTAAGTACAGTATGAGGAGAAGTATCAAAACTTTGGACCATGGCTGCTATACCTGAACTGATGACAAGTGTACTTGGTCAATATCCAGTGAGAATGAGACAGTGGAGTTGAAAGTGTGAGGGCATTCTTCAGATTCTGTAGTGCTTTTGTATATTTCTAAATATCTATTTTGACAGGCAAAATTTCCTGTTTGTTTATCACACAATTTACTTCAGGACTTTAAAGTAATTTTTACATTGTTTTTGTCTTCACAGTTTTATCTCAATAAGATCCTTGCAAGTTGGCACAATGTTGTTTACTGATAAATTATTAGTTTAAAAATGAAATGTCCAGAAGCACCAATGATAGATACATATCTCTACATTGTTATACCACCATACTGTACAGTCGTGTGTCATAGAGCCATATGCAAGAAGATTCATGGTGTTGACGATAGCGTGGTACCAATACGATGGCTCTGTTATTTGTCTATGGAGTCGGTATACCAGTACCACACCACCATATGCACCTTGAATGGTCTTAAATATGGCCCATAATTCTAAGCCCATGTTTGGATGGATGAAGGGGAATAGAGTCATGGTGTCTTTCTTGTGTGATGATTTAATGTTATTTCACTCAAACAGTCACATGAGGTTTTCATACATTTACAAATATTAAACTAATACATAGAAATAGAAATACTATCCATTAGTACCGTAGTTTATTAAAATAATATAAAGTATTAGTATACAAGGATACTATTAGATGCTGTTACATTATACAGTTGCATTTCCGTAAACCTCACTTCATCTATCCTGGATGGGTTAGGAATAGTGGCTTACTCATGACTGTATGTTACCACCCTCACCACCACCACCACTACCACCACCACCACCACCACGTCTGACTGTATCCCTCCACAGCCCACTTCAAATGGCACGAGGCCGGCGTGAGTCCCCCCAGTGGTGAGTGACGAAGCAAGCACAAGTGTAGCCTCCCTCCTGACTGGCCCTGTAGAGTTGCATGTGGTCACTTTTCCTTACTCGGACACACTCCACTACCTATTACAGATGTCTAAGCACTTATGAAAGGGTTAATGGCTGCAGTATTCATCCTTACTTGACACAGAACATCTCATTGTGCTTAGACATATTTGTTAAGGTGGCATTTCATATTAGATCTACTTGAACCAACATATTGATGTGAGCAATATGGGCATTAGATGAGATAGTTCACCTTGATATACAGAGCAGCAGACTAGAAAAATCCACACCTTATAGGTAGTGGTTGATTTGGAATATTTTAGACCACATACATATTGATCTCTTCTGTACCTCTGAAGAGAAAGGTAGATAGTCTTGAAATATCCCAAACACTGCCTAAAATATCAAAAGTGGAACAATATTAGGTTTGCCATATACAGAATTACACAACCAGAACAGATATGAATAATGAAAGTAAGATGTCCTTCTTGTACAATTACTTACCGTACTGTACATGTGATACACATCAGTGTTTGGTGTTACTTGTAAGTGTAAACAACACAGTAAATCATTGCATAGAAAGGACAGCTTATTTAGCTGATCTGACCTGGATGTGCAAATGGTATGGCTTTAGACTGTTTGCAAAATTAAATTGATATACTGTACTGCTGAATATTGAAATCTGATATTCATATGTGTAACCCATTCAAAATGTTGGTTCAAGGGACATACCTCCACTTCATCTTTTCGGAATGATGACCGGTAAATGTTTGCTTGAGGCATTCTATTATACATGTCTGCCATTATTCTCCAATGTCCTTTGCCTGTGGAAACATTTCTTGCCATGTGCAGTGTCTTTGCAGCGCTCCGGCACATGGTGACTCGGCCTGGCACCAGTGTTCAAAGGTTCATCTCTCTCCCCACTTTTGGTAGAGGTTGTAGGCTACTCATCGCTTTTCCTAATAATATATTCTACACATGTTGCTCTAAGGATCTCTTTATATATTGTGTATTTGTTTATGTATATATTTACCATTATATATATATACTGTATAAATATGACATTCTATGATAATGAATGAAATAACGTGCAGTAGTATTCATATTTACTGGTAAACAAGACTCAATATGGCATGTAAAGAATTTGATGTACTGTACATAATTTTGTTTTTCATCTTCCATGTTTGTGTCGCATACTTACCCTGCATTTTACTCTTTCATAATATAATTACATGTAATAATACTGTATTTACTCTATAATAATACATCTTATTCCGCATGGCAAGCTAATAGTTCTTCCAGCAGAAGATCTCCATGTTGGACCTGTCTAGTAGTGTCTTCCTACAACTTAACATTTTAATACAGTAATAAGTTATGTTCCTTTTTTTCAGCTTTGTAGGTAGAATACTTGGCAATGCTTTTGTAGTATGTTTACAGTTAATGCGCTCTTATTTTTATTTTTAAGGCACAACATTTTGGAAGATGAAACATTTCTAACACGCACAGTATGAGTCTGTCAGCAAATCTTTATACGTTGCTCAGTAAATGTGTTGTGGCATTTGAAACAGGGAAATGTTTAGTCTTATTATAATTCAGTAATTTTGTAAGTTATGAATGGAACTATCAAAAAGCAGGAGTTTATGACATCTAAGCATAACAATACAAACAAGCATAACAAAGTCACTGGTGAGCTGTTGGCACAAGAGTAGTCTGTAAAGAAGTATATATCACTCAGCTTTTACTAAATAATCCTTATCCTCCTAGGAAATTGTGCAGAATTAATGTGTATCTGCTATTTGCAATATTTTACATTTAAAGAAATCTATAACTAAACTCTCACATTGCTTCATGCTGTTTAACCATTCAAAAGAAAGAAACATGAGGAAGAAGTCAGCCAAAATGCCATACTGTACTGTAGTCCTTTTCTCCACCACTACTCTTAGTATAAAGCAACCCCTGACATTTCATTCAGCATTTACCAGTGCAGTACCCATCCTCTGAAATTTTTGTCAGAAAATACTAGTACCGTTAGCCAACCTTTAACAAGTCTCCTACATAATACCCGTAACCATCCACAGAAATTTCTGTCAGAAAATTGTAGTGCCCAAACTTTATTAAGTCTCCCATATAATACCTGTACCCATCCTCTGAAAATTCCCTCACAAAATTCTAGTACCCAACCTTTAATAAGTCTCCTGTATAATACCTGTACCCATCCCCCTGGAACTTCTACCAGCAAAGTACTTGTATTCCCCAAGCATTCTCCAACAAATTTCCACCCACCAACCCTTGACACCCACCTCTTAGTATGTACTGGTACCCATTGACTGACCTGCCAGTACCCTCCCAACTCCAGGACTGGACTGGGAGGACCCTGACGACCCGACGGTGATTGCTGAGAACGAGCTGTTGGGGGCAGCCAACTCCATCGATGCCGCAGCCAGGAAACTCATGTCGCTCCGGCCCCGTCATGGGGAGACCAAGGTGAGCATATTCTGTACAGTACTTGATATTCAATTGTGCACATGATATGCAGGTGCATCTGTTTATTGTCTCATACAGATGATTTTGGAGGCTACCAATTCATCTAAACTGTGTCAGAAAACAGAATGCCTTACATAGAGGAATCAATAACCTTCAGTGCATCAAAAGCATCTTGCCTTTATCATGATTACCTTTTGCCTGTCAGGGTTATGAGTTTTTCTTTCCTGTATGTATCTTTATAGCAGGATATGAATATCTGAGGTACAGTGGCTAGCACGTTCTTGTTACAACATGATGAAATTTCCCTTGTACTATACTAGTTTTTACTTCAAAATTTGATGGCCACTTTTCATAATGATTTTTTGATGTAGCTCAGTGAGGGTGAGGGGTTAAATTCTTAACTGTCATACTGGCAGTAACACTTTATGCACATCATCTGATAGTGAGGCTTCCTCCCTGTTTTCAGTGGTGGTGTGGTACAGTGGTTAGCACTTGGTCTTGTAATCATAGTACTGTATCTTGATTTGTTTCTTGGTTGGGGTTCTATTTTGAATTTATTCTACATGTTATTGTGTGTTCATTAGATTGTACCGGTACTGTATTCAAGTAGCAGCTACTGTGCAGTAGATGAAAAGTAGTTGTATTAGGTTAGAGTTATCTATGGTGATAAGTTTGTTAGGCAGGAGGTGGAGTATAACTTATCATCACCACCACCACCACCACCACCACCATCTTCATCATCAGAAAGTCATTGCTGCTGTGAGATATGTTTGATATTCTTGGTTGTTGATTGACTTCGACTAAGAATCAAACATATTATCATGGCACGGTGAAGTTGCAACAGTGGAAGAACAAGAACTTGCCTTACTAGAAGATAAACCTGAAGAAACAACCTGCCACCTCTTCATGACACTGCATCCATTGCCTATATATATTGACTATAATATAATTGACTATTTATATGTATACTGTACAGTATGTATGGTGAAATAATGTACAGTCCTCATCACTTCCTCATATACAGTATTAGCCCACAGTAAAAATGAGATAGAGAGAACTAACTTTATTACCATACTGAATAATTTTGTCTCAGTATTTGTATTTATTTGTGATTTTTTTTTTACAAATATGGAACTGTAGGGAACTATATTAGGGACATAATTCTATGTACAGTATTCAATAAGTGTGAAATGCAAATCCATAAAAATAATAATTTTGGATATAAGTGGAAAAGTTGTACAGACCTGTATTGTTTGAACAAGGGGAGGGTGCACACATTCCAAAGACAGACCACTCATTCATATTCAGTATGCAAACAGTTGAACAGTAATAGGGATATTTTCCCTCTTGTATTAATCAACTTCCAAGTTGACCACAAAAACTTGGTACAGCTCTTCCTCTTATTTTACTACTACAGTGGACCCCACAAGTAGGCGTGTAATGTGTTCTGTTTAGGTGGCGCACAAATGGATTTGCGCGACCTTGAGGACTAAAGATTAATGATGAAAATTGGGATAGGTTCTTATGTCTCTCGAAAGTTACTTTTTTTTTTTTTACTATGAGACCTCAAACACGATGGAAATTTATTAAAAATGGACCAATACATCAACATTTTAACAATAAAAAAATAAATGAAGAATATAATATAAACAGTAAAGAAGAAAGAAGTCAAGAAATCGGACACGTCCACCTCGGTCTCATATAGAACGTGTTCACATACTGTAGAATGAGCTACCAAAATATTAGCTTTAAATTATTTTTCAAAAAGATTGCATCCATATAGAACGGGTGGCGAAAATAAGTGAAGCAAATCCGAGGAGTTCTTATACAAAACCAGCGAAATCATAATGAACATGTCACGAAATTATATAACTGGCATCTGTGAAGTGTGTGTGTGTGGGTGTTCCCACCACTTCTCCCGCGCTCCTTCCTCCTACCCTCAGTCTCCATTCACCCGAGCCCAAGGTCAAGGGATTATAGGCCTAGCGTGCCTTGTGTGTGACTTGCTCATTTTTAGTAATTACGAGTTAACCACCAGCGTTAACACTCGGTCATGCCAGGTGGTACATTTACAAAATAGATGTAAAGAAGGAAGTTATTTCTCGGACAGAGAAAGGAGAAAGAAACATCAGTGTATGGTTAATAAAAGTAAACAAACGATATCACGCACTATCTCCCCCCTTCCCCCTATCACCTCCACCAACACGAATGTTGCCAACTCATCTCAGGCACACGAGTCGTCTGCGAAAACCTAATACAAATTGTAATATGCATTTAATATGCTTAATACAAATTGTAATATACATCCCTGTAGGATTATGTCAAGCAAAACCATTAAAAGTATTTTATGTTAATTTCAGGGACAATTTTGGTGATTGATTGATCAATGGTCATTTTCCCCATAGGTTACGTGTATCACATAGAACAATTTCACATAGAACAACGTCTTCTATCAACCTATGTTGAGGATGTAGATTAGCATGGCAGGATATAATAGAGGCACAGGAGCAAGGAAAAGTACTTTTTATTTTGTACCTCTCAGACATGGAACATTGCAACCAGTCTTCCCCACGCCGCTCCCAGCGTTCCTCTACCAAAACATAAACAACATAACAAAAGCCATTCGTGAAGCGCGGAGCGTAACATATCACACATATTGAACATATTTAACACATTCCCTCTCTTCCAAATAAATTGGAAATATATCCAAACTAATGGTAATTGCTTATGCAGCTCAAATAGATGACAACAGTTCAAAAATAAATAACTTATAAGTAAATAGCACATAATTATAACATAAAAAATATTATATTCTTTTATAAAAATATACTTCAGTTACTTTGTTAGCTTATAAACTCAAACATCCATTTTCAAAAACACAAGCTATCTTCAAAGAATTCACTCCTTTCTTTGTTAACACATCAGCTAATTGTGCCTTTGATTCTAACCAAAGCACTTTCAACTCTCCATTCTGAATCATCTCTTTGAGAATAGCTATGTCAATTCTTAATCTCTTCTCTGAAACATTTTTCACTGAGTACACATTATCATAAAGTGAATGGTTATCTACATAAAGTTCTACAGGCAACCTTTTTTTGTAATCATACAGTATCTGAGACAACATATTTCCAAGATAATAAGCCATATCCACTGCCTCAGTAGCTGCTAGAGTTTCAGCTGCAAGGGTGCTCTTCACAACTCTTCTCATCCTCTTTGCTTCCCAATACAAAGGACAACTATTTCCATTTTCTCCTACAAGGAAAATCACAAAGCCCCCAGCACTACTAGATCCATCTGGCAGACCAGCATAAGAGGCATCACTGTACACAACTAACTTACAACTAGAGATATCACCAAGTTCTGGAAAGTACATTGAAGTTTCAAAAGTGCAGGCTTTTCTTAGACATTTATTTGCCTCGATCAAATCTCCTACTTTAGGCTGATTTACTTTACAACTAAGTTCCAACACATCATATGACAGATCAGGCCTTGAATTGGTACATAACCACCCTAGTTGGCCCACCAAACTCCTGAAATTCTCCTTTTCTTCTTCATTACATTTCAAACTCTTATCTAACCCTCTCATAGCACTTACATTTACAGCTTCTAAAAGTTTACAGTACTCATTCTGATGAATTGTGACACCCTTATCATTCTGTACAATACTCAGTCCAATATATTTGAAAATGTCTTTATTTTGTTCCTTAACCTGAAACTGACTTCTTATTTTGGCAATGACAACATTTTCAAATCTCTTTGTTCCTCCCCATAAGAAGTCATCTACATGCATCAAAAACATACCACACAACTCTCCATCATCATACCAATAGAATGCTGCAGGGTCAGTTTTTACCTGAGTACATCCCATCTTCAACATAAAGGTTTTCACTGTGAGATACCACTTCCTAGCTGCATCATTGAGGCCATATACACATTTTTGTAATTTCCACAGAACATTACTATCACAATCTGCCTCAGTAGGGGGAATAAGATACACATCACGCTCAAACCGTTCACTCTGTAGGAATGCAGCCTTAATGTCAATTGAGTTCACTCCCCACTTCTTGGAAGCCAGTATTGCAACAAAAGACCTCAACATTTCTTTGCTAACAGTGGGAGAATCTGATTGAACTTCTTCTTTATCCTCAAAACCTCTAGCAACCAATCGTGCTTTAATTTTCTTTTTTCCATCCATATTTTCTTTTTCAGTTACTACCCATCGAACTGAAAGTGCATTTTGACCCATGTTTGTAACTTCCTCATATACACCAAAATTCTTCCAACTTTTAATTTCTTCTTGTTTTGCCTTGTCAAGTTTTTGATTCTCCATGTTTTCACAAGCCATTACTATTTCACTGGGTTCCTGCACTCCATTCTCTTCTAATATAGGTATCCACTTTTCTACATCTCTATTCCAGTCAAAGGCTGATAAGCTCCCATCTTCATATTTAACATTCCTCCAATTACTGTATTTTCCTGTAGATTTTCCAGCACGACTATGCATAGTTACTGTCTGCCACTCATCAGACTCTTTTGAAAGGAACTTTACTTTCTGTCCAATCTTAGGGATACTTTTGACTCTCACACTGTCTTCATGTGTATCCTCAACTATACTGTGATATTCTTCTTCTTTGTCATAACTTTCTACAGGATTTTCAACTGGATTTATAACTGCTTCAATCTCTTTCTTCTCAGTTTTGCCTTCTTTTGTTTGATGTCTCAGTGTATCAAGTAGTGAGTTTCTCCCATCTTTAGTGTCTCTGTCAAAACTGTACGGTATTTCCTGAACATAATTTTCATGGACTCTTACAATATATGAACCATACTTCAGAATCATTGTTTTACCATCTTGACCAATGATTACAGCTGGTCCTTTCCATTCCTTTTGATTTTCTCTCTTGAAATAGACTTGATCTCCATTTTCAAGTGGCCTTTTAGTGGTTCTAACATTATGTCTTAGTGCACGTCGAATTTTCTCAGATGCTTCAGCAGCAATAAAAGCCTTCCTTGATGAGTGGCTAGCATTGAGATGTTTAGCAACAATCTCACTAGACGATGTACCCTCTAGAGCAGGAAGTTCATCATTCAGGGTACATGGTAGGTTAGGATTCCGTCCATATACAAGTTGATACGGACTGAAACCCCCAACCATCTGAAGACAGTTCTTTGCATTAACTGCCCAAGCTAAGGCCACTCTTAAAGACAAATTTGGTTGCTCTGCCATTATTTTTGCTACCATTTCATCTATTACTGCATGATTTCGTTCACACAGGCCATTACTGAAGGGTGAATATGCTGGTGTATGCATCACTTGAATGTTCATATTTTCACACATATCAAGGAATGTGGTGTTGGCAAACTCCCCACCATTATCACACAAAAACTTCACAGGAGCTCCTAAACCAGTTCCCAACCATGTTTCAATTATTTTTTCAACAATCTCCTTAGGTTCTTTACTTTTGGTCACACATGATTTTGAGAACCTTGTAGCCATATCTACCATATGAAGAAAATATGTATCACCCTTCTTATACTCCTTTAGATCTATTGCTACTACTTGGTTGAACTCTTTTGCCATAGTCACACTCACAATTGGCTTTGATGGTGTTTTCTTGTATTTCACACATATGTCACAGCTATTTGACACTTCCTCAGCATGAACAAAACACATCTCATCATCAATGCCTCCATCTTTCAACAACTGAATTAACCTCCTACATGTGGGATGACCAAATTGTTGGTGCAGTTTTTCTATTTTCTTTTTCTTTTCCTTTTCATCACTGCCCAATGTCAGCATTATTTCTTCTGTTTTCTTCCAAACTTCCTGCTCATCCCTTAGCAGGAGACAATAGTGTCCTGAAGAAGTACACCTTAACTTTACCTTTTTTCCATGTATCACAGCAATGTCATTTTCTAGGTCTAGTTTCATTTTTGCTTTCTTCATTGATTTCTTACTGAACAGAAGGGGAATAGAGCAGTCTACCACATTAGCTATTACATAAGCCCTGTTACCTATTATGTTCACTGGTAATTTCACCTTCTTTGTAGACTTGTACATATTTCCATCACCAAATCTGAATGTTGCCTCACTGCTTTCCTCTTGTATACCTGATTTTTCATCTTCTGATAAAGTCTGTATATACGCTCTCAACCAATCAACACCACACACTGTAGAGCTGCAGGCTGTGTCTAGGACAGCATAACAAATAGTCTCTGTCATAAGTACAGACATTGTGCCAGGGCTTTCAACAACAGCATATGTTTCTATCTCTTTCTTTCCTTCCTCATCAGCACTGTTTACATAAACATTGGTATTTTTAGGACATACTGGAGACAAATGGAACTCTGATCCACACACATAACACTTTCTAACATTACCATACCTGTCAACAGAATTTTGTTGTACACTCTTCTCAGTTCTGTTTAATATGTTGCCTCTTCCTCTACTTCTCCTAAAACCTCCACGTCCTCTTCCTCTATTGACTACATTCACTTCTTCTGTGCTAAACACCGGCTCAGTCTTTACCACAACAGCAGGTGTCTCACTTTTACCATTCCCTGACCCTGCACCAAGTGACAGCACTTCTTGGCTTCCGAAAAATTTCTTTAGGGCTTGCTGCATAGAATCAAACATTTTTTCAGGTTCACTAAAAGACACTGCTGTCAACACAATTTGTTTGTCTTTGATATCTAGCCCAGCATTGTCTAACAGTTTAAAAGCCAAAATGCACTTTGGAATACTCACTTTGTATTTTTCTAGAACGGCATTCCTCTTCACAAATTCCAATATGTACTTCTCCATGGCATCCTCATTTACCTTTGTGAATGTGTCGAACCTTGTCCATGCTTCATATGCTGCTGACATTTCGTCCTTTTGATACCATTTATCTAAATGTTGCAATAAAACGTTCATTCCATCATCATTCATCAACTCGTCAATGTTCACCTCTTCAAAAATCTTGCTCCTCACCTCGCTTCCTTCCGGGAATGACAGAGCAACAGCCATGGCTTGCTTCTTCTTGCCAATATTTGTGACAAACTTCCATGCTTTCAACTCTTGCTTCCATCGGTCATAGTTTTTGTCTCCTCCAAACGCTGGCACTCGGGCCCGTTCGCCGCCGTCGCCATTCCCGTTCATGTTGTCCTATTTCTTTAACTGGGTCCAATTGTTTCCTCTGCCACGCAACTAGCTCTGCTACCATTTGTTGAGGATGTAGATTAGCATGGCAGGATATAATAGAGGCACAGGAGCAAGGAAAAGTACTTTTTATTTTGTACCTCTCAGACATGGAACATTGCAACCAGTCTTCCCCACGCCGCTCCCAGCGTTCCTCTACCAAAACATAAACAACATAACAAAAGCCATTCGTGAAGCGCGGAGCGTAACATATCACACATATTGAACATATTTAACAACCTATTGGACATTCTTTAGGAGACCAAGGTGTAATTAGGCGCCGATGAAAAAGCTTTATCTCCGCACATCGTATCACTAGTTAACTCACTTGTGGTAAACAAAGACAGGGTTGATACTTTGCTTTGGGAGTCTGAGGCAGCCCCCAAAGCTTGGCAGGGCTAGCTGGAAACCTACCCAGTCCTCATTTTCACTGCTGTAACACAGCGCTCATGTCCTCCTTTGTTACCTCACCAACACTCTCCCGACCACTCCACGTAACTCCACTAACGGCTCACTTTCACTTCAAAATGTTTTCTTTTTTATGCTTAATAGCCATTATTGAGGATTCATTCACCCCATATAAACGTGCAATATGAGTTACTTTATCACGCTTAGCTAACTTGTTCCGCATCTGCGTCTAGTTTAAAATTTCACGTCTGTTTTTAATTTCTGTGCCACAATTATGCTTACAGCCTACTTTTAAATTCGCGTAATTAAATGCCACGTATCTGTGGGGTCCACTGTACTGTACAAACATAGCGGTTTTTGCATATACAGTATGAATGTTAACACTTTAGCTTTGTAGGTTATGTGGATATTCATGGACATAATAATTGTATCTTGTATGAACTTATTGTAACTATTAATCTTCATTGTTTATTTTTAAAGGTAAAAATGACTCCAAACTGTGTTGATACATGTAATCTCAGTACAGTACTACAGGAGATAATGCATCTTTAATTCATATTGATTATTAACTATTCATAGCTTACTGTTAGTATGAGTGACAGAGACGTATGTTTGGTTCATAATCCTACATTAAATAAACAGAAGATTTCAAAAAAGGTTGCATACAATTAAAGTCATAAATGAAAAGAATAGTGTTGTGTTGTTAGGCTAAGGCAAGACATTGAACTTTATGGTGTCCATCTTGTTTTTCATGCTGATTAGAATAATATTATATCAATCACATTAAATACTTGGTGAAGTTAGATTATGGAATGTAAATTTGAATGTTTTGAATAAGTATACTGAAATCTCATTGTGTTGTGATTCTGCTTGATTTGCTTGCCCTCCAGACATGTTTTATGTCATCACTTTTTAATCCTGTAATGTGACGAAAATTATCATACGTGAAACTCGTGGTTTTCAAACAATTAATTATCTGTTATATTGCAGGAGGTTGACGAGTCAATGAACTTTGACGAGATCATCCTTGAAGCGTGTAAGTCTATCGCAGCGGCCACAGGAGCTCTGGTGAAGGCTGCATCTTCGGCCCAACGGGAACTTGTTGACTCTGGCCGGGTGAGGCGACGTCCCACAGCCACCTCGGATGATGGCCAGTGGTCAGATGGTCTCGTGTCAGCTGCACGCTTGGTGGCTGCAGCCACTCACTCCCTGTGTGAAGCTGCCAATGCTTTAGTTCAGGGACAAGCAACTGAAGAAAAATTAATCTCTGCTGCCAAACAAGTTGCAGGATCAACAGCGCAGCTGCTTGTTGCATGCAAAGTGAAGGCAGATCCTGACTCCAGTGCAACTAAGCGTCTCCAGGCGGCTGGCAATGCTGTAAAACGTGCAACAGATAATTTAGTACGAGCTGCTCAGCAGGCGATTGACCAGGAGGATGAAATGACAGTGTTGGTGCCCTCTCGCAGAGTTCCCAACATGTCAAAGGTTATTGACACCCGTGCTAGGGTGCTGGAACTGGAGAAGCAGACAGAACTTGCAAGGAAGGAATTGATGATCCTGGAGAGAAGCAAGCACTGGGACAGTAATGAGTCTGGACTTTCTGACACCGATCACTCAGGGTAAAATTTATACATAAAATATGTTGTGTAGGTTAAATTATAAAAGTAAATTGCCTAGAGTAGCATAATTAAGTGTAGTTACAAAAGTCATAACAGAATAATCTTGCATTAATTTTCTAGAAACATTAGGTCTTTGGTAATTAGATACAATAATACACATCTGATATTGGATCCAGCTTTTATGAGACACTAAAGACATGTTTTCATGCAGGTATGATTCCGCACATGATACTTCGGGAGTTGTGACCTCAACACGCAACATCAAGGTGAACTACAGCAGCAGTAGTCCCTTGCGCTCACCAATGCTCTCCCATATCACCACATACAACACCACCGTCAACCACACTAATGGTGGCACCAACCGCTCCCTCAACTTGTCCCAGGGCAGTGATGCTGGCTCTGAGGTGGAGGATGGCCCCACCTTCAAGGAGGCCCTCAAAGCCTTCCAGAAAGACCCCAATGCCTCAGGCTCTTCAGTCTCCTCCACCTTCAACCGCTCCAGCAGATCCTCCATTGATGCCCACCACATCCTGACCAGTTCCACCCAACAGATACAGCGCACCATTCACACCACCAGCTCAAACAAAAGTTACCATGTTGAAGAGAGTTGAAACAAGAGTCTTTCTTGACTTTTTTTTGGTTTTATGTTTCATGTATTGAGATGTCACCGTATTATTAACCAAACATGATGGATGATGCCATAATTTAATCACTGTTATTAATGAAGAAGATATTTTGTGTACAAGGTCAATACATAGAAAATGTATACAGTACCAATATATATATATATATATACACACACGTAAAGCTTTATGTTGCTTTCACCCAAGTGCTTTTTAAGCCTGCTGTATGTGACAGGTTAGAGTGGCAGAGTCTGATGAACAAAGTTATGTGATGGATATGTTAGGTGATAAATGGAAAAGTTATTTAATTAATACAAAAAATATTAATAGCATTGACTGGTGAACCAGTATTGTCATTAATACAATGGTGAGTAATGAACGAATGGGTAGTGAGTTTTGTAGTAGCAATCGAGAAGTTCCACTATTTTCTCTTTAGTATCAACTACTACACTTAATTCACAACCCAGCACCTATTTGCTACATGGTGAACAGATGTAGTCCAGCAAAGTGCCTTCAGATGTGTGTCTATCACCATGGTCAGTTAGGTTTTACCATGGCAAAAGTCATGTTGGTAAGTGCACTGTAGTGCTAAACTGAGGTCATTATTTTACTGTAATGCTTTAAACCAAATTAAGTGTTTAACCTACAAGTAGGTTTTTAATGTGTTATTAATTATAATTAATGTATAAATGAGATTGCATAAAATTACTAAAAAGAGAGAAAAGTTGGAATGTTGTGTTTCCTACTCTGCTGCAGCACATAAGTTCCCTAAAATAGTAATATAACTTGATGTTTTCTGCTGCATTTATTATTCAATTAACATTTGGTGCTGATTTTTTTTATCATAGTCATATTAAACATATCATGATGTACAGTTATATTCTATGCTATTGTAACGTAGCTTAGTACAAAGACGGTACTCAGGAGAGAGGGAGATTTTTTGTGGTACAGGTATATGACTTTTTATCCAGAAGATTAGAGGACAGAATTATTCAATATTTTATCATCACTTCACACAAATCACTGAGTTAAAAGATATTTTTTCCCTTTGGTGATGAATTAACTATCAGCTCGCATATCTCCAAATTACTTGCCTCATATAATGTATAATGTTCTACAGTGTTCCCTTAGTTTTGGGGCATTTTTGACCCCATGAAACTTTATATGACTTTTCTTACTTCTTTTATAAAGTCATATATGGTAGATACACAAAAAAACATAATGGTCATGTAAAACTTTCACAGATGCGCCCTTACTTAACTTCCTTAAGATCGATATTATACAGTGGGAGGTAGGTGGTGTCTACATATGTTGGTGACTGTGCTTTGAAGTAAAATGAAGGACCAGAGGTTACCAGCATAGTTAACTTGGTGACTCTGTGATGGTGGTAAGTAACCACATCACCACCAAAGCAATACGTAGTTAAATTTATTTATTTCTCAGAAGGAAAAAAATGAGGTTATCTGTATTGGGGAGGTGTACAGTATCTGGATTTCAGAATTAGGGATAACTTATTATATACCTGTAATAATAAGTAGAGTACAATAACACATTTTACTTGCTAACTTAGCAGTTTGCATTGCAAATTGGACCACGTATTAACTTGAAAATATTCACTGTACTGTACATGTCACAATGAAGCCTTCCAGACAGGAGTGATCTATCAACCAATCAAGTGTAAGAATTACATGCCTCTCCTATTCTGAACAGTCATAGGTTTTGGAATGGGAGTTCAAGGAATAAGAGAGGCTTTTAATTAATTAATATCCCAATGATAAGTAAGATCCCCCTCTCCTCAGGAAGGCCTCAAATGTTGTAGCTTTTATTGAAAGCTATGGATGTCCCTCTGTCTTGATGTCACTTGCAACCATATTCTCATCATGCACCTTGACTCAGAATTGATTTATATGTTTTCATGCTGGGAGTTGGTTGATCATAAATTTGTTAAATTGCCTGAGAATCAAGTGGAATAAATTTAGGAGGTGTGCTCTTTTAAAACTTAACAAAATAGAGATTGCACTTAAGCTAAATTATTCTTCATTTTCCAGCACTTTATCCTACAAATTGTGAAGTTTTGACCATCCAACAGGTGAATCAACACTGTCAGTTTCAACCTTCTTTAACCTTTATACCTTATGTTCATTAATTTGCATTTGAGTCTGTGAAACCATAAGTGTTACTTATACTCAAGTTGAACAGAGCAAATCACTATTGCTTGATTTGAATTCTCAGCTGCTCGTACTTTGGTCATTTTGTACAATACGTAGACAGTTACTAAATCTGGCACTTAAAATCCAGACTCGTTGAATGAAAGTCTAAATTAATCTGATGTTGATCTCTGGTTATTAAGGTTAAGCAATGGTGGAAGATAAGAACATGGCTGCATATCACGATGTTGTTGCGAGCCCACTCCAGTAAATCCGTCGCAAAATAAACTGTGCCTCAGGGCATGACACGGTAAAGTTTAAGTCAAGCCACAGAAATAGAAACCTTGCATACTGGAAAGGGGGGGTCAGACATGGTCAAAATGCACTGTCACCCTTTTGTTTCAGCTAATAGAAACCGGGAATAATGGATTACCTAAAAACATCGTGGTTTCCATTTCTGTGGCTCAACTTACCTATTACCCATGACACTTATTGAATGTCCTACCATTTAATATATTATAACATATTAAAGTGTGTTTCAATATATCGTATGTATTTTTTTTATCAATCCCATAATGATAGATTGGTACCCTAGAGAGAGAGATTGGAGTAGGCTGCTAAATACTGTACAGTAAAGGTAAGTGGAACATTGAAATAAGCCTTCGTTTTGCATAGGACTTGTGGCATAATAAACAGTACAGAACTGTATTACATATAAATAGCAGTAGAAAAATGAGTATGCAAGAACATTCATGGAGCATCAGTCAAATCTGATAAGTTATGTAAAAACTCGCGTTTCAGGATCTTTTGAAAAGCAGAAAAGTGATAGGTCCTTATTCCACTTAAAGTTACTGGAACAATTCATTGTTAATTAAGCACCCAGTAATCCCAGTTTCAGTCAAAATCTATGGTATTTATTGAAAGAATTACCGGTTTGCAGCAGTGTTGCTAGATCCGGCTGGGTCCCAGTATTTTATCCGTCATTTATTGTACTTTATCACGATTATTTCCCGGTAGTTTGCCCAGGTTAGGTCAGGTTAGAGACCCTATATAGGGTCTCTAGGTCAGGTATGTAAGTTCTCGCTATCTTGGAAATGGGGCATTTGCGGAGGAAATGCCATAGAAGAAAATAGTCTTAGAATTGTCTAAATTAGTGGGTAATGAAGGTAGAAAAACCATACACAATAACAGTAATTCATTCCATAAAAAAAAAAAAAAAACGTTCACCGCTTCCATGTAACTAAATGGTTGGGAAGAATCATAACGAACTAAAAGATAAGTGTGTTTGGTTGAGGAAGGATCATAACAAACTTAATTAATCCACTGTGAAACTACTAGTCATTATAATCCGTGTGGCAAACTACCGGCTCTAATCCCCCAGATAACGACCCAAACAACCAATTAACCGTATGCCAGAAATTACTATATCCCATGTATTCTTTAAACCTTGGTATTGACGATGGTGTACGATGGTTTGGTAACGGTACGAAAGGCCCTGTTGTTTGTCTATGGAACCATCGTACCGTTACCACACATCGTATACACCACAAAAGAATGTTCTCGATTATGGTCCACTACTTCAACGAGCATTACAAAAAAAAAAAAAAAAAAAAAAAGTTGTTTTGACAGTTTACCGCGACCCAACCCACCACATCCAGCCAGGAAAACCGTTGGTGTTTGAAAGGCCAGGTAGAATTAAGGCAGTGTTGCCCACCGTAGGGTAATCGCTCTATATGTAGGGCATTTCGACCTCAAATCCTTGTCTGTAGGGTAATTTTGCAGAATCATAACGAAACGTGGGGCGTTACAATATTTTGGTATAAGTGATAACATATTTTGCAACAATAAGATATCATATAAATGGTATAGATATATGTTAAAAATTTATTGCTTAAAAATATACCGTATATTACCTTCAACTACGTAAAAAATAAAACACTTCAAAACTCAACAGTAGGTAGTAGAAAATGCTTCTCATGAATCTGCCATTGCCACTCCCAAAAAGAAGAGGCGGTACCGAGGAGAGCTAGAGAAAGAAAAGGAAACTCCCAGGAAACAAAATTTTAGAGATGTATGGCTAGAGGTAAGAATTGTTATTTTGCCTATTTTATATTCATCCTTTTACGGTTGTTTAGTTATATATTTTTACTACATTTCATTTACGATTCATTTTGTACCACCGGACTGAGGCCCAATATTATTGAAACTGCATATATTCAAAAGAAAAAGAACATTTTTGTTTATATATTATTATAAATAAAACCTCCAAGTAGTTGAGGAATATTGTCATCCTAGCTTGCTAAGTCGTAGGGCAATGAAGGTAAATGTAGGGTAATTTCAGTGTCTGTGTAGAGCGAAGAATTTTCAAGGGGTTAGCAACACTGAATTAAGGTCTTCAGTCAGTCAGTCGGAGAGCGTCGCATCGCTCATACGTGATTATATTTAAAGTAACAGTGGTGTATTTATATATAAATTATTGTTATCTAGCTATACCAATAATACTGTGTGTGTGTGTGTGTGTGGAAAGTGGGTGTGAACAGTCAGCACCAATATATATACTCCAAAATAATGATAAATACCTCTGTGGAACTCAACATTGTGATGAACAATACAGTTTAAGGGAAGTAACCTATTATGGGAAATCTGTAGGCTACTGATTCCTCCAAACAATGCCAGGAAACAAAATCCCTGTGTATGAAATTATACTGGAATGTGTATTATAGCTGACCACATAAGGTTACTTCCCATAATGCCACGAAACACACACACCTATATGGAAGGAGCTTGTTTCGTGGCAAGTTCAGGAGGAATCAGAAGCCTCCAATTTTCAAACACGATCACAGGGTCCTTTTAAGTGAGCCGAGGAGTAATCTGACACTGGGTTTGAGAGCGTTTGAAAGGTGTAGCAAGATGTAGTAATACTAGTTTTAATTAAAAATATATATATATTACCAATTCATACGTCATGAAAACCTCTTTATTGCATCAAATACAGTAGTTTAAACATAAACTCACAGTAACTCACAGTCGATGCCCGGGTTGGAGGCTATTCAGCCTATAAGACCCGGCTCCTCATCAGTAGCCTCGTCAGTTCTGTGATTTGGGTGGATGTGCCTCGGTCTGAGTTTTTCTATCCTCGCCCTGTAGTCATATTTTACTGGTTGGCCACCCCACACCTTGTCAAGTGCCCTCTCAAATTTAAGTACACTGCCAGAAGTAATCACTTGTTCTGGGAGATCATTCCAATTTTCCACCACTCTATTGCCAAAAAAGTTCTTCCTGATGTTGAGTCTTGAAACAGACAAAACAGGATGAAAATACTAGTACGGTACAAAAACCATTAAATGTCCGGAGAAGTGAAAATTGCACAATTTTTAAGAAAAGACTGAAAACACATCTGTTGGCTGAGTGTTACGACACGGATGATATGAGTATTACAAGTGATTATAGTGTTACAACACGGATGATATGAGTATTACAAGTGATTTAGTGTTCGACACGGATGATATGAGTAGGCCCTATTACAAGTGATTATAGTGTTACGATACGGATGATATGAATATTACAAGTGATTATAGTGTTACAACACGGATGATATGAGTATTACAAGTGATTATAGTGTTACAACACGGATTATAGTGTTTAATAATATTGAAGGAGGCCCTGTGGAGCGTCAGTTGCTGGTGGAGCGAGGCATATAATATCCAACAACATGTAACAAGTAAGTACGTACTGTAATTATACAAACGGGCCTGGAGTGTTCTATAATGTGTGTCATTGATTTGAATGTATGATAGTCCACTGCTCCCTCTATGTGGCAGACATTCTTACAGATGATTCCCGGGGAGAGGCTTGTTAGCCTATGAGACCCGGCTCAGAATTCTCTCTAGTAAGGCTTGGTGTGGGCTTTTCAGTGTCATGTAACGGCCCCTCTGGAGTTATGATTATTGTTGTCGTTGCTGTATTTCCTGTTGTTGCTTTCTTGCCTTTTCTCTCTTTCTCCAAAATTTGTGAATTCCTTCTTTAATATTTTCCAAGTTGGTGCTGTCGAATAGAAGTTTCCCCAATATTTCGTCCTTATCTTCTTCGTACGGTTGTTGTAGTTCATTTATTTGTGTTCTTACTTCTGTATAACCGGGACATTCAAGTAGAAAGTGTTGAAGATTCTCATAGGGTTCTTCACAATTTATACACTTTGTGTTCTCATTTGTAAATCTTCTCCTATCATTTAGGTTTAAGGTGTTTGTGCGACATTTAAATAGCGTGATTAAAGCAGTTGTGTTGTCGTAGATTTCCTCTTGTTTCCCTATTTCCTTCCTCCATTTCGTGTAGATTTTTATACTGCTTTTGCTCTGTTTTTCTTCTTCCCATTTTTGTTGATCCCACTGCATTATTTTCCGCTTTATCTGTTCGGGGTTTTGTTGTCTCAACTCTGTTTCCGTTATATTTATTAAGTTATTATATTCCTTATTTAGTTTTGACCATTTGTTTCTTGAGTCACTATTCAATTCACTGACTATTTCTTGTAGAAGTTCATTTCACTGACTATTTCTTGTAGAAGTTCATTTCTTCCTTTCATTGCAGCCTTCACGAAGAGAAGCCTCCCTTTTATTATCCTTGCCTTCATAGAGGAGTTTCCAATTTCTCCTCTCAAACAACTTATGGGTGTGTCATGAATTTTTGTGATACGAGCTCTATAGTTAATTTTTTGTTCCTGGTTCCTCCATACTTTGTGCAGTTCTCTCTCAAATTCTACAACACTAGTGGATCCAACAACCCTCTCAGGCAGACTATTCCATGTATCCACCACTCTGTTGCAGAACGAGTACTTCCTGATATTGAGTCTTGCCATTCTTTTAAATAATTTCTTGCTGTGTCCTCTTGTCCTGGAATCCTTTTTTTTTAATTTCTTGCTGTGTCCTCTTGTCCTGGAATCCTCCCACTCAGTGAATAGTTCCCCGCAGACCTCCTCGTCGTATTTTCCTTGCAAGATCTTAAACAGGAAAAGAGGGGATGAGGTCACTCGGCAAATTGATAAAGGAGAGAACAAAGAAAATCATGGAGAGCAGATTTGAAAGCCTGTATGTATGAAGGTAAGTGACACTACTTCATCTGAAAGGGAGTTCCACAGGCTAACACATCTCACGGAAAAGAATCTTCTCCTGGATTCCAGTGAACAATGAGTATGTAAGATCTTAATTGATGACCATGCTTTATGTAAGGGGCCCGGGGCCACTACACACATGGTATCCACATGGAGCAACGGATTTTGAGGGATGTAATAGGAAATATCTATTTATATTAAAAATAATTTCCTTAGCTTGGCTGTGGAGAACACCGACGTGCTTGGGAGATGTCATCCATAGTGGTTGCCTGATTGGTGTGATAATGACCAGATGACATGTATGAGTACACGCGTCCTTGACCCGCCATTAACCCTTTGTCACAGGAGATGTGGCAGCATGTGCAAAATAACAAATCACATGTTGTATAGAGTTGTTGTAGAGTTGTTATAGGTGGTCCATCCCCTCAATGTGTCTAGTCCATTTTGTTTGTACAGACTCGAGCAGGCGAAGGTCACGAACAAAGCCAGTATTACACACACATGAGGAGTACTCCAGGAGGGGACGGATATGGTTAGTTAATAATATAAGCATAGAATTACGTGTTCTACACAAAGTGCTATGCAAGAGATTCATCGACAGGCCAGAAGCCTTATTGAAAATTGTTCTATATTTTTTTTATTAATATTTATATTATTATTATTTC
>JAWZYT010000154.1:60000-62500 GCA_034508575.1 Petrolisthes manimaculis | reverse complement strand
TATTATTTCTTTTCAGGTGGAATTTATTTTTATTATTATTATTATTATTATTATTATTATTATTATTATTATTATTATTATTATTATTATTATTATTATTATTATTATTATTATTATTATTATTATTATTATTATTTCTTTTCAGGTGGAATTTATTTTTATTATTATTATTATTATTATTATTTCTTTTCAGGTGGAATTTATTTTTATTAATATTATTATTATTATTATTTCTTTTCAGGTGGAACTTATTTTTATTATTATTATTATTATTATTATTATTATTATTATTATTATTTCTTTCCAGGTGGAATTTATTTTTATTATTATTATTATTATTATTTTTATTATTTCTTTTCAGGTGGAATTTATTTTTATTATTATTATTATTATTATTTCTTTTCAGGTGGAATTTAATTTTATTATTATTATTATTATTATTATTATTATTTCTTTTCAGGTGGAATTTATTTTTATTATTATTATTATTATTTCTTTTCAGGTGGAATTTATTTTTATTATTATTATTATTATTATTATTATTATTATTATTATTATTATTATTATTATTTCTTTTCAGGTGGAATTTATTTTTATTATTATTATTATTATTATTATTATTATTATTATTATTATTATTATTATTATTATTATTATTATTATTATTATTATTATTATTATTATTATTATTATTATTATTATTATTATTTCTTTTCAGGTGGAATTTATTTTTATTATTATTATTATTATTATTATTATTATTATTATTATTATTATTATTATTATTATTATTATTATTTCTTTTCAGATGGAATTTATTTTTATTATTATTATTGTTATTATTATTATTATTATTATCATTATTTCTTTTCAGGTGGAATTTATTTTTATTATTATTATTATTATTATTATTATTATTATTATTTATTTTCAGGTGGAATTTATTTTTATTATTATTATTATTATTATTATTTTTATTATTATTATTATTATTATTATTATTATTTCTTTTCAGGTGGAATTTATTTTTATTATTATTATTATTATTATTATTTCTTTTCAGGTGGAACTTATTTTTATTATTATTATTATTATTATTATTATTATTATTATTATTATTATTATTTCTTTTCAGGTGGAATTTATTTTTATTATTATTATTATTATTATTATTATTATTATTATTATTTCTTTTCAGGTGGAATTTATTATTATTATTATTATTATTATTTCTTTTCAGGTGGAATTTATTTTTATTATTATTATCATTATTATTATTATTATTATTATTATTATTATTATTATTATTATTATTATTATTATTATTATTATTATTTCTTTTCAAGTGGAGTTTATTTTTATTATTATTATTATTATTATTATTATTTCTTTTCAGGTGGAATTTATTTTTATTATTATTATTATTATTATTATTATTATTATTATTATTATTATTTCTTTTCAGGTGGAATTTATTTTTATTATTATTATTATTATTATTATTTTTTTTTTTTTTCAGGTGGAATTTATTTTTATTATTATTATTATTGTTATTATTATTATTATTTCTTTTCAGGTGGAATTTATTTTTATTATTATTATTATTATTATTTCTTTTCAGGTGGGATTTATTTTTATTATTATTATTATTATTTCTTTTCAGGTGGAATTTATTTTTATTATTATTATTATTATTATTATTATTATTATTATTATTATTATTATTATTTCTTTTCAGGTGGAATTTATTTTTATTATTATTTTTATTTCTTTTCAGGTGGAATTTATTTTTAATATTATTATTATTATTATTATTTCTTTTCAGGTGGAATTTATTTTTATTATTATTATTGTTATTATTATTATTATTAATATTATTATTATTATTATTATTATTATTATTATTATTATTATTATTATTATTATTATTATTATTATTATTATTATTATTATTATTATTATTATTTCTTTTCAGGTGGAATTTATTTTTATTATTATTATTATTATTATTTCTTTTCAGGTGGAATTTAATTTTATTATTATTATTATTATTATTATTATTATTATTTCTTTTCAGGTGGAATTTATTTTTATTATTATTATTATTATTTCTTTTCAGGTGGAATTTATTTTTATTATTATTATTATTATTATTATTATTATTATTATTATTATTATTATTATTTCTTTTCAGGTGGAATTTATTTTTATTATTATTATTATTATTATTATTATTATTATTATTATTATTATTATTATTATTATTATTATTATTATTATTATTATTATTATTATTATTATTATTATTATTATTTCTTTTCAGGTGGAATTTATTTTTATTATTATTATTATTATTATTATTATTATTATTATTATTATTATTATTATTATTATTATTATTATTATTATTATTTCTTTTCAGATGGAATTTATTTTTATTATTATTATTGTTATTATTATTATTATTATTATCATTATTTCTTTTCAGGTGGAATTTATT
>JAWZYT010000154.1:7500-50000 GCA_034508575.1 Petrolisthes manimaculis | reverse complement strand
AATTTATTTTTATTATTATTATTATTATTATTATTTCTTTTCAGGTGGAATTTATTTTTATTATTATTATTATTATTATTATTTCTTTTGTGGTGGAATTTATTTTTATTATTATTATTATTATTATTATTATTATTATTATTAATATTATTTCTTTCCAGGTGGAATTTATTTTTATTATTATTATTATTATTTTTATTATTAATATTATTATTATTATTATTATTATTATTATTATTATTATTTCTTTTCAGGTGGAATTTATTTTTATTATTATTATCATTATTATTTTTATCATTATTATTATTAATTCTTTTCAGGTGGAATTTATTTTTATTATTATTATTATTATTATTATTTCTTTTCAGGTGGAATTTATTTTTATTATTATTATTATTATTATTATTATTATTTCTTTTCAGGTGGAATTTATTTTTATTATTATTATTATTATTATTATTATTTCTTTATAGGTGGAATTTATTTTTATTATTATTATTATTATTATTATTATTATTATTTCTTTTCAGGTGGAATTTATTTTTATTATTATTATTATTATTATTATTATTATTATTATTATTATTATTATTATTATTATTATTATTATTATTATTTCTTTTCAGGTGGAATTTATTTTTATTATTATTAATATTATTATTTCTTTTCAGGTGGAATTTATTTTTATTATTATTATTATTATTATTATTATTATTATTATTAATATTATTTCTTTTCAGGTGGGATTTATTTTTATTATTATTATTATTATTATTATTTCTTTTCAGGTGGAATTTATTTTTATTATTATTATTATTATTATTATTTCTTTTCAGGTGGAATTTATTTTTACTATTATTATTATTATTATTTCTTTTCAGGTGGAATTTATCTTTATTATTATTATTATTATTATTATTATTATTATTATTATTATTATTATTATTATTATTATTATTATTATTATTTCTTTTCAGGTGGAATTTATTTTTATTATCATTATTGTTATTATTATTATTATTATTATTATTATTATTATTATTATTATTATTATTTCTATTCAGGTGGAATTTATTTTTATTATTATTATTTTATTATTTCTTTTCAGGTGGAATTTATTTTTATTATTATTATTATTATTATTATTTCTTTTCAGGTGGAATTTATTTTTATTATTATTAAAGTGGAGTTTATTTTTATTATTATTATTATTATTATTATTATTATTTATTTTCAGGTGGAATTTATTTTTATTATTATTATTATTATTATTATTATTATTATTATTATTATTATTATTATTATTATTATTATTATTATTATTTCTTTTCAGTTGGAATTTATTTTTATTATTATTATTATTATTATTATTATTATTATTTCTTTTCAGGTGGAATTTATTTTTATTATTATTATTATTATTATTATTATTATTATTATTATTATTTCTTTTCAGGTGGAATTTATTTTTATTATTATTATTATTATTATTATTATTATTATTATTATTATTATTATTATTATTATTATTATTATTATTATTATTTCTTTTCAGGTGGAATTTATCTTTATTATTATTTTTATTTCTTTTCAGGTGGAATTTATTTTTATTATTATTATTATTATTATTATTTCTTTTCAGGTGGAAAATATTTTTATTATTATTATTGTTATTATTATTATTATTATTATTATTATTAT
The DNA here is from genome assembly GCA_034508575.1 of Petrolisthes manimaculis. Classification (NCBI taxonomy): domain Eukaryota; kingdom Metazoa; phylum Arthropoda; class Malacostraca; order Decapoda; family Porcellanidae; genus Petrolisthes; species Petrolisthes manimaculis. Next base: position 48,299 of record JAWZYT010000154.1, on the reverse strand, counting down.
TATTATTATTATTATTATTATTATTATTATTATTATTATTATTATTATTATTATTATTATTATTATTATTATTATTATTATTATTATTATTATTATTATTATTATTTCTTTTCAGGTGGAATTTATTTTTATTATTATTATTATTATTATTATTTCTTTTCAGGTGGAATTTATTTTTATTATTATTATTATTATTATTATTTCTTTTGTGGTGGAATTTATTTTTATTATTATTATTATTATTATTATTATTATTATTAATATTATTTCTTTCCAGGTGGAATTTATTTTTATTATTATTATTATTATTTTTATTATTAATATTATTATTATTATTATTATTATTATTTCTTTTCAGGTGGAATTTATTTTTATTATTATTATCATTATTATTTTTATCTTTATTATTATTAATTCTTTTCAGGTGGAATTTATTTTTATTATTATTATTATTATTATTATTTCTTTTCAGGTGGAATTTATTTTTATTATTATTATTATTATTATTATTATTATTATTATTATTATTATTATTATTATTATTATTTCTTTTCAGGTGGAATTTATTTTTATTATTATTATTATTATTATTATTATTTCTTTATAGGTGGAATTTATTTTTATTATTATTATTATTATTATTATTATTATTATTTCTTTTCAGGTGGAATTTATTTTTATTATTATTATTATTATTATTATTATTATTATTATTATTATTATTATTATTATTATTATTATTTCTTTTCAGGTGGAATTTATTTTTATTATTATTAATATTATTATTTCTTTTCAGGTGGAATTTATTTTTATTATTATTATTATTATTATTATTATTATTATTATTATTAATATTATTTCTTTTCAGGTGGGATTTATTTTTATTATTATTATTATTATTATTATTTCTTTTCAGGTGGAATTTATTTTTATTATTATTATTATTATTATTATTTCTTTTCAGGTGGAATTTATTTTTATTATTATTATTATTATTTCTTTTCAGGTGGAATTTATCTTTATTATTATTATTATTATTATTATTATTATTATTATTATTATTATTATTATTATTATTATTATTTCTTTTCAGGTGGAATTTATTTTTATTATCATTATTGTTATTATTATTATTATTATTATTATTATTATTATTATTTCTATTCAGGTGGAATTTATTTTTATTATTATTATTTTATTATTTCTTTTCAGGTGGAATTTATTTTTATTATTATTATTATTATTATTATTTCTTTTCAGGTGGAATTTATTTTTATTATTATTATTATTATTATTATTTCTTTTCAGGTGGAATTTATTTTTATTATTATTATTATTATTATTTCTTTTAAGGTGGAATCTATTTTTATTATTATTATCATTATTATTTTTATTATTATTATTATTAATTCTTTTCAGGTGGAATTTATTTTTATTATTATTATTATTATTATTATTTCTTTTCAGGTGGAATTTATTTTTATTATTATTATTATTATTATTATTATTATTTCTTTTCAGGTGGAATTTATTTTTATTATTATTATTATTATTATTATTATTTCTTTATAGGTGGAATTTATTTTTATTATTATTATTATTATTATTATTATTATTATTTCTTTTCATGTGGAATTTATTTTTATTATTATTATTATTATTATTATTATTATTATTATTATTATTATTATTATTATTATTATTATTATTATTATTATTATTTCTTTTCAGGTGGAATTTATTTTTATTATTATTAATATTATTATTTCTTTTCAGGTGGAATTTATTTTTATTATTATTATTATTATTATTATTATTATTATTATTATTATTATTATTATTATTTATTTTCAGGGGGAATTTATTTTTATTATTATTATTCTTATTCTTATTATTATTATTATTATTATTATTATTATTATTATTATTTCTTTTCAGGTGGGATTTATTTTTATTATTATTATTATTATTTCTTTTCAGGTGGAATTTATTTTTATTATTATTATTATTATTATTATTATTATTTCTTTTCAGGTGGAATTTATTTTTATTATTATTATCATTATTATAATTATTATTATTATTATTATTATTTCATTTCAGGTGGAATTTATTTTTATCATTATTATTATTATTATTACCCCCCCATTGACTCAAAACATTGGACAGCTGATCATGTCGGACCATCAATTTCACCAACATTCTTTGCCATTTTTTAAGATAATGCTGGCGTGTTCAGCATATGGGTGTACCCAGAGAGACAGGAGTCTTTCTACTACATTTTATATGTATGTTAAGAAAGTCATATAGAAAAATATACGACAGAAATTGACAAGTCAACGAAGTGAATTTTATCACCTGCCTCGCACATCGCGACACGTACCCATGTCCTGTAGAATATTAATATTGTACACATAAAAACTGTAAAGCCAAGGCTATTATAGTGTTGTGATATTAACTATTAATGTATAACCTGACGTATATATAGCATTGACAGGGTTATAAAAGATAAACTGGCTCCATGGGGAGACCTATTTGTGCCTAAGTTAGGGTTGGCCTGAAGGATAACTCAAGTGTTGAGAGATAGTATTATGAATGTTTTAGCATATTTCATAATGTTTTAAAGATATTTAATTTATAATTGTGTTTACTATGTAGACTATTTGGTTGTTGAGAATTTAGGTGTAAGTTAAAAAACCGTAGTCTAAGTTAAGCCAATGTGCGGAAAGAGTTTTTATAATTGTGAAATTACTGCCTGGGACTGATGAGTAAAATTAATGTTTCTGTGTAAATCAAAGTGAACTGAAACTGAGGAAGTGATGACACACTTTATGCAGTAACATGCAGCCATCATGGTATGATTCCATGTGGCTTATAAGTGGTAAAATGTGTTTGATACAAGACAACACACCTGCATGAGTGTCAACTCAATTACATGACAGTTCTGGGTGTTACACTACACATCACATATCTCCAGTAGGCCTACTATATACACATCTTCACTACGCTATTCACATGTTCAGTACACTATACACATCTTACTGTATAATTATAATCTTATTTATATACTATACTTAAAGAGTGACACAAGGCCTTCCACAGTCTCATACTAGAAATCTTTATATAATTAATTTTATTTGCATTTGTACAGTTACCCACACATGAAGCTGGTAGGCCTATGGTTCGTTACTTGTGAGGTGGCTACAACGAAAGGAAATCTAAGTGAAAAAAGATGTAGTTTGTTGATAGGCAAACAGTAAAATATTAATACTATCTGCTTGTCAACAAACTATAACTTTTGCTCACTTTCCTTCCTGTTGTAGGTATCTCAAGTAGCGAGGCATACCAGATTCACGTGTGGTCATCTGTACTTGTTGTTATTTCTCTGTAACGTTATAATATGGTCTGTGGGTTGGTGTGTAAGCTATCACCTTCTCTTTTACTATACTTTTTGCATAAAATAAACTATTAATTCATTAATCAATTCATTCTTTCATTCATACTCCTAGGAAAAGTTTGCGAGAAGAGGAATGCTCTAGCTGGAAACAGCGATATTTAATGGGTTTAAGTACTTTTGATAATATACAGAATTGGATAATTTTATGTAGTTATCATATATGGAAGAAATTCAAGTCTCTTTCTGGCTATGATTATAGGATATATGAGAAAATAAGACCATAATTATAATGGGAGTAAAGCGGGCTAGGCAATGTTTTGAGTCAATGGGGGGTAGGGTAATAGGCTCCGCCCCTTGCTTCACTTTGGGTGTACAGGACGAGCGGCTCATGCCGCCTCCTCTTAGATTATACATCCAGCATGACTATTACTGGAAAATGCTATTTATTTATTTATAACTCAAATAAAAATTCAATATAAGCAAAACTTTTTGAAATGGAGAATTTTGTCTAATTTGGGGAATTTTAGCAATCAGATTTGGGGAAATTTAAAGCCCTGTTCTGGCAGGCAGTGCTGCAGCGGCAACACTGGCGCAGCCCGCCAGCAGACCTTTAAATTTTACCCGGGCAAAAATGGCTGTCAACATTGAACTGATTCAACTGAGTATTGCTACAAGTGAAGCCCTGAAAGCAAAGGACAGTCGCCACGTTCAATATATGCCATGTCAAGTTAACCATGATGGTGAGGCTGCTGTGGATAAATATTTTACCACATACGTCCACCAGGAAACTGTAAAAGGAGAAGGAGACGAGAGGAAAGGTGAATTACATATCCCAGTGAATCATTCTTAAGTTAATAACATTTTTAACAAAGTAAGTTATGTATTTATTGAAAGAATGGCCGTTTTGTAGCAGTGTTGCCAGATCCCACTATGTCCCAATTTTTTGCCCCGGTCATTTCCTGTAGTTTACCACGGTTATTTCCCAGTAGTTTGCCCAGGTTAGTTCCCGCCTTCCCGGTAGTCTGCGGTGGTCTAGGTTAGGTTAGGTAAGGTCAGACTTATTTCAAAATGCTACATTTGAATATCTTAGAATTTGCGGAGGAAATGCCATGGAAGAAATTTTTTTTAGAAGGGTCTAAATAAGTGGATAATAAAGGTAGAAAAACTGTACGTGATAACGGCAATTCTTTCAATATTTACTGTAAGTTAGTTTAAACAGTGGTGACTGATAGTGATTTATACAGCAGGAATATAATACAAGCTTAGGATTCCTTTGATCAAAGATATTATGTGTCATGATGCATGTTACAAGGTTAATACATTATAATTTAAATAGTTACAACGGTCGGATTTTGAGCATACCATTCCGTATTAAGACCATCAATGTTCTAAATTATTCTTAGGCATTTCATACTTTCCCTAGTACAAGGATATGCAGGTTAGGACTGAGGGATGCTCAGGTTAAGTCTGAAGGATTCCTTGGTTTGGATCGAAGGATACCTTGGTTAGGTCCGAAAGATCCCTTGATTCAGATTAGGTTAAAGTTAGTCAGGATTGGTAAGACATATCATGGCTCAGTTTTTCCGTTTTTCAGCATTGATGGATGCTGAAAGTTGAAATACATGAACCTAGGTTTGCTCTCTTATGGCTCAGATATCCATATTTTAATATTAATGGTTTGTCAGCAAACTAGTAAAAGTCAAATATGCTAAATTATGTGATTTTTCCCACTGATAATGCCTGATATCCAAGGACCTTCCCCAAAACTTGTGGATATCCCCAATGATCTGCTTATTGTTTGCAGTATTGTTTTCGTAAATCATCACCCTTTTGATTATCATAAACAGCTCAAAAGAAAGATGCATTAATATGATCAAGTTCAGTCATTTTGAATTCCAGCACATTGAAATGCAAGAGCATCTCACTCAAACCCATACTGTACTGTCCTTGGCAGGGCTTGTGGGATCCTTGCGAGGGTACCCACTGGTAGGAGCTAAAACACAGGTGCCAGAAGGCTACACTGGGATGGTACTGAGAGAGACACGACCAGGCCTCAGCATGGATGAGGATAACCGTACCATGAAGGCTGTTTGTCAGTTCGACAGCTTTACTTTCTGGAATTGGGATAGACATCCGTCTCGCTCTGACCGCTATCAACAAGCCATGGACTGGACTACTATTGCTGATGTGGTGAGATGACAACCACTACATTGTTATTAGTTTTAAATACAAACCATTAGTGCTCCTTAGATTTAGAAAACAGGGTAGTGTGCTTCATGTCCTCTCAGTTAGCCTACTTGAGCATTATACAATTCTGATTTTCTACTAGTTACATAAAATTCTGGTCTATTATCTGATGGCAGTTACCTTTAACAGGGATCTTCAATGCCATTCTTTGGGAAGCTAAACTAATGAAAAGCCACAATAGCAGACCAGTTCCCCTTTTATTTATTCATTTCCATATTCTGTCTTAGTACTAATTGCCTGGAACCTAGTTTTGCAAAAATGAATTGAATTGGCCTTAAATAATATTATGTACAGGTGTTAAAATTAGTATACAGTATTAGGATCACTGCACAGTATCAAGGAAATTTGCCATGTCACATAATAAATTATTTATTATTTTCAGATCCATGGTGATGACAGCCCACTTAAGGGAACATCATAAGTACAGTATTTAAGTTTGAGATACTACCATATGTCATGACGATTATTGAAGACTTTGATAAATCCAGCAAGATCACCCTCCCTTCATATGTGTTTGAGGCAAGTTTCATGTGTTTATAACGTCCTTACTCTATACACACTTCAATAAAGCAGCCATAATATTGTATCCCAATAGAGTAAGGAGATAATACAGTGTTGGTAAATTTGAAGCAGTTGATTCCTCCAAGCTATTCCAAGTAACAGGATCCCATTATTTTTGTAAGTCTGGTCCTATTTTCATGCATACTTTAGAGGAATCAAGGAACTCTAATGTATGTACACGGCACATAGTCCATGACCAAACTTCCCCTTACACCCTGGTCAAGGACTATGTGCTAAGACTGTACTATTACTGTACCATCCCCTTAAATAGTGTTGCTGTTTGCCCAGTGACCATACAGTATTTAAGAAACTACTCTTAATGGGGATTAACCAGAATAATTACTTTTAAGAAACAACATTGACAGGTCTTCAGTTTCACTCCACACTGTTACTGCTATTTAGACCCATATTCTCTCGGATGAGTTAAGGCGACTTCTCTTCACTTCAGTTTTGATAATTTTCATTACTTTATGTACAGTTGCCCAAGAAAAGACTGCAACCAAATTTCCTGGTGGGTGGCAATATGTGGCAGCTGCTCCAAAGTAAACACTCATATTTTATCAATGGATCACTCAGAACCTATAACTTTTGTAAGGATGAATGTAATTAACTGAAGCTAATAACATCCATCCATACAGAGGTAGGTTCTGAGTGATCTATTGATAAAATATGAGTGTTTACTTTGGAGCAACTGCCAGATATTGCCACACACCAGTAAATTTGGTTGCAGTCTTTTCTTGGGCAACTGTAATTGTATCAAATAAATTTTCCAAGTTTTAAATGGGAAATTCATAAATATTCCCTTACTGGAGTTGAAAATTAATTTAAATATACAAATATATAGCAAGATAAGCATTATCAACCAGTTCACATGCTGACTAACAGATGCTAGGATACCATTTTTCACTGGAGGGAAGCCCGGACTGAGTGTTTTTTCCAGTCACATGAGAGATTTGTAACGTAATGTTGGCACAGTTATATGGGTGTTGATTATATTACAAATATTGAACATAATACATGACATTTCTTAGTTTATATTATAATAAAATTTGTGGACCTACCCTGCTCCCTGTCAGGTCTTATGTACTTCATCAGGCAACTGTACATTTTCTTTCTAACATGACTGACCCAAGAGAAAATGGCCCTTAGTAAAAAGAAATTTATAAGGAAAAAACTAAGTGGAAAATTGGGTTTATTACTGGAAGATAATGGACTGTTATGCCTAATCCAAATGATTTTGTATGGTTCCCGTATGGTCGTCTGGTGTAAACCATTAGTGAGTCTATGTGCCCCACTAGGCTGGTCCTAGCATTACACAGTAGTGGTATAATTATGAGTTCAAAACTTCAAACCTATGATTAGGATATAAACAAATCAGAATTTTGTTTTCAAAGTTGAGATCTTTGTTATTCCTGGGATGATAAAAACTCTAAATGTTTATGTTATGAATATGCAGTAATATCATTAAATCCTGTAAGCATAAATATTATTAATTTTGAAACATGCGTTGTTCAGATGGACAACGGAATAAGCAGTGATATTTTTACCTTGATTCTATATATACCACTCAGGTATTTATCAGTGCCTGGTGTGTCATATTATATATGTGGTTTTGTTTATTTTAGGATTAATGGGATTAATGATAACCTGTATGTCATGGTTTACTTTATTTTGAAAAAAAATATATACCTTACAACCTTAAAATCGCAAGAATTTTTCTTCTACAAATAATAAATATTTTATAAATAAAGTAAATATACAACAAAGTAAAAATTAATAACCTACCTGGACTGAGAAAACTTTTTTTTAGGAATCTCTAGGACTTTATTTATTGTCTTGGGTGTTAAAAACCCTCTGGCCTTTTGGGGTGTGAAATACAAAACTATACTAAGTCTTTCAAAGCTTGAATAGCAGCTCCACAGAACAGAGAAATGCTTAGTTTGATTATATTAAGTATTAGTATAGTACAGTAGTTGGTTTCAGTGTTCAGTATATAAAACTAATATACTTGGAGTATTTGAGGTGTGTTTCAAACTTTGTCATAATGATCTGAATATATACCTCTATTTATTGAAGACTTGTTCTATATTTCAGTAATGTTTAATAATAAAGTTACTACTGTATTAGCTTTCTCAGTTCCTACATATATGTATATTTTGTAATTTAATTCTTTCATTTGGCGAAAGGATCTGAACAGTAAATATAAAACTTCACTGGTCACACCTAAATAGTTATTTAAATTTCCATATTTATAACTACAAACGAAGAAACTACCACCATCACTTATACCCCACTTCCCTTTCTCTATAATGTAACTACTGTACATGAAAAATATTTAACTAATCATATGTATGATTGTCATGTTCTAATAATAACTATATTAAGCACATGATTATTAGGTAACACTCTAGGGCCCTAGGCAAATAACAATGTTCACTGCCCCCAATATATTTTAAAAATATAGGTTTATTAGTAAAATGACAACATATTTCAATTAATCTTTTATGTTTCTATATTTATTGTATACTGTATTCCAAATTCACTAAAGATCACTTGAGACTGACAGGAATAGATGTCAAAATGTATGGAAAAATTATGTTTTTTTAAACAGTGACTCTACTTTTCTTCGTATGTTTAGGGAAAATTATATGGGATTACCACTGTTGTTTATGGGTAAACTTATAAGTAAGACACCCTATTTCATCAGCCACTGTATCACATTATCACTTCATGCAGGAAGCTGAAATTGTTTACGTAAATTTACTGTCACGGTCTTACAGTATTTCAACGTGTCAATTTACTCTATAATAATAATTTAATAAATATTAATTGATCTAAGATAGTTGTTTTAGATCTTGGAAATTAAAAGAATTTTTAGGCGACCATGGTACTGTATAGTGGACCAACATAAAGGGAAAAGTAGAATTACTAACATTGTACTGTATCATAGATGTAGTCTTCAGTTAAAATACAGTACAGTACTGGAAAACAGGTTTGGAATCTTAATATAATGTAATACAGTATAATTTTTGGTATTCATGGTATTTGTGAAGGGACATGAATATTACTTCAAGCTTGGAAAGGCTTACTGCATTACCATGCTCGCCAATTTAACCAATATTATCACACAGGAACATTTCACCATGTTCTTAACTAAAATGCAAGTTATTAACTAGTAAGAATTTATCTACAAAAACACAAAATAAGGTTATGTATCAAAAGCCCATACTTTTCATACACTTAGTACCAATTACCCAACACATTTGATTTGTGCTAATTTAAAAGTTATACACCTTCACTCATATCTCTAACAGTAACAGACCAGCAGGACTTATCTTGAACTGATTTTTTTTTTTGTGTACTACTCCACAGATGCTATTAATTTTACCATATATTTATGTACCTGGAAGGTTTCTAAGTACTATTCTGATCTGTGAAACTCGAATTTGTTATCTAAATGCTAAAATTGAACAGGTTGAATGATTCCTTAAGTTATTGTAGAATTTGGGAAGAAGGATTCTGCACAGTTAACTAGAGGTTCGGGCTGCTTCTTGCAACTCCCTCAGTCATAAAACAGTGGAAAAAAAAATATTATGGCATATGATGGATTGATCAATCCATTCATAAATTGCTACCATATGGAATATGACACAGAAGTCACTATTCACTAAATACTTCTACTTTGTTTTTGGTGTTGAAGGAGATGACGGAAGGTGCTTTGACCTACAGTTAAGTGTGCAGGCACTGTTTGCTAATTGAATACGACAGTACTCCGCATATCATAAAGTATACATAACCCAAGAGTGAAATATAAGTACAGTGAATATATAATACAAACTGCTCTAATCATCATTAGTTTCAATATTTTCTATAGATATCCAAGTGGAATTTTTTATACAATAATGTACTTGCAATGTCTAGGGATGCCAATAATATCCTCCATGAGAGAGCTCTGTTTCATATATGTACTGTTCAGTGCATGAACACATGCTATTAAATGACAGCTTCTTTTATAATCCACACATTGCTGAAACATTCACAATTTTGGCTGACATTTTTTGGTAATATCTCAGATCAAATTCAGCAGCTGGGAAGAATATGTTATTGTGGTGAAAACAATACATACCCCTTGGAATATACCATATTGTACACTGAATTAAAAAATGCAATGAAAAACTGTACAGTAAAAATGAGATTGTAATATCCATCTTTCACACCATCATATAACACATTTGACAGATACATAATCACTCTAACAAGAGCAAGTTGCACACAAAACCCAGTCTCTTTAGCACTGGCCTTGATAAAAGTATATTATGCTTGCTTTTAGTCATTTGGAATATCTTGCATAATCAAGTTCATTTGTATTATCTTAAGTTTGTTACCCTGATGTTTTAATATTAATCAGTGCCTGTAGTTGAAACAGGAACTAGCTTACAAAACACTTTTCTGACACCTAACAAAGGTGCCACAGACAGCACATTTAAATAAAAATGCAATAAATAAATCACCATAAGAAATGCACACGTAAAATTGTGTGACTTATAAGATTGGAGCAGCATACAGGAATTGAAACCAAGAAAGTATAGCTTCCTAGACTAACTGTATGAAGATCAAAGAATATAGGGCAGCTTTGCTGGGTCAGAAAGTGCACATCCCAACACATACAGGAAGCCCAGATATACATTGAGTTTGGCTGTTCGCTTGGGTATAGGTCCTTTGCCAACAGTGCGGAAGTGACGCTCTAGACTGAAGGCCTCAGGTATGGTAATGAGCGGAAGGAATAGCATGGCAGAATATTTCATGCCCCACACAGCAAACATAGTGTATGGAGCAAAGAGGAACACTGCATATAACACCTCAGAAGCTGTGGAGCCGATGAGTATAGCCAGAGTGACAATACCAGCACGGCTATCAGATTCTAGGTCTCTCGTGTTGTTGGAGTGAAGGATGGCCTCAGTGTTAAGGGCCAGAGGTATAGCATACAATATAGTAGCCCACTGTACATGTCCTGCTTGTACCATATAGGAAAACAGCACAGTCATGGGTCCAAATAAGATAAGAATTAGTACATCCCCCAATGCAATGTATTTGAAGCCAACGCCACCAGTATAAAGAAATGAACTAGAGAGTCCACCAAAGTATACCAATGCCAGGTGTTCCAGGCGGGCAGGTGTCACCATAGTCAACACCACAAATCCAGCACACCCAATTGAGTATAGAATTACACCCAAAGTTACAATTTCATCCTTTGACAGCAACTGATCCACCAGAGTACGGTCATCACTCTTCTTACTGTCGATCCCTTTAATGTAGTCAAAATAAGTGTTGACGACGTTACCAGCGGCATGGACAGAGAGTGCCGTCAGTGCTGTAGTGACCAATCCCAGGAGACTTAGTTCACCTGTAGCTTTATGGGCCAAAGTGCACCCTAGCAGCACTGGCATAAGGGAAGCACTGAATGACCAAGGCCGTAATGCCAGCACATACGCTGACAGCTTCATGAGGGGTGATCCACGTCGTTCCACTCCCACGCCCGTCCCAGTCTCAGACCCATTCCCATCCGTCATTGTATCTGAGTAAATAGATCATGTGTAATATGAATTCATATACAGTACTTAAAATATTTCAATACTAATATTATTACAATACAAATATCACTCCTGACTACTTTCCTCTACCGATCTCTCAAACAAGAAATAACCAAGACATGATTTTAAGATGTTTGCCTAAAACTAAAGTTAGAAATGGTTCTACAAAATGAACTTTAACGTTAGTATAAATCACTATTATACAACACTATTTCCTATACATATTATGGTACCGTGCTTGGTTATATACACTAGATATGTGTGTATGTTTTAGACAGCTATCTACTCGTAACAAAGCAATATACCGGTATTAAACTTTAATTATGGTACTCCAATGGCCTGAGGCTGCCAGGTGGCACAGGTAGGAGACCGTAGGACTTCCTAGGCATTTCCTGACTATTTTTTATTCTGATTTTCAACCGGTAACACATTAATAGAGATATTTGTTACTGAAGTTGTTTTTGATCCCCTCACCTTAGTTCATTATACCGACGTACGCGAGAAAGAACATTGGTGATATAATGATGAAAAGATGTAGATGTAACCTGGGCGTCTTCCTTGCCCTCTTCAACTAGTAGCTACTCTTAGGACACGGAGGATCAATAAATCATCATGGAAATTATGTTTATAGCACTTTATTTATTTATGCTTAGCTTCTTTATTCTAATTTTAGGACACTTGTTGAAATGTAACAGCGAAATATATCTAATTGTGCTTTTATTTGAGACAGTTCCTAAACCTAGATATTTATTAACATATATAAACAAACCTATTTTGTCCACATTTGAAAATTTTGGTATTTCTACATATATTCTTATTATATTAATATATTTAAAACTAAAAAAAGTTCGTCATTCTAATTAATTACCATACTTTGTTATTGCAGGATTGATTTAAATATGTTGTCTAAACAGTCTAATAAGGTTGTTCGAAAATGTATGCGGTAGACGAGGGTATATAATTATGAATGTCATTTCTTATATCATGATGCCAGTATTAGATTCTAAATGTGTATATTAAATTTGTGATATGAATTCAGGTTCACTATGATATACAACGGCATAGTAGTATTACCTGTAAATTTACTTATGATATGATCATTAGGTAATATTTATCGAGTCTTCCGTTATTTCATGAGTCTTCGTAAGAGAAAAATGCGTTTCTATTAAAAAAGTATTATAATTTCATAAAAATATCGTGTGTCGAGGGTTAAAAATACTGCTGTATGTTGAAATGGTCACCTACTTCAGGATCTAAGGAAATTTGGCTACATCTAGGGTATTTTCAACCCACTTTTTAAGGTAATGCCACAAAATTCCACAAATACTTCATAAGATTGAGAACCCTGCAGGTAAACAATAATAAATAAAGCCAAAAAATCCAACTTATGGTTACTTATCCAAGGCACAGCTGGAGGAGGAGACACTATTGAGAATTCGTGGGAGTGGGTGACATTTTAATGATTTTATAGTGTTTATGTGCTTCAATACACTCGACAGGTATATTATTAATGTTTCAATACACTCGACATGTATTATAATGATGCTTTTAATGTTATGCACTCAGGAAAGACCACATTAGTCCTATTAAATAGTATAACTTAGTTCGTATTGGTTGTTTATGTGAAGTTTGTATTGGTTATTTATGTGTTTCAATACACTTGATAGGTATAATATATAATGCTTTACATAAAATGCATTCTGTAAAGACCATAATTCATGATGCTTTAAATATTATGCACTCAGAATAGACCATATCATTATATTGTTAGTTGGTATTGGTTATTTTGTTGCTTCAATAGTAATACACTCGACATGTATAATATAATAATGCTATAAATAATATGCACTCAGGAAAGACAGGCTAATATTGCTATTATCTGCACCGGCGAGCTGCTGGTTAGGTTAGGTTGGGTTAGGTACTATATAGGTAGGGTTTGGTTACCTGTATCAATACTCAGTGGAATTATCTTGTGAAAATGTATTTTTTGTTAGATATTTCAGTTTTAACATACGACTTCTTTCTGTGGCGGAGGGACGAACTGAGATCGGGCGGACAGTGTTACCAGATCCCCTTGGCAAATTTACAAAAGGTCCAGTAGCCAGTTGTGTACGATATGCCTGACCCATCCAATCGGGATATTTTTAGCTCTTATCCACAGGATCTGTTTTATTTTTAAAGGTCCCGAAGGACACTAAGTTAGGTCCCGAAAGACTTTAAGTTAGGTCGCGAAGGTAGCAACAGTCTAGGCTAGGTTAGGTTATTTCGTCTGGTGATCAAAAAATTATTTATGATTGAATTTCCCTCTCATCTGGGCTACTTTTTGAACATATTTCACACGATTTCCCAAGTGTGGACAAAATTTAGTTTGTGCTTGCTACTCCTCCTTTCTCCCAATGGTAAAGTTTAAGTTGAGCCTCAGAAATGGTTAGTTTGATGGAGTTAAACAAGATGAGTTTACATAATATGCTTACAATTTACTACAATATTATTATATCCTTTGAGGTTAAATGTGTTGCTACAGTACTGTATTTCATTTTGGTGTGCCCAGAAACAAATACAGTATGGTACTCTTTTGCATATAGTTAATTTAATATTCGGCTGGATATCTACGTTTAGAAATTTTCAGGTGTGATGAAATCCTTCCTGAATATTGGAGTGGCCAAAACTGGACCAGCCTTGGAATCTCCTCGGCCAGCAAGTGGTATTTTACCCCACCAAGATGAAAAGGCTCTGGCCAAACTTTGGCTCGATATGGCCAAGTGAGTGGTGGTGGCTCACTAGTTACCTATATATAGTGGCTATCTAGCTGTACGTATGAATGGATGTTGAATTTGCCACACTGAATTATAGTAATATATGTGGATACCGTACATCTTTTTCCAGATCATGGTTGTTAGTTTCATTTCTTTTTTATATTTACATTTGGAGTTTCAGCTTCACAACACTCACATATTCATTCATGGAATAATCACTTGTACCAGCTGTAGGCTATTCCTACTTGGTAGTACAGTACCTTTATTTACATTATAATACATAGCAGAGTTACACACAAAACCTCCTTAGGTCAGGGATTAAAATATCCCTATTCTGGAGCTAGGCATCAGCCCTATGGATGGGGACATATACTGGATATATAAAGGGAAACTGACAACTAGTACTTATATTATATAATTATACAGTGTAGGATAATATGATGATTGATAGTTAGATGGAAATAGATATTTTGCAGACAACTGTACATAAAGAATAGCAGATATGCACGATCTTCATAAAATTGTCATGCAAGGAATGTAGGTAACCTTGTTCTGTATTACTTTTTTAGAACTGTCTCTTTATTATTATTAGAGCAGAAGCTGGTTGCTGTCGAGTGATGGAGGAGGTGGGCAAGTACCGGGAAGCTGTCAGGAGCACACAGGAAGCGGAGGAACAACTGTTGAAGGGACTTGGTGCAAGTAATCTAACCGCCACCAACCCAGAGTTGCGTAAAGTAACCGATGAATATCTCTCTGTTGTAGTTGAGGTAGGAACTAATCCTGGTGATTTATTTTTTAATATTATGGGTAGCTATGGAAATTTACTCCTGGCAATAGATATGAGAGATTAGTGGTGAATGCTAATTATTTTCCCTGTGTCAGATGCGGGAGAAGAGCATGAGTGTTGGTAATGTGGTGCAGGAGGTAGTTGGGGATCCTGTACGACACTACCAAACCCACTACGAACACCTGGATGCACTCCGCCGACGGCGTGACACCCAGCTGGCCACAGTACAGAAGACACAGGACAAACTTGACAAACTTAAACTAAAGGTGTGATTGATTGTTTGAAAAGAGAGTGGTGAGAGTAGTAAAAAAAAATGGTAATTTGAAGTAAAAAAAAAAAGACCTAAGCCATGAACTCTTGTGATGTTCCTCTAGCTAAATAGAAGATTGTGGCAGTCTGAGTGAAATACTGTATTGTAATGAAATATGGCACTGGCACTAGTTTAATGATCTTCTCATGCTAGGGTAAACGAACAACTGATGTGCTGGTGGAAAGAAATGCAGCAGGACGTCAGCTGAAAGAGATCAACACTCAGCTGTTGGGCGAAGCTGGTCGCTTCCATGCACTTCGCCTTCCTCTCCTCCAGACCTGTCTTCAGGCTCTTGTACAGACACAGGTCAGGCTTGGGATGTTTCACTACTTTAGTCTATTTTTATCCACTGCTAGACTATTTCTCATAAGGATTAGGCTACTGAACAAACATGATACATGATAATTATACTCTCTCATGCGGTCATACAGTTATTTTACCTTAAGCTATTAGATTTTACCAGTGCTTAGACTGTAAAACACCCTAACTTTGAACTGTGCTGTAACATTTTGCAAAAATATATAATAATTCAACTGTACTGGAAGAGAGTGCTAAATTTGTAAGAAATAACAATGGTGTTAGTTAGGGGAATGTTCAAAGACTATTATGTATAAATTCTATTACAATAACTTAAATATGTGTGGGTGAAAATATTTGACGAATGCAATGGAAAAAAATCTGTATTTTCAAACCCTTAAAAACTTTGTTCGTACAGAACAAAGAGTTTCAATTGTAAGAATGTGATTGGAACACTTATACATGGACAATCTCTGTAAGTACTAGGCAGTAAGCAAATTTAAAATATATGCATGCATAACCGTGTTATGATTTTTTTAATGAATATTTCTATTTTTTACAGAAAAAAGTCCTAACTTTGGACAGACAAATTAATATGGTACCGGTACTTGACCACAACCAAAGAATTATTTTTTATGTAGATGTAAACCTTTGGCCTAAGTAATGATAGAGGTACCCAAATAATATGTGGTATACTGTATATAGTTCTGCTAGATTGCTAGTACTACCAGGACCAAAGTTATTGCCTGTAAGGTGCTACAGTTTGGTGCCTTAACCAGTAATGAGTTTTATTTTGAAGAAAAAAGTTATACAGTATTAGTTATTTAGTTATAGTATTTTCTACAGGTAATCAACTTAAGTAATACCGGAAGTGAGTGTGTGTGTCATTAGTACCTGGAATTATGTTATGTACCTCATGTATGTTCTATTATGTTATTTCAGTATGCATTTGTAGAGTCATTGAGGTAGTAACTTGATATTTAGATGAAGTTTTTTTTCGAAGAAGTCGCTTCCTCTTCCGGTTTTGTGTATATGTAATGCTTTTTATTTACTTTGAACACTTGAAAATTGAAAAAAAAAAAAGCACAAATTTAGTGCACTTATTTTTTTTTTTACGGTATATGGATTCAGTAGGTACTCTCCCTGGCTACCACATGACACCAACAGGAATAAAATTTCACCGTTATTAACCCCTAAGAGCCTATTGACTTAATATCACGTCACCACGAATTTAGGCCTTGAAGCCGATTGACGTAATATAAAGACTGTAAAAAAAAACCTGCTTAGGCTATATCTAGCCACTTCATTGGTAACACTGGTTAGATTTTGGGCTACTAGTGTGGACTGACTATAAATACTGCGTTCTGCCTCTGTGGGCGGGGAGGGGGGGGGGAGGCAGCCTCTTTGATGCCTGCTCTCTCCCTACCATACCACCCGCCAACACCCCACACTGACTCCTCCTCTCCTATTCTTCCTACTCCCTCCCCCTTCCCGAGTTCCCATGCTTTTATAATCACATGGGAAGCTTATCTAAGTCATATCACACCTCGTTTATATGCGTACTGGGCAATACACACATATACGCACATGTTATATGTACATAACGTTACTATATAACTATATGTGTACAGAGTAAGCCTGCAGTATGCTATTATATATGTATATTTATACCTTGAAAACTATAATTTCGTCATTTATGATCATGATCATATTTTAGCGCAATAAGTTACACTATCTCACGTTTTCCTAGTTTTTTTAGGGGTAACTGTTTTTTTTCTCAGAATTTGACGGACTCCCCTACTCAAACCAGTCGACTTACGAAACTTTCGATTTCAGATTCTAGTGTGTAAAATCAAGCTCTACAAATCTGTAATAACAGGATTTACCTAAACGAAACATTTAAAATCGCCCTGTTTTTGCGGTTCTGGCACTAGTAGCGTAATTGGAATTGCGGCTCCTACGGGTTAACAGGTATTCACTAAAACATGTAAAAAATGTCCAAAGTTAGGGTGTTTTACAGTAACTATAAAGTGTAACAATTTATATGGGTACCATATGTAATGGAAATGTTGGTGTTATTGTGTACTCTCACAGGTTGACTATTATGGTACAACCAATGCCCACTTCAGCAGCCAGGTGGAGGCCAGTCGGGGGGCGCATCTCAACCCAACCTCCCAGTACCAGGCTACCCTTACTTCACACCTGGCAGCCATCAAGGACCTCAAGATAGTCGCTACATAATGAAGGTGTGGCAAGCCTGATAGGGAGCCATAATATCAATTTTGTATTAATTAATTGTATTTTTTACCCTTGGACAGCATGGGTTTTTCTTTGTCATATAAACTTGTCTAGCACAGGTAGAAAGTTGTTATGGGTTAAGTTGACTAGCTTTTAGCCATTCAGTGTCAGAAGTACAGTACTTATCCTTGAGCAGCAAAACCATCTTATTGCTTTCCCCTTCCCATTCTGTCAACTCACATGTTCTTCTCTGGTAGATCAACAACTATTGTCATCCTCATTCCACAACTCTACTATCATATTCTTAGTCATATGACATAACTTTATGTCATATTGCATTGAATAAATTATGTGATGTCATGACAAGGGTAGTACAATGAAAGTGTTGTAGACTATAATTCATGCCCTCAGGGTAAGTTTGCTGTATTTATTTTGTCTTTAGAATAAAGGAATTTCAAGGAAAATTTACATATGTGACAAAAATGTACTTTATTTGTCTGTATGGATATACTGAGAAGAGCAGTTTATAAGCTTTGGTATTACAGTATTAAGAAATTGTAGCTGAGATACACCATAGGTAAAGGCTGAAAAATACTTTAAGTATTATATTATATATGAAACAGATTGCAGGATGCAGACCAACAAAAACGGTCCACCTATACATGTATATACACGGAAATGTGTAAACATAATGAATACATTATGGATACATCAACACAGAAGTATGCATGATGAATATTGGCAAATATATATAGCTATGACTAAAGACTAAATGGTAATGCTTTGTTCTGAAACAACAAAGCTGAATGCCTTTGAGGAATATGAGTAAACTACAATGTATCATTTTCAAATTCAGTCACCAGAGTTATGACATTATAGATCTGATGGACTTTGGTTGTGAACAGAAGCCACTCAGTGGCCTTTGTAGTAGTTTAAACAGCAAAATAAATATCATATAATGTCACCTATCAAAGTCAGAATTATTGTAGTTCTATTCTCCATTCATGCTAAAAATATTGTTACTGTTCTACCTTGGCCAACCATGTGGGAACAAGGCATCGGTCCATATGAGTACAGTAAATGAATATTAATTATTACCTTCATCAACATGCTCTACACCCACAATTGTGACTGTCACTATTCCTTCCCTTTTATCACAGTGACTCTAAGTGATGAAAGCTTCACTCCCACATCACAGTGAGTCTTCTATCTTAAATATTAGCACCTCTAAGTACTTGTCAAAGTCTGTAATTTGCCTACCATTCAACAAGTATACACACACACAACTGCACCTGCACTGGATTACTGAGTGCAGTTATAGTGACAGCTATTGTCAGGCAACTGACTTATGTGAGTGAATAATTCTATTTTGCATTTATTTAAGATAATTTGAAATGTCAAAACACTAAACAATAGCAACATTAACCACCGATTTGAAAGAAGTTAAAATTGTAAACTCCTTTTCTTATCAGATGTTGCACGAGATCAGTTTAAAGTATTGAATTTTTGTGGTAGCCCTTTGAAGTTTATGAATAAGTAGACCCGATTTATGGATTATACAATAATGGGCCAATCTACTAATTATTTCACTGACTAAATTCACAATATTTCCCATTCCCTTTTCATTCTTTCCTGTCCCTATTTAACCCACATTACTGCTCCCTACTCTAAGGGATATTGCCTGCAGAGATGGGCAATGCTTGAAGAGCTCAATACATTTCAGCTCTTCAACTGTCTCTCTCTTCCTTTATTTTTCATTGTCCTTGCCATCTCATCTCTGTATGTCAGTATCCTACTTCCAGCATTATGCAGGCCAGGGCCCAGTAGGTTGTAGCTAAATAATTCTTTCATTCTTGTATTCTTGCTTCCTTGTCCTGTGTATATGATGTGGAATTGCCCCTCCTCTCCATGTAACCTTATATCCCTGCCTCACATTCAGTTTCCATTCACACAAAACAACCCTCAGACAACAACACTAAATGCAAAAATAACAGTGGTATGAGTTATTGAGTTGTGTCAGTGTTTGTACTCTTGTTGATAATACTGGACAAAATCTCATAGTGAAGGATAATATGACGGAGAGAGAGAGAGAGAGAGACTTATCCAAAAATTTCCTTAAGATTTTAGTCATTATGCTCTATTAAGTATATAATTGTTGTGACCAAAGAATTTTTGTTGATTCTTGCTTACAAGCTGTCAGGCCTAATTAATGTTATTTGAATGCAAATACTATTAGCAGTGTCTATTTAGTTTGTTGAATTTAAAAAATAAATAATTTGATACATTTACTGAGTATCAAGACTTGTGCATGAGCTTTGGCTTTGTGCTTGGCTCTCAGTTGCATTCAGTCTGGCAGTGTATGTTCACTAAGTGACAAAATCAGCTTCCCAGTGTTGAATGAATCAATATTGTATCACATAAAAGGAATATTATACATGCAGATGCACCATGAAACAACCAATCAAATGGCAGATCTGATGAAGGCTGTCTTTTTAATGTGAATGATTATTGAATACTTTATAGTACAGTACTGTTTTGTACTAGAAAATACAGTACAGTATGTTAATTTACTGGCATCCTACATATTTCTGTCAAAACAAAAGAAGAAACTACTGTCTTGTCACTTAATGTATACAAATCAACAAAGGTATAAGAACTTTAATTTAAAATTGGTTTATGATTTTTGTTCACAGCCGTAAGAGAAGTGTGATAAGAAGCGAGAGAGGGAGGGAGAAGAGGTGTGATGTGGTCAGCGCCGGAGAGCCAGAATCTTCTGCCATTCTGTGGCGAGGTGTTAGATGATCTGAGGCGCCATCTGTCGGTAGGCAACATTGGATTATTAGCATCTATCATGATATTCTTATATTATAATATATAATGTTATTTGAAGAGCTTTTGATGTGTTAAAGCTATTAAATTCTTGACTGTAATCTTGCAATTCTTACTAAAATCTTTGTTTCCATAGACTATAAAACTCAGAACTGAAAGGGAATGCAGAGTTAAAGATAGTCCAGGTAATGCCATTATGATATTTTATAATTGTTGTAAGTTAGCTTGTATCTACGATACAGGGAAGGCAAGAGTTACCAAATACTATACTAAAAATGTCAACCCATTGTGATGAAAGACTATATTTGCTTTAATTATCATGATGAATTTGCAACAAAGAAAGAGGTTTGCCAATAGTATTTATGTCTTTATGAACCAAGTTTGTAAGGAGGTACTTTATTACCATTTCATTAGTTTAGCTTAATTGTCATTGAAAATTGTCTTTTATCACTTTGGGTTCAATTGGTGTTTCTAAAGGTTCAGTAGTTAGTGGAAAGAAATGGGTAATACTTAAGCCAGAGAGCATTCCAAAAACACAATTACTGTATTTTGACAAGATACAGTATAGTAACTTGAACTATAAAAGAAAAAATGAAGCTTACACTTTCAGCACAACAAAGAAGCAACACACGGAGACTGATCTTGAGTTTTGGTTAGGTAGATAGGATTGCAAGGAAGGCAGGGCAGGGTAGGGTTCAGGGGTGAATTGTCAAGTTAGTCAGCTGAGCAGGATGGGGAGGAGCAAGCTAGGGCAAGATTGGTAAAAGCAAGGTTGGATAGGGTGACTGTGACTGGGCATTATAAGGTAGGGCAGGGCAGGGCAGGGCTGAAGAGGTAGGCTTAACGGGCTGCGTCCCCTTCCAGGCCTGTATCTGTTATACAAGATTCATTACTGTTAACTGAAGTTGTTAAGCTCATTCATATTAAGTTATTCCATACCATAAGCCATTGTTAAGCACATATTCATTTCCACACTGCCAAACTATTCTTTCATACACTCTTCAACTTTCATGTCACAATCTGTTCCTTTTTCCATATATTCCTCTGCACACAACATGCACATTGCATGTTTGTTAAAATCAACCATTCTAATATCTTTTGCAAAATAACATCTACTTTCAACATAGCATCCCAACATCCACACCAAAAGCCATCACTGACTCATACAAATGTCCACTCTGACATTTGTTTGGCATGCCCATTATTGCCCAGTCTGCTTCCTTCCAAAATACAATACTATACTGTACAAGCTTCTACCCACTACAATGCCTACTGCCTTCTACAAACCTCTAATTACACTTGAATCTGAGCTTCCTACACCTTGTCACTTACTGAGGCAGGGCCAGGTGAGGAGTGAGGTCAGGTATGGATGGGAGAGGCGAGTCGTAACCCGTACCTCTAGCCGAGAATGTTCCTTCCTGAGAGCAAGGTGAGGAGAGCCCACATCATAACAACAGTGCCACAGAAGTGCCACAAACACCACCAACACTGACATCCACGAATATAGTACAACAACGCTAACATTGACATCTGCTAGGATCAGACTGATTGAAACTGACATCCACTACAACACTGCCTAAACATAAAGACCAAACTATCAACACTGACACTAATAATGTAACAATACAGATACAGCAACTACATCTACAGAACTTCAAGACTGAGCCATATTGCATCAGTAGTATATTTTGACTGATGTATTGTGTCGTGTCTAATACCATCACCAAATGTACATATGCCATAAAGACTGCCTCATCTTTCACAACCCACAGTATCATAACACAGCTGCCACAGAAACAACATCGATGAGAAATTATTTTTTTCATAGCAACTCAACTCAACCCAGAGATTACTTAAATTCCAGCTATATTATTAGCCATTGTTAAATAATGAATAATAAATATAAATCAAGTCTGTTATAGATATTTAGTGCCAGACAACTAACACCACATGGCACTAACTCACAATGAGAGAAAAAATTTGAGATAACTATACAGTTGAAGCAGAAATGTAGAGTGCACTACATTTCGGTAATGAAGCCGATACAACGAAGAAAGGTCATTAGTTGGGCAATGGAATAATTCTGTGACTGGTGAAGATTGTCGTTCAGGCAAGGGTGACGGTGAGAACCTGTGACAAGTAATATTACTCGATGTTAGCCCAAGGAAAGTACATACAGTGTAACTAGTCACCTGTTGTTTAACGATTACTGTATGTTAGTGATGTTAACTTCTACCACCACCTTCGTATCAGACGTGCAACACTTTTGTCTTTACATCCCAATTAGGATAATATTTATGTTGTCATTCCTCTCTCATTTTATCTCGGCTTTCTGGTTTCTATACTACACCTCTCTAGTTGAACTAGTCATTTCACTTTTAATATGTGATATTAGATATGTGGTTGTAGATGCTTGGTAATTAAGTTACTGGATCTCTATGTTGGATTAACTTATGGGGATAATTTGTTTAGTTGAATTGGAGAGCTACTGTGTACTGATTCCTCCAAACTGCCAGGAAACAAATCACTTTAATATGTGAGTAGGGGATCTGTTTTGCTGCATAGTTAGGGATTAATCAATAACCTTCTATAGCCTGACGTAAAGAAACTCCTTTAGGTTCACCACTGTACATCACTCTTCACTACTTTATATATCTGTCACCCAACAGTACTTGATAACACATTATACACTCATCATTAACATGTATCATGATGCACACCATTCTGTAACATATTGTCATATCAAAAATACTAGAATAAGACTGTAATAATAGCACATTTAGTTGTATTTAATACTTACATGGTAAGTGTGTTATATATTCTATTGTATTAAATAATTAAGCAGTGTTTATAGAAGTAAAGTATAATAATACTTAAATGTGTTGTTGCTACTTAATATTACTCACTAAAAATATATCCACTTACTCTAGTCACTAGTTTTACTTCAGTAAAGACAGTGGTGACTTTTTTGGTATAGTACAGTACAGTATTAGTTAATATCAAAGTACTGCTTAAATTTGATTTACAAATATATCTACAGTAGTATATTATAATAATGATAATGTAGTAATCTTTTTATGATTTGAACCTGTTGCTTTCAAAACAAATAAAAATAGGTCATAGCATAGTACTCTCAGCTAGGATTCCTATTTTTTAGGTGCTAAGTTTGAATTCAGTGAAACTGTGTGATGTTTAATGGATTACCAAAATAAAATATTTATGAAATACCATGCAAAGAGAAGTACAGTACAGTAATTTTAGTACAGTATTCTGCTCTGTAAAGCTTCTTGAGCATCCTTAATGCTTCTCCATATATGACATTTCTATCCAGTTGAGGTTACTGTCATTAGAAATAGTTTCAGTTTGTGTGCTAGAGTCAAATCAACACCAAACTTGTGTTTATGATGATGTTAAATATCTAGGTGCAGGAGTCCTTCATACACTAACTACAGGCATTTCTATGGAAGCATTGGTGTGCACTATGCTAGATGATGGTGTTGGTGTGGGTGCAGAAAGTGAGACACATTCATACACACAAATACACACACACACACACACACACACACATACATACACATACAGTCAGCTATAATTTGTTTGAATTAGAGCTGGTTATATTGTGCAATATACTGTATATGTGATAATGTGTAGGGGAATGAAGGTACAATAGTTCAAGATGTATCAGTGGTTAGAAAGTAAGGCAAGGGCAGTTAAGGAAGACATATGGTGTGAATGAAGAGATGGCTGGGAGGAAGTGGTAGTGGAGGAAAGGAATTTGGGTAGCAGGTGTTGAGCTTGCAAGCAAGGGAAAGGATAAGGGGAGCAAGGGAAAGTCAATAGGATGGGAGTTGAAAATTATTAAAATAATTTAACAACCAGAATATCACGTCATTTAATGAGATAACGAGAGGAACACACAGACTTAAAGTAGGACACAAACACAGTGCAAACCACGAAAATTATTCCAGGAGGAGGAAGCTTTGCAACAAAATCTGTTCAAAAACATTTGTGTTGGGTTCAGTATCATAAAAAAGCATTTACGTCAATAGGAGTGCTTTCTGAATTACAGTATTGTAATTTGCCAGATGTCTCAGGTGGGTAGAGGGATCATGGGAATATGAACATGCAGTGCACACGACTGAAATACTTTTGTAGAATGACATAAAGTATCTTAATTACTCATAAAAATATGCCTTTGATATAAGTTTTGGTTTTATGAACCCGTGTTCCCCTACCAGCCTTCTAGTGACAAAGCTGTTATATATAAATGGCATATGCAGATTAAGAAAAGTTGCAGTATGCATACACTAATGAAAGCAAAAGTCAATTATCAGAATTATAATATTGTATACTATACAATCAAGAGTATTGAAGTATGGAACTAAGAGAGTCAAATCCACTGTGAAAAGACACAGCACTTTCATAATATGAGGCATTACTATCAGTGCACTCATTGAAGAAAAAAAAGTTACCGGTAGCTTTAAATTTTGATGTGTAGGTGGATATGTTTAAGTACAGTATGGTTATTTGGATGATTACCATTTCTTATAGAGAAAAATCTTCTGAATTTTGTATTTGTCTATCTCGTGTATTATAATTTATTTAATCTTTGTATACATTCCAGTACCTTGATATTAAGCAAATCTATTTTGATAATACTCTACTGTAAGTGTTTTTATCTTCCTTATAAGCTTTGAATGATCATTGCTGTTTGTCTGTAAGGAAGGTTTCACTTAAACTGTGTTAAACCATTTTTGATTAGTTAATTACATGTAGTCAGTTATAGGTAGGTAACAGTTAATTTTAGTCCTTTCAGTTATTCCATTAATGGGGAAGAAAGCATGAATTATGGATGTTAGCATTGCAAATAGCATTATTAAGTTTCTTTTGAAATCATGCTTGTGTAATGACCAGGTAGCTGAGTAACTATAAATAAGTAAAGCAGAAGGCTATCTCCTCTAAACCACTACAGCCATCTTGGGAACTTGTATTAGTGTGGACCGAGACTCACCGGCATCAAAGGTATCGTCCTGATTATCATCGGAGGATGGTACTGGTGGCACATCCCCGCGGTCATGATGCTGGCTGGCTGTGATCTGTGTGTGGACCAAGACAGGTCAGTAGTACTAAGAGGGACTGGAGAATTAATGGGTAGTAGTGTAGTTTTGTGTCCATATTGTTGTAGCATGGGAGTGAGTGCAATTTTGTGAGTGTGTAGTTAGTGAGTTATAATGAAGGAGGAGTGCACAATGAGTGTATTTTTTGTGAAGCTATTATAGTAAGTCCTTGAGTTTCAATGAATAAATATATACAGTAGATAAATTAATGAAGAAATAAATATGAGAAACATGGAATTAAAATGCTAGGACTCAACCCCAAAGGGAACGCTGTAAGTGAATACTATATTCAGTAAAACATAGAGAAGAGTTAGTGGGTACTCACAAGGGAATCGGAAGTAGGGCAACCGAACCACCAGTAGCCAGCGGGCCGAGGGAAGGCAGGGTCGGCAGAGTCCACACGGAAGGCTCTGTCGTTGAAGCGCCAATACTCTCCATTCTGAGGTGAAGTGATGGTCATAATGAATGAGAGAAAATAGCATATGAAGTGAGAGTAAAGGGTTAGGAGAGTGAGGGAAGGACATATTTGATGAAAATATAAGAAATATTGATTGGGAAGTAAAGGCATGAGGGTTGAGAGGCAAGAGTTTTAAGTGCAGGGATGGATACATTGGGTGATAAACAAATGGGAGTAAAAAACAGTAACATAAGGGAAGGATGATTTACCTTGAAGAAGTAAGTGTATCCATTGCTGTACTGAAGAGCATCATCAATGTTATTAGGCAAGCCTTCCCAATTGCTGATGTCCTTAGGATAGCTGTCCTGCACTGGAGGACGCTGTGTTGGATCAAATCTCCAGTAGCTTGATCCCTGCCAAAACAAATAATGTGAACAGTTAGTCTCACGGATACAAAAATGTCTGTACTGGTTACCATTTCAAAATACAGTAACAGGTTAAATTAAAGTACACTATAAATATCCACTTATAAATTCTCTAACATGTGTGGGTTGAGACTGAATCCTGACTCTGTATACTGTTTTTTTTTCTTTAAATTTTCCAGTACTGTTATGTGTAAGAAATGGGTTTGACGAGACAAAGATTATGAGAGATCGACTACTGTGACACTAACCTTAAAGAAGTAGATCTTGCCATTGCCAGACCATACAAAGGCAGTATCAATATTGTTAGGGATGCCTGCAAAGCCCTTTGAGATAACCTTGGGGTAACCCTCATCCATAGTCAGATCACTAAAGCGCCAGTAAGATGACCCCTTGAAGAAGTAAGTTTTTCCATTGGTCCAGGTGAAGGCTGCATCTATATTGCCAGGCAGATCATTCCAGGTGGAAGAAATGAGCTTAGGATAGCCATCCGCAGCACCATCGTCGGTCAGTTTCCAATACTGCGTACCTGCGTTGTGGAGAGGGATGAAATTTTAATCCTTGGATATTTGAGGTCTTTCTATTAACATTTCGTTTCTTGGTATTAGTTGGACAAAATTAGGTGACGAGATAATAATATTTTTACCTATCTAATATATTTTCGTGTCATGCCCTGTTATTTTGACATCTCACCATCACCACCCTCCACCTTTGAGTCTTAATCTGTTTTCATAATAATACTCACCCTTGAACACATAAGTCTCCTTGTCTGACATGGTGACAATGGCATCAATGGACGGGTCTCGGCAGAGTAGCCCGCCTGTTCCACTGCCTCCGGATCCACCTGAACCACCCGAGCCACCTGTTGTGGGGGGACGCTGAGTTGGAGGAGTGGGTCGCGTGGTCTTCTCGCCATATAGAGCCTAGGGAGTTTGTGATAGATGTGAGATAGCCACAAAATGTATATTTTTTAATTTGGTCATTTGGAAACAATTCAGTGTTATATCCATCAGTGAATATGAATCCTATGTTCTTGACACAGTGACATTGGGTTTGATGTCTTTAAATCCATCCCATTGGAACCATCAATTGCCCTCCGTCATTAGGAAATGGAATGAATGTCTTTGATATTTCAGGATTGAGTGGTTTAACACAACACCATTTCACTGGTTTCAGGATTGTAAACACAGCAACTTCGATTAACCCACCTGGATTCCTTTAATGTCATCATTGTCCAGTTCAAAATTTCTTTCGAAGCCGCGGTAAAAGGGTGCCATTAGAGATGCCCGTACATCTGAGTGGGACAGACCCAGGGAGTGACCAAATTCGTGTGCTGCTACCTGGAACAAGTTGGTGCCTGTGGGGGGGAGAGCAGAGGTAAAGAATGATGAGTTTATGATTTAGTTGAGTGTGCCAAAATACAGGCAGGATAGTTTTGCTTACAGTATATATTTTTCCCATACCAGTAAATGACAATGTCTTCACTTCATCTGATCTTGATCAATTATAATGTATCTTGATACCATTTTCCTTTGTCCTATTTTCTACTCTTACCATAAATCTTCATTATAACTTAACTCCCTTTTCACATACTTTCTCTCACTTCAGACATTCACTCCCATCTCCTTAAGTTGCCTCCACCCTTTTACATTACCATCACTTCAGACACAATGATGCCATTCCATAACTTGGCCTCATTTCTACATACTGTACAGTACTTTTCTTCATTCAACAAAAACTCTCATTTCTACACACCTTTCTTCATTCAATATACATTCCCATATCCATTACCATATAATATGTAGGCTCTCACCTCTGTATGAATCGATGGTCCATGCCTCGGTGTCATCAAAGTGGGCGTCACCCCCGTAGATTGGGAAATAGGCGTGGGCCAGGGTGCCGCCTGGGCCGTCGAAAGGATCCCCATCCCCGTGCTCACCCTTCTCAAACCGAATCTCTATGTGAACCTTTCCGGAGGTCACAGCATTAAAGGTCAGCTCAGTCACATCTTCCCATACCTGTAGGAAAGGAATCATTGCATGAGAGGAGAGGATGAGAAGGGAGGGTAGGTGGAATAAAAAGGGAGTGAAAGGAAAATCGTAACAAGGAAAATAGTACGGCGGTAGTAGTAGTAGTAGTAGTACAGTAGTACATAGTAGTAGTAGTGGTAGTAGTACAGTAGTAGTAGTAGTAGTGGTAGTAGTACAGCAGTAGTAGTAGCAGAAGTATAATGGCTTTGTCAGAACAGTAGCCTTAAAATGTTTGTAGTATGGTTAGTCTATATTATTATATATTATTATATTGTGTTTAATTTTTATAGTACAGTACAGCATTGATATTTTGTGATTAATAGTGAAGCAGTTGTTGTGGAGTATATTCCCACTTACAGTATTGTAATTCCAACTTTTATGATATTTTCATGTTGTTTGTTGCTCAAAAGGTAAACAGTCCAGTGTATGAGTTAAGAGACTTTGTGATATAGTCAGGAAATTGGAGATAAGCAAGTCCTTCAAATGTTGCCACGAAACACCATTTAGACTGAAGGAGAATGTTTCGTGGAAGGAATCTGAAGCCACCAAGTCTCATACACGATCACAGGGTCCTCCACTGATTCTTTCAAACTATCCTAAGAAACAGAGTCATCTCAGCTAAGGTTACTACTGTACTGGGGGATCTGTTTCGTGACATAGCCTGGAGGAATCGGTAGCTCTCAAATTTACTCCAAAAGAGATTCTCCCGTTAATTATTATAGAGTATTAATTGACAGGATTTGGAGGAATCAGTCAGTAGCCCTCAAATTTACCCCAACAGAGGTATATGTGTTGGATATTATAGAGGGAGGAATCAGTCAGTAGCCCTCAAATTTACCCCAACAGAGGTATATGTGTTGGACATTATAGAGTATTATTTGGTTGAAACTCACTTTGAATGCTGCCCCGACCTCCCTGTCCACGTCGTTCTGGAGGAGGCCACGAGGATACTTGGTGATGCGGTATGTCAAGTCCCTCACACGCCACCTTGAGCCTACACACACACACACACACACAGGGAGAGGGAAGAGAATAATAATAATCATTAGCACACACACACGGAGAGGGAAGGGAAGGAAAATAATTGTTTGGCCTTAAAATTGGATGAAAGAAGCAGATATTAAATGATTTAAAGCGTTGACACAAAAGAAAACTGTTATTGACGCAACAGTTTTAACCTTTATAGCCAAAACACCGACGTGAGGTACGAGAAGAATAGGAAAAGAACAATGATGACAAGAAGGAAGTAGGTCAGGCAAGACACAAGGAAGGTTCCATTCAGTTTTAAAATAAAAATATAACAGGACTATTTGTAACAAACGCCGGAGACATTACATAAAGTACAGTATATTGCTGACCTTGAATGTGGCGAGTTAATTAATTATGATTAGTTAAAGAACTGTATTTATTTTAACTTATTCGGTGTATCAGTGTATAACAAAAATTTGATTTGGAAAAAAATTGAACTCGAATGAAAAATGTAGATTTTTTTTTTTTTGTAACAAAAGGTAAAGAGTATTTATTATTATGTAGCCTTGACGAGTCAAATTTCATTAATAAGTTGAACCAAGTGGAGAATGAACTAACCTTGAAGTGCGAAACGTTTCTTGCGGGCGTTGGAACCGTAACCCACTTTATCTTTGACGCCACAACGAGGTGTGTTCATCATCTCAATCGTGTTGTCGTCCAGATCACCAGTTTGGTTTAGACCAGCGAACGCCTGCAAATAAAAAAAAAGGGTGTTAATGATTAGGAAGAGAATACTCGTTTATT
Source organism: Petrolisthes manimaculis (assembly GCA_034508575.1). Classification (NCBI taxonomy): domain Eukaryota; kingdom Metazoa; phylum Arthropoda; class Malacostraca; order Decapoda; family Porcellanidae; genus Petrolisthes; species Petrolisthes manimaculis. The sequence continues at coordinate 17,547 of JAWZYT010000154.1, read as the reverse complement.
ATTATTATTATTATTATTATTATTATGCGCAAAGATGTATGTATTCAAAGTGTTAATGCTCAATCGTCAGTAATAGCTCCTTCATAATTATCTCTGGTGTCCTGTTTCTCATCCCCTTCATCTCCCCTCTTCGTCTTCTCATCCCCTCTCCCATCCATCTCCCCACTTTATTTTCTCATCTCATTCATCTCTTCTCTCTTTATTATCTCATCACCTCCATCTCTCTTCTCCTTACATTCTTATCCCATTCACTTTTAAGTTAAGGGACCCTGTGATGTAGTCAGCAAATTAGAGGTAAATGAGTTCTTTAGATATTGCCACAAAACACCACCTATATGGAAGGAGCTTGTTTAGTGGCATAGTCTCGAGGAATCAGCAGAAGCCTCCAATTTTCATACACGATCATAAGGTCCTTAAAAATGTCTTCCCTTCAACTCACCTGGAATTCCTTGATAGAGTGGATCAAAAATTCTTCAGAAAGGAGGGCGCCTGAGCTGGGGTTGATCACTGCCGGGCTCATGTAGCCAAATTTAGTCAAGTACACCTGTTGGAAAGAAGAGAGGAGATATTTAGTTAATTACGTATATAGTGTAATGTGAAACTGTATTTATATAATTACATGCAGGTAATAGTATTAAATGATGATGAGTGAATGAGATAAATGATGATGGTTCCCATAGAGTAAATAATTCATCCCAGAGTAAGTAATCTTCTACATTCCAGGACGTAAACAAAGCACTCTTATATGACGTCACGTATATCGACGATGAATACGTATGTACAGTCGATAAAGAAGCTATGAGGCCTCGGTGGAGCTCGATAATATCATAAACGAACACTGTAGCTCGTATTGTTCCGGCCGCTTTACACCAGCAGTCGTCATAGATGTCAGAATGTTTCATGTGGGAAGTGGCCCCTTAGTTAGATTATTTTTTTAGCGACTGTACATCTTGCGTGTGTGTGTGTGTATTCTGTGTATGTTGTTGCCTGGATACCATTGGTTCTGCCTGGGAAATTGCGTTATTTATAGTATAAACAAATGCGACCATCGTGTCATGGAACTGTACATATTCTGAGAACTCGCCCCACATATTCGTATAGTCTATATCTGGTTTACTTTTCATGAATGAACTGTGGGAAAGTGGAAAGTGATTTTTTATTATGCGTTCATTGAGAAGGATTGCTGCATCATAAAAGGTTGTAAAGATGGATTACTGTATGTGGATTTACGATACCCGCGAATTATACATATGACATTGACCGCAATTTTGTGTGTGTACGTAAAGATAAAATCAAGGGTGTAGTAAAACCAAAAAGCACGCGAAATTTATAGCTAACACGGCATACAGACTGACAACAACAAACATCAACAACAAGAACACTCAAGATATGAAACTATAACTCAAGGGCAACACACCGATGCCAAACACACACATACACACAGAAAAGAATGGTGACAGCCAGACACACACACACCCGATCTGAGGTAGCATTTGTAAAGGAGGGACGGACATGTTTACACGCAAAAACCACCAAACATTTACACGGGGCAAGGTGATCGTAGCAGCAGTAGCCTTAAGGGGGTGCGGGAATAGGGGTACAATCTTAGGGGGGGGGGGTTACGTTGGTTCGGAGGGTTTTGGGGAGTGCGGGAGTAGGGGGACAGGCTGAACTAGTGCCTGAAATTACAGATCACGCACTGGTGACTGACTACATTAGGCATGATGAGCAGCTGCATGAGAGGGAGAGCCAGTCCAGTCTTATAACCTTGGCAGTCCCATTAGTTCGGGTACTGACCCCTGAATCAATAGCAGAATAAAGTGGCCCTGCGTGATATATAGGCTACATGCATGGCTCCAGAAACAAAACAAACTTGCACGGCATACCTCATTTATTATTATGGATTCCCTGCATGAGCCTTTTATGACAAATTGACGTGTTTTATACCTGCTATGAATCAAACTACAGTTCATTCATTCATTCGTCCATTCATTCATTCGTTCGTTCGTCTGTCTTTTTACTCCTTCCAGATCACATACACACGCACACACTGGGGAATAATGTCGTGTTCCTCTATAGTTTACAACAACGTCATCTTAGAATTCAGAATGTAAAGGGTGCATCGTGTCGTGTTCCTCTAGTCTTAAATATAATTATGTACAACAAACGCTATAAATAGTGTTGATAGAGGAAGCATTGTGTCCTTTTCCTCTAGTTTTACAGCAATATCACTTCACCCTCTAAAAATGGTGACGGCAAAGGGTGCATGGTTTGATACACTGTTGTCATCCACTCCTCCCATACTTCCGGACCTCAGAACAAACAAAAAAACAAAACGGGGCATGACATTCAAATAGGAGTAGTTCCGGTAGCCACTCAATGTTAACCCTACAGTGTCACCCAGAGATAAATATTTGTATGTTATAGAAGTTACAATTATAGTAACATTTTTGGCACCGACTCTCTGAACTCGTAAACAGCAGTAGTGGATATTGTAAGTGATTTAAACATTTAGGCTTTTTATTCAAGAGGGACTAACGTACAGTATATCCAGAATGAAAGTATTGTTAACTCCGGGAGAGTCTAATTAAAGCGTTTCAACGGATGCCTTGTTTGGTGCAGAACAACAGAGGGAAATTATGTCCCACCAATTAATGTTATAATTATATAAGTCGTGGGGACAATTAAGGACCCAGCATTTGATCCTGTATGAATATTGAAGGATTCTGATTCCACCTGATCATGCCACAAAACAAGCTCCTTTCTTTAATAGGTGGTGTTTCGTGGCAATATTTGAAGGATTCAATTAAATTGCCTTCAAATTTCTGACTACATCATAGGGCCCATTAATCTGACGTGAACAACTCTACTTTACAATTTTTCTCGATCACCTCTGCGGTAGGATATCGAAGAAATTAAGATTAAGGCCGAAAGACAACCACGATGTAAATAATTCCCTGTAGTACATAATAAGTCCATGGCACGACCGACCGACCGACCGACCTTCTTCCTCCACGTGTGTATGTAAATAACGTAACCATAATATAATGTACAGTAGGAAGGAACCAGCCACAAAAAAACCCTGGACCCCATCACATTAACTACTCTCTGATATCGACATTGGCTAGTTGGCTGGCTGGGTGGCTGGGTTTGGAAATGAGGGGAGAAGCCAAGTGACAGCCAGCTATAAGCCAGTCAGCCAACCCACCCAGCCTTTGTGGTGGCGGCTGCGGTGAGGGGGGAGGAGGGATGCTGGGCTGGGCTGGGCTGGGCTTCCGGGGCGGAGTTGACAATAATTTTACATTTTACCTTCCTTGTTTGAGATTCGCTGTGTCGGGTGAATTGAGTGTAAAGGGGAGTACATATACACAGTGAGTTGGGGGGAGTTTGGGGATGGAGTGATGGTGAGTGTGGTAGAGGGATTAGTAGTGGAGTAGGTTTGATGGTGGAGTAATGAGTGTGGAAGGGCTTTTAGGAGTGGAGTGGTGTTTGGGGGTGGAGTGTGTGTGTGAAGGAAAGTTAATTAGTGGTAGAGTGAGATGTGGGAAAGACTAACAAAACACACACACACACACACACACACACACACACACACACACACTTCCTTGATTTTTAAAGTGGCATAATATCAAGCAGTGTTGTTGCCTGATGTCCCCGTAGCGTAGAGAAATGAGTGCTTTGTGTATATTCAAACATTTGCATACACTTGTCTTCCTCCTCCTTGGTTTCCCTCCTCTAATATACAGTACTATACACCTCTGTATTCTTTGTCTTATTTTTTTGTTTATATTAATTTTTTTTCTTGGGTAATAATACTCGTGAGGAACAATATTTACTAAGCTACCACATTCTTGCTATTTTCCGGCAGGTGATGATGGTCTCGTTGTCAAGGCATACATACATACACATACGTACATCCATACATACACACATACATACATACACATACATTAATACATACATACACACAGTTTCGTTGTTTTTGCTGTCCCACCTCTCGTTTCCATTCTTCCGTTTCCTACAGAGTCTTTCAGGCCTAGTTTTTTTTGTGAGGGGGGGCGAAAAAGATAGAGGAAGTGGTGGAGGAAAAAGGAAGATAGAGAGAGGGAGTGGAAGAAGAAGAAGAGACTAGAGGGAGTGGTCCAGGAACTATGGGAGTAATGAGGGCTTTTTGACCTTGGTGGTGGCGCCTCCTGACCTTGGTTGGACACACGTGACTCAGCCAAAAGGTCAAGTCTGCCCTTTTTTCATATTGTTGTTGTTGTTGTTGTTGTTGTTTGACCACGTTTGGGGAGGATCCGGATATGCGGTCAGTTCGTTTCTATATACAAACTTTTTTTTTTTTTTTTTACTATATCCTTATTTATAGAAAAAACAAATATATAAAGAATATTTATTTTATGTTTTGTCGTTTATGTTACAATTTTTATTTCATATTGATCATTTTCATGTATTTATTGATGTACGAAATATTTATATACAGTATAGGGTCTTTCTGACCGTAAAAATGTTGGGAATCACAAACAAACAAACAAACACACAAACACACAAACAAATAGCGTACGTACGGTCATAGCTGCAGTTTGCTTCCCTTCCTCGTGTGTGTGTGTGTGTGTGTGCATGTGTGTGTTCCCAAGAAAAGCGTGAGGCTACTTTAATAACTGGTAATTGTGTGTGTGTGTGTGTGTGTGTGTTGTAATACCTCGAGTTAATTCCACCGTGTGTGTTTTATACCACTAGTTAATTTCACCGCCGCCTTGGTCACTAATTCCAGGTACTGTCAGGGTCGTGATAGGTCGCAAAGTCCTGTATGTGTGTTTCGTTATGGACATGTTGTTATTGTTATTATTGTTGTTGTTGTTGTTATTATTATTGTTGTTGTTATTATTATTATTATTATTATTATTGTTTTTGTTGTTGTGGTTATGTTGTTGTTGTTATTATTATTATTTATTATTTATTATTATTATTATTATTATTATTATTATTATTATTATTATTATTATTATTATTATTATTATTATTATTATTTTCTATGTTTATATTTTTCGATGAGGTTCAAGTGACGCCCTTTTCTTTACCATTAGTTATTGTTTCAGTGAGCGAAGGTTGCGGCTGGATTGTTGTTGATATTTTTAGTTCATTATTACATGCGACTGAAGGACACGGTGCATGTTGATTTGTAACCAGATATATGCATGTTGTTGTTGTTGTTGTTGTTGTATTTGTTGTTGTATTTGGCGAATTAGAGAGCTACTGATTTGTTAAGGAGAATCAGTAAAACCATTGAATCTCTTTCGTAGCATCTATAGTTTGTTTGTATGTTAGAGAGAATCAGTAAAACCATTTATAGTATCTTTCGTGGCATCTATAGTTTGTTTGTATGTTGGGAAGAATCCGTTTATATTTTTAAAGCCAAGTACTGTCTCAATATTTATTAATAGAAGGGGTACATGGCGTAACAAAGTAAATAAAATAATCAAGCTTTCCTTTTCCTCGTCATTTCCTCATCAGTATAACCGGTTCACCAATGGAGAGGACAGTCCCCTTTACAAGTTGGCCCGTTACTTAGAGGTCCGTGTCATTCACTCTCCTCCCTCTTGTTGGTTTTGTAAGTGGTTTGTCAGCATCCGTCCTATAGCTGTCACCCTCTTATGTATGTGTGTCTTCCTTTTCCTGTCTGTCACCCTTCTTCCCTTTCTCTTTTTATTTCTCCTCCAGTCCTTTCCATAATACATCCCTCATCCCATCTGCATTATCTCTCTCTTTCTCTCTCTCTCTCTCACCCTTTATCCCCCTCCCTCTCCCTTTCCCTCTTTTTTCCCTCTAATCTTCACCCATCCCATCTCATCTTCTCTCCCCTTTAACCTTTTCTTCCATACTCTTTATCCACCATTCTCCTTATCGCTACACCCATCCCTCTCCTCTCATCTTCTTTTTCTCCTAGTTTTATCCCTCAGATCTTCACATCACTCCCCATCATCTCTTTGCCATCTCAACTCTTCCAACTTTATCTTCTCTCTCTCTCTCTGTATCTATCTATCTCTCTCTCTCTCTCTCTGTATCTATCTCTCTCTCCATCCTCATACATACATACGTCTTTATATCAGCGCCGTCTATAACGTATCCCTTCCATTGTTTACCTAATTAGCGAGGAAGCGTTGCAGTTATTCGTATAGCGGTGAGGGAAATGATGCACTGAATATTTTAACTTGAAGAAAAGTACAAAATGAACACGACACTCACAGCTATAGAGGAACTAGAAAATTTACAGCAACAGAAGAAAAATTCAACTTGGTGGATGCATGGAGCCTTGAGTCGTGAGAGGCAACCAATATTCTTTTCTAAAATAATAATGTGTCCTAGCTGTTGGAACCTTGAGACGATAAAAGCAGCCGATATTTTTTCTTTCCATTCGTGTAAACAATGGTGATGAAAACAATACCCAGTCGTCGCCACCTCACATTGAACAGGGGACGAAAAAATGAACGCAACTTTTAACCTTGTCACTGCATGTTCGTACCCGGAGTTTGCCGCTGACCTGCATGTACAGTCTTGATGAATAGTAATGTACCGTATGTATGTACTTGTCCACCTCACACCATGCAACAAAGGACAATTTATATAATAGTTTCGTCGCTCACATGTCTGATGTTGATGTTTTTGGTGGTGGTGATTTTGATGATGGTGATAGTATTTATATTTACTTCCCGAAAAGAAGACGAATACATAATTATATATACCCCACCACTAGCAAATGAGCTTAATTAAGGTTGGGTGATTCTTTTGTTGGCAAATTGGAAGGCCTCTGATTCCTCCTAATATGGGATCTGTTTCCTGTCATATAGTTTGGAGGAGTCAACAGAGACCTTCCACTTCACAAACAAAAAGAATCTCCCCTTAATAATCCCCGTACTGTTATGTAGTCAGAAAATTAGGGGGTTTAGAGAGTCCTTCAAACATCGTCACGAAACACCACCGACATTACATAAGTTAATTAAAGGAGTTTTTTTTTTTTTTTTTTTTTGGCAGACTCGGGAGAATTCAGAAGCCCCCATTTCTCATACACAATCACAGGGTCCCTTATTAAGCTGACCCCTTAAAACTTGAGATAAGGGGACCCATTAATCTGACAACAACAACAACAACAACAAACAACAACAACATGGAGATTCGAACCCATAACCATGCAGGAATATTATGATTTCCTCTATATACCTTGTGGGCATTTTTATGTGTTCGTACCCGGTATGTAGGTCGGTCATAAAAATAAGAACCGTGAGCCTGCTGGAGCCGAACAGAACACCAAGGACGAATGAACTAATGAACGAACGATCTCTCCAATGACGCCGGCGGGAAGGTTGGTTAGTGGAAATGGAGAGGCGTTTATATAGAGGAAGAGGAATCATGGGATGGAAGGGAAGGGGCGTGTGTGTATGTATAGGGAAAGGAGTTATAAATTAAAGGGAAGGGAAGGGGCGTGTGTGGGTGTATAGGAAAGAGGAGTTGAAGGGGAGTGTGTTGGTGCATAGAGAGAGGAGTTATTAAAAGAGAAGGGGAGTGTGTTGGTGCATAGAGAGAGGAGTTATTAAAAGAGAAGGGGAGTGTGTGGGTGCATAGGGAAAGGAGTTATTAATTAAAAGGAAGGGAAGGGGAGTGTGTGGTTGCATAGGGAAAGGAGTTATAAAAGAGAAGGGGAGTGTGTGGGTGCATAAGGAAAGGAGTTATTAATTAAAAGGAAGGGAAGGGGAGTGTGTGAGTGCATAGGAAAGGAGTTATTAAAGGGAAGGGAAGGGAAGGGGAAATGAGTAGAGGGAGGATTAACGGGAATGGAAGGGGATTAATTAAATGTGACGTGAAGGGAGAGGAGACGAATCTGTAGTGGAGAGGGACAGTAAGTGAAGATGAAGGAGAGGGAGGGAGTGAGGGAGTGATGGAGAAGGGATGGCACGGTGGGACAGGAAGAGAAGATGAAGGAAAGGAAGGGAGGGAGAGAGGGAGTGAAGGAAGGAGGGAGGGAGGGAGTGAAGGAAGGAGGGAGGGAGGGAGTGAAGGAAGGAGGGAGGGAGGGAGTGAGAGAACGGGTTAATGCTTCCTAAATCACATAATTACCCACTTCACGGAACAGCCTTGTGTATGGTGATGATGATGATGATGATGATGATGGGACTCCTAACACACACACACACACACACACACACACACACACACACACACACACACACACACACACACACACACACACACACACATGGATCAAAGGTAATTACTATAACCCATATAATTACCCTATACTGTGGTGTGTGTTGATAATTATTAAAGGAGTTGTCTTACTATAATTATAATATGGCATTACGTTGGTGCATAAAAAAATAGTTTAGGGTTGTGTTACATAATTATCTCGCCTATTATTATTATTTTCATTATTATTATTATTATTATTATTATTATTATCATTATTATTATTATTATTATTATTATTATTATTATTATTATTATTATTATTATTATTATTATTATTATTATTATTATTATTATTATTATTATTATTATTATCATTATCATTATCATTATCATTATCATTATCATTATCATTATCATTATCATTATCATTATCATTATCATTATCATTATCATTATTATTATTATTATTATTATTATTATTATTATTATAGGCGGATGGTAATGTTTATACTTCTTGGAAACTCTATTGTTGCCTGATGTTGGTGTTTCGTAACTTGTGTGTGTGTGTATGTGTGTGTGTGTGTGTGTGTGTGTGTGTGTGTGTGTGTGTGTGTGTGTAAGCATATCCGGTGGGTGTGTTTAACTTACGGCCTTTATATCCTAGTCAAACCCAGATGCATAAAAAACAACGAAAATTTGTCTCGTACATTAATCATTTCTATACGTATTTATATATTTATTTAATTTTTACCATGAGCCTGATTGATTCCTCCTGACAATACCACGAAACAAGCTCCTTCCATATTAGTGGTGTTTCGTGGCAATATTTGAAGGACTCGTGTATGTCCTGTACACTCAAGAGCACAAATAAATATACAGTTTTGGTTAAAGCTTTGAACAGTCTAATCCATGCACCAAACGAACTATATTCCAATGGTGATCTTATTGTGTGTTTATTTAGTTACTGTCTCTATGTATTCGAAGCACACCTGCATACTTATTAGTGCTTGTGACTGTACATACATCATACATCCAATTTTCTGACTGCATCACTGGGTCCCTTAATTATTATTGTTGTCCCCCACAGCTTTCCTTCTATATCTTTCTTTCGTACTTGCATGCTTTCTGTCCCATCTATCTATCTATTATCTATCTATGTATCTCTTTCTCCCTCGTCAAATGCACAGCTAGGGTCTTTCTTCTCAGGATATTTTCACCTCAGGATATTTTGACACCAGCACTCGTCCGGTGTGTGTGTGTGTGTGTGTGTGTGTGTGTGTGTGTGTGTGTGTGTGTTCTTTCTTTCCTTCTCATGTTTCACGCGGGCGTTTAGAAATCCGGTTGCAGCATCGAGTGGAATGATTACACCAGCACTCGTCCGGTATATATGTGTTTGTGTATGTGTGTGTGTGTGTGTGTTTGTGTGTGTGTGGGGGGGGTACGTCGCCCTCTGAGTCACACCGGTAATCACAACAATGATATCCGCGTCGGAAACCCTCTCGTCAGCATCAACAATAGACCTGACACCAGTACTACTTTTATGATAAACTCTGTCTGTCTGTCTTTAAGGGGAGGGTATACAGTTTTGGCATTTGAGGGTATAGTGATTCCTCTAAACTAATCCCAGCAACAGGTCACCATTTTTTTTTTGTTATTCTCATCCTGTTTCCTGGCATAATTAGGAGGGATCAAGGCACTCCAATGTACCAAAAGTATGTTATCCACTCAAGTCTGTGTGTGTGTGTGTCATGAGAACTCTGTATCCTCCGTCCTCAGGCTAAATTTGCTTCCCTGGTCCCCTTAGCTAAATGTAGGAAGTCGAATGAAGGAAGGATACATGGAAGGAAGGAAGGATACATGGAA
>JAWZYT010000153.1:65000-66103 GCA_034508575.1 Petrolisthes manimaculis | reverse complement strand
AGAGAGAGAGTGAGTGAGTGAGTGAGTGAGTGAGTGAGTGAGTGAGTGGAGAGTGTGTGTGTATGCTTGTGTGTTCGTGTGTGTGTTATGCTAGTGTGTGCTCGTGTGTGTGTGTATGTGTGTGTATGTATGCTCGTATGTGCTCGTGTGTGTGTGTGTGTGTGTGTCCTTTCATATTATTACACTCCTATTTGTGTTTTTCATTTTTATATCAGATTTATTGAAATTATTGTATACTGGTGTGTGATAGTTTAAAAAAAAAGAAAAACAAAGAAAAGAAAATAAGAAGAATCAGTTTTCGATATCGAGGTATCGCACAATTCGAAAAAAAAAAGAAAGAAAAAAAAAAAAAAATATTATCACTGCTGCAATTGGAACGTCGAATTATTTTATTTTTTTTTACCATCGAGCAGTACGGAGATTAGAGGGAACTGCTTTGCTTGCTGGAGGTTAACTGTAAAATGAAGTGTAAAGTGGGGGAAGGTATAGGCAAGGAAAGGTAATAATAATAAATGTAGTGGGGTGGATGGGGAGGTTAAGAATTATTTGGAAAGGGGTTGAGGTGGTAATTTTTTTATTTTTTTTTGGTACATTAGAGTGCATTGATTTTTTTTTTTTTTTACATTGGAATGCATTGATTTTTTTTTTTTTGGTACATTGGAGTGCCTTGATTTTTTTTTTTTTTTTTTTTTTTTTTTTTTTTCGTACATTGGAGTGCCTTGATTCCTCCAAAGTACTGTATATATTATATATTATAGGCTATAGGAAACAGGACCAGAAGAGCCAACAATAATAGTGTTTTGTTTACTTGGAATAGTTTGGTGGAGGATTCAGTTGCTCCAGATTTACCAACACAACTATTATATATTATTTTTGAGACTCGGGGAAGGACGGAAGACGAAGGAAAGGACGGAAGATGAAGGAAAGGACGGAAGATGAAGGAAAGGAAGGAAGATGAAGGAAAGGAAGGAAGATGAAGGAAAGGACGGAAGACGAAGGAAAGGACGGAAGATGAAGGAAAGGACGGAAGATGAAGGAAAGGAAGGAAGATGAAGGAAAGGACGGAAGACGAAGGAAAGGAAGGAAGATGAAGGAAAGGAAGG
>JAWZYT010000153.1:5000-60000 GCA_034508575.1 Petrolisthes manimaculis | reverse complement strand
TGTGTGTGTGTGTGTGTGTGTGTGTGTGTGTGTGTGTGTGTGTGTGTGTTGTAGAGCCTAAGGCCTAACCATCACATTGATAGCACTACACTTTGGGTTCTTTGGTATGCAAATTATTCTTACAGTATGATCAACGTCCTTGTAATTACTGGGTTTGGAAAGGCAGGAGGGAAAGGGGAGGGGGGAGATAGAGAAGGAAGAAGTAGGGAGAGGGAGGAGGGAGAGGGAGAAGGAAGGGTTAAGGAAGAGGGAAAGGAGGTGGAGGAAAAAGGGGGAAAGAGAAGGAAGGGTAAGGGAGGAGGAGGAGGAGGATGGAAGAGCAGTAAAAAGAGGAAGGAAAAGAGGGAGGGAGAAGGAAAATGGTGGTGGAGAAAGAATTACGGGGAGATAAAAAGAGGAAGGAAGGAGGAGAGAAATGGGAGGGGGGGAAGAAATGAAAAAGAGGAGGAGGGAAATGGGAATGGAGGAGAGAACGGGAGAGGGGGAGATAGAGGGAGATATATTTGGAGGGCCCATCTCTCAATCATAATTCTTTACTCTATCTCTCTCTTTTTTTTTTTTTTCTCTCTCTCTCTCTCTCTCTCTCTCTCTCTCTCTCTCTCTCACACACACACACACACACACACACACACACACACACACACACACACATACATTCCTAAACTTTCACCTTGTCTATACTCTAATCACTCCCCATTATCACCATTCTCTCTCTCTCTCTCTCTCTCTCTCTCTCTCTCTCTCTCTCTCTCTCTCTCTTCTCTCTCTCTCTCTCTCTCTCTCTCTCTCTCTCTCTCTCTCTCTCCTTATCTGTCGGCACTATCCCTCTCCTTATCTCTCTTTACCGTCTCAAATGCCTCTCCCTTTTCCCTCATATGCATATTATCACAAACTTACTTCTTCCTTATAGAGTTTTTTTGTTTTTTTATGTATGTAGATATATATATTTTTTTTTGTGTGTGTGCTTCCCCTGACCATGCATTCTTATTTTTTGCCTTACCTACCCTTGAACTACCTCTTTCTCTCTTTCTCTCTCTCTATCTCTCTCTCTCGTAAAAGGAAGGGAAAAGAGGAGATGAATATTTTACCTTCCAAAAAAATGAGCAATATTATTGTACATACTTTTTTTTTTTCTACTTACTACCATACTTCATTCTTTACTACCATACTTCATTCTTTACTACCATACTTTATTTCTTACTACCATACATCTACCATACCCTGACCCTTGCTACCATACTTTATTCTTTCCTACCTTCCTGAGAGAGAGAGAGAGAGAGAGAGAGAGAGAGAGAGAGAGAAAGTGATAGTTGGCAAGGAAGGTACAGTCATGGCTGATAGTGCTTGACCAGGGTCCAAGGAGTGTTGGTGAGCAACTGAACACAGTTCGAACAAGTGAATTTTCCAAACCATTCTCAACGCTGAGAGAGGTTTAGAAGACTCACTTTTTCGAACTCTGTTCAGTTATTCTCCAACACCCCTTGGACCCTGGTCAAGCACTATCAGCCATGGCTGTACCATATGGGGAACAAAACGAAGGGAGGGTATGTATATGTGTGTGTGTGTGAGAATAAATAAGGAGAGAAGAAGAAGAAGCCAGAATGCATCTCTGTGTATCTTGATAACGCATCCCGGTTCCTGCCTTCTCAGATAATATGCCAACTGTCTATAATCTGGTACTCGCCTCTTACAGGTTAAAAGTGGGTTGGTTGGTTCTCTGTTCCCTGTCTGTCTGTCTGTCTGTCTGCCAGCTCAGCTCTCTTTGGATAAGGGGAGGGAGTAACCTATTATGGGAAATTAGAAGGCTACTGATTCCTCCAAACTATGCCAAGTAACCAGGAAACAGAACCCCTTCATATGGAATTATACAGGGGATGTGTTTTATAGCTGAGTTTGCTGGAGTCCTACATTGACTCCAAATTGAACACAAAAGGTTGCTTCCCTTAAACGGGCAATTCACTTTGGTTACCTACATTGGAGTGCCTTGATTCCTCCACAGTAATGCCAGGAAACAGAACCAGATGAACGAAAATAATGGTGTTCTGTTGTTGCTTGGAATAGTTTGGAGGAATCAGTTGCTCCAGATTTACCAAACACTGTACTTTCCCCTTCAAAACCCTCATGCATGTGATCGTATATGAGACCTGGTGGTTGGTGGCTTCTGATTCCTCCTGACTGTACCACGAAACAAACAAGCTGCTTCAATGTAGGTTAGTGATGGTGTTTCGTGTTTCGTGACTAATGTTTGAAGGACTCACTAAACCTCTCCAATTGTTCTGACTACATCAAGGGGGGGGTCGGGGGGGCGGGGGGTAAAAATGTAAGGGCTACTGATTACTCTCTATAAATAGGGAGTCTGTTTTGTGGTATAGTTTGGAGGAATTGATAGCCCCCCTCCGTGACGTGTGCCTCCAACCCCTCAAAAAAAGAACAAAAAAAAACTAAAAAAAAACAAACACAAAAAAAACATGCCGTATAAATAGCGTAATGGGTGGAGCTTCTTGTAAGTTTATGGATTTTTAGAAAGAGGGTTCGACGATGTTTATGCATGAGAGAGAGAGAGAGAGAGAGAGAGAGAGAGAGAGAGAGAGAGAGAGAGAGAGAGAGAGAGAGAGAGAGAGAGAGAGAGAGAGAGAGAGAGAGAGAGAGAGAGAGAGAGAGAATGTGTGTGTGTGTGTGTGTGTGAGTTAGTGGGAGATATTCGGTGTGGATAATTAAAATGTTGGGGCCCTCAGTAGCTCACCCAAGGCCAGCAGATAGATATCAATAGGTGCATGGAGGCTATCGTGTTGCTGTATATATGATCCACCGCTCCAGTCAGTCCAGATTACAGTGGTCGGTGTGGGGGGGGGGGGGGCGGGGGGTCGGTGTGTGTGTGTGTGTGGGTCGGTGTGTGTGTGGGGGGGGTCGGTGTGTGTGTGTGTGTGTGTGTGGGTCGGTGGGTTTATGGCCAACACTTTATACTAAGATAGCTCGGGCGGACGTTTTTAACCGTTCCTGGGGTATAGGTATTATGGAGATAGTACAAACTTGTGCAAATCACACACACACACACACACACACACATGCACACACACACACACAGACAGGTATTTAGATTGGCTACATACAGACCAGAACACTTTAAATACAGTACAGTAGTTCCTCTCTATCTATTTGGACGAAACAGTGAATACAGGTTTGTATGAGACAGTGAATATATTATTGAATGAGACAGTGAAACAGTGAATATATTATTGGATGAGACAGTGAATACATTGTTTCTATCAGGGTTTCAGATTGCCAGTATTAATTATTAGGTCTCGTTTGGAATGTATAATTATTCACCAGGCATTTATCATATATATTATAATTATACAGTATATTTATTTATTCATATACATATTTGTATATTAGTAGGCGTAGGCTAATGGGTATCAAAAGCCTGACAGCCTACAGTCCCGAGGTTGAGGTTAAAAAAAAAAAAAAAAAAAAAAAAAAAAAATATATATATATATATATATTAAAGGAAATGTAATAGTTATTTAATAAGGTGTGTTTTGGCAATGCATTATAATAGTGTTTCCATGTTGCTTTAAGGTGATAAAAAGCACATTGTTTTGGGTGGTAAATTTGGAGCACATAATACCTCCAAAGTATTCCAGGCAACAAGATACCATTATTGAATGAGTATACGCATGTGTAAGTAGAGTAAGTATACAGTACATGTGTATTTTGTGGTGTATGAGAGTGTTTTACATAGCGTGACTATATTGTTCTTCACCTCAATAGATGGCTCTGTCACCAAACTCGCCATGTTGCACCTCCATCTCTGTATATAGTTCCCTTATTCGAACGGCAAGAGTCGAAGCACCGGTTTATAGGACAGCGTTTCATATCTGTGAGTCGACCACCGCGATGGGAGGCGATGACGGACTTTGGAAACGTGGCTGGAGTCAGTTTATACTCTGCAGTGGTGGTGGTTGGTGGTTGGTGGACGGTGGTCGGTTGTCGGTTGTCGGTGGTTATCTTCGTGGTGTAAACGGTGTGAGTTTTTGTTGTCGGTACTCAGTAAAATAATCATCGTCCGTCTTGTGGGAAGTTTCATTCGTGAGTGTACGGTAATGTTTTCTTTATACAATTGTACGGTAATGTTTTCTTTATACAATCGTACAGTCGGTAGCTGATGGGAAAGAGACACGAGTTTGCTTATCTTGTGGTTGTTTCTACATACCGAGTTTTGAAGTGAGGAAATAATAATTAGGCCTTTGTGAGCGAGAACCATACTCTAGTAATACGTTACATGATAATTTTCCTGGGTGTTAGTCTTTTAATTTCTGTGATGTCTCTATAATTACCACGTGTTAAGGCATAGTACCCACGTGTGTCAATTACCACGTGTAAGGGAATAGTACACAAATTGTATGTTTATGCACGTTAATACCGCTCGATTCTCCCACACTCTGCTTGGTCATTTTAAGAGTGAATGAACTACATCTTCATATTTTGTTTCTCTTAGACTTGCTGGATTAATAACCTTGATTGATTAAGCAACATTTCAACACTTACGTCCACATATATCTTTATACGAGTTAAGCTATTCTCTAAACTAAATTGGACATTGTTTTGGACCGCTATACATTTCACATATACGAGGACTATAAACTAATCGTCTGCCTTTAGTCCTAAACTTCCTCGATATGGAAAAGAGGGTCAGTCGGCCGGTAATGCCATCTATATGATATAAAGTGATAAGTTCTGTTACGTAGGGAATGAAAATGTCCCCACAAAGTGAATCAGGTTCGTAGAGTTTGTTCATTAATACAGTGTTCATCTTGTGTGTTTGAAGCCTTGAGTTCGAAGTGTCAAAACCTCCATTACAAAAAAAAAAAAAAAATTGTGCTTTCACTGAATATGGTCACCCTCTTAAATAAATGACCCAAGTCATTTTTCGTCTCTTTCTGTTTTATTGGCTTAAATTTTTACCTTGAGAAATTCCTATATGTGTAGGAAAATGACTTAGTCGGTTTGTTTATGAAGGCGACCTGAAAATCGATGGATAATGTTAGACTCCAGGATGGTTTGTTCAGTGTGTCGTGGGCAGCAGAAAATACAGGAAGCGCTAGTGGTAATGGTAAATAAAAGTGAATAATTGAAAGAACATCTCTTCTCTAGTACAGATAATTATTGCTTCACCAGTGCAAAAAAAGAGCAAAGTGATGTTAAAGTGTATCTAGGATTGAGTAGCGTAAGTGAATGGTGCTTCTCAGGTCCAAAAAAAAAAGTTAGTTGAGCGTAAATAAGTGGAGTTGATTATCTCTTCTTTACTTACAGAAAAATATTCGGTGCTAGTGGTGAGTTTAAGTGACATTGAATAGCGTAATGGATAATTGTTATACCTCTTAGTTGAGCAGAGGTGTTGTGGGTATAGCCAAATTAGAGATTGCTCAAGGCTTTGGAATATGATTAGCACGTGTTGTGTTCTGGGTACAGTGATTATGATTATGGAAATGAGAATCTTGTATAATGACGGACTGGGGCAGCATACCCAGCTACCCACACCCAGCTACCCACACCCATATCCCCACACCCATATCCCCACACCCATATCCCCACACCCATATCCCCACACCCATATCCCCATTACAACTCTACACGACGGTACACGCACATATTACCTCGACTGTACAAGTGGACGTGAAGGGGTGAGTGTTATGTAGATACTGTAGTAGTGTTGACAAAGTGTAATTGGTTCTATTTTACAATTTTACACCAATTTGAGTTAAGGGACATTGTGTTTGAATATTGTTGGAGTCTGGAAATATTGCCATTTATATGGATGGAGGTTGTTTCATGAAGCGGTCGGAAGGAATCTGAAGCCTCCAGATTTCATACACGATCACAGGGTCCTTATGGGAATGAGATATTTGGTACATCGGAGCACCATGATTTCTCCAAATTATGCCAGGAAAGAGGACTAGGTTAACAAAAGTAATGGTGGCCTGTTTGTTTGGAGTAGTTTGGAGGATATAGTTGTTCCAAAGAGAGAAACAAATATTATACACCCCATTAAAGGGAGATTTTTTGTTATGGTACTGTAGTCTCCTCCACTGCCACGTTCATCACTCAGTGTTGTCAATATTTGTACCCCACAAGGTGTGAATCTCCAGTTTTGATTCTCGTATCCGAAACACATGCCAGGAGTAAATCCGGGGAATGGTAATGGAGGGAGGGGTGTAGTCTTGGGAATAATGGTGTGGTGTATGTTTTACTGAGGAAAGTTAGTGAGGATTGTAAGCAGTAATGTTGTACTAAATTGTCAGCTATATAAATCTGTTGCATAACAAACATGACATTGGTAGACCACAACATTGTGATGGTTAGTAAAGTCATTTAGTTATTGTTTATCAGTATATTATACTCTCAAACGGTAAAAGAAATGTTGGGTTGGTGAGGCAGTAGGTAGTCTCGGTCAGATGTCTCTATGAAGGTTTAGTATATGTAGGCTATCGGTAGTACATCTTGGTTTTAATTAATATTTCATGTTCTGCATCATAACGTTAACGATAATTATTACACATAATAAGTAAATTATATTGAATATTAAGTTTTAAACGTCTCAATGTTCCTAGAACAAAATTAACATATTAAAATCAGACGTCATAAATTTCCATAGGTTGTTCCCACCAATTTAATCATTGTGATGACTATGGCTATATAATGAAAAATATAATTAATTATCTTTAGTCGGAACCGTCAAGAAACTACTTTCAATAACTGTCAGTACATGTGCACTACTACTACTGTATTAATGTTCATCAATTGTTGGACGTTGTTGTTATTGACAAATCTGCGTCATCGTCACAAAATAAATACTTGAAAGAACGAGCCTATCTTGACTTGTGGGGACTAGGATAATGGTGGTGTGGAAGGTTGAATGTTGTATGTATTGCAATATGGTAAAGTGCTTAAATAACTTATCATTATCGTTATGATGTAGAACATGAAAAAAACTCCACCAAAAGTTACTATTATCTTTTGACCTATATTGAGCATTCATAAATATAGCACCTAGACGAGACTTCTGCATTACAGCTAACACCCGTAGTTTTTAAAAAATTGAGGGCCCTTACTGGAGCTCTATGAACCCTCCAAACTACTCCAAGCAACAGATTCCCTATTCGAAACACTGAAGCGTTTGAATCTTCCAAACTGACTCCAAACAAAGAGATAAAGAAATTAGCCATACCTTGTGAGGGTATTTACTGTCTTGAAGGCACCTTAATTTATACACGCGAAGCAAATTATTTTATAAGTTATTATTAACATTACAGTAATCTAATGCCCAATTATAAATGAGCTTTTCGTATTTTACTCAAGGCTGGCAGTACAAATATAGGACTAATTTCTAAATAATGTTACATCACCAGATTTAAAAATAGGAATAACTTTAGCAATCTTAAGTTGCTCAGAGAATATCCCAGTAGAGAACTATATATTGCAGAGATTGGTGCTCTAAGCACACACATAGGTACACCATCACTCCCCCTGGTGAATATATGATTTAAATAGATTTGCACTGTCATGGGGAACATGGAATTCCGTATTTAAGAGTTTAAAATGTAGTGGTGGATGAAAGTATTGTATTAATTGTATATGAAGGGTGTACTATAACGTTAGGAAAATACTGATTAAGTTTTTATGTTTCAGGAAGGAAGTGTCTGGCAGTGGTTTGTTGTGGCAGCGTGTGGGTGGCTTGACTTCTGCTGTTGGTGCTGTAGTGTGTTGTCATCTCTGCCGTGCATAAAGGTCTGTTCAGAAGCAAAACAAAATTACCTGTTGTATGAGATTTAATGTTAAAAGTCGTCGAATTCTGTTTCCCTTTCATATATATACGAGTTGGTTCAAATATGATTAAATCTTACCTTTTTGAAGTCTGTTAAGCAAGAGTCAAAATAGTTCCTTGTATGGGTATATGTTCCATCTTAAGTGTTTTAGTAAAAGTAAATATATGGGCAAAAGTAGATAGTAAGTAAAGGTGAAATACTAATGGAGTTGTTCTGGTGTTGCAGGTGGTATTGGTTTGGCAGTGATGTAATGTGGATTTGGACACACAAGGAACTATGAATGTTGTCTCGCTGCATCACCTTGACTGCTGTACTTGTAAGGAGATGGTGGCTGCAGTCTTATAAATATAATGGTGAAGTTTAATGTAAAGTTAAAGTTTCTTTTGTAAAGTCGTATAATATTGGACAAACATAAAATTAGTAATTTTGTGGCGACATAGATACCACCGAAAAAATACTCGTAGCTTAAATATTTGTCCGATATTATACGCTTTTAGACTGGCTTAGGTGGAAATGAATTCCGGTATTGTCTTCAACTGTACTTAATATAATGAAAAGTTAAAAAAAATTGGATATGGTTATGTATAGAAGATTGTGGGTTTTGTTGAATATTCTCATTTAAAATCGTGAGTGAAGTAGAAAAGCATCACTATGGAGGTAAAGCATTACATTAATGTTACCAATTGTTGTGTTTTACAGTTGTGTGGGTCCTCGGTGGCAAACCAGTGAAGATTGAGGATCACCATTTCCTCCATAAGATGCTGCAAAACGTAACCTGTGTGTGTGTGTGTTGATGTTGTGAGCCACCGTGAAGTACTGGCCATTGTTTGCAGCCATTGTGAAGTACTGGCCATTGTTTGCAGCCATTGTGAAGTACTGGCCATTGTTTGCAGCCATTGAACATAGAGGTAGTAAGGACTATAATGCCTTCGTCTGGTAAGTAGTAGTATGGGGTCATTGTTGTACTGAAGGAGTTTATACATAAAGATTCCATAAGTTTTGATTGAGGAAAAAAAAATGGATAAAATAATTTAATGCTATTCTATGATGGAGAAATATAAAGTAAATTTTATAATGGGTTGTTTAAGCGAAATGGTAATGTGAAAGAAATGAATACCAAGCCATAAATGGAAAAAAAAAAAATGTAATATGAAAGTTAAGTTTGAAATGGAGACATTTATTTAGTTTCATCATGTATGAATTAATATAAGTTGCATATCAATTTAAAAATGTACTAATTAATTTTTGTCATTGCAGATGCATAATAAAGTGGTCTGATGCGCCAGTCCACACTCCCTGTCTTATTTATTGGCTTGGTGGTCCAGCAATGTGCGGACACGTGTACTGGCGCGGGGCTTCACTCTTACTCAACATTGTATCATGTCCCTATACACACACACCAACCAGTACGGGAGGTGAGCCTTTCAGTGTGCAGGCTGAGTGTATTTGTATGTGTTGCAGTGGTTGTGTTAGATGTGACCCCCTTCCCTCCTGGTGCTGGGGACCAAGGGGGGAAGTAGTACACTCAGCAGTCACCTGAAGGAACCCCGTTGGGCCCCCCAGTAAGGGGGGTCCGGGGGTTTCCTGAAGGGGACGTGCTGGAGTGATCTCCAATCTTGCATTGAAGTAGCATATCGTTACTTTGATATGCCCGAATACGAATTTCCATTTTTTTTTTTTTTTTAATATTTTTTGGCGAGATGAGTACTGGTTGTTTTCCGGACACTGTTCGAAGTATCCAATGAAGGTGTATAAATCCAGAAAAAATAAATGGTTTTTATTCAATCCAAAATTTAATAAACATTTATAAAATGGATATGAATATTAACAGACTTATTCTTTAAATAGATATACAAAATAGGAAGGATACATTATGGCTGCAAGAAGACATCTGTTTCTTGAACACTGGAGGTCTTCTTGTTTTGATATGAAATAAATTAGATGTCTAGACTGACATTATAAAACACACCTACTATATAATATATATCAATTCTTCTCTTTTTACAAGAACGTAGGGGATGATGTAACACCAACTGAAAGATGGGGAAAAAATATTGTTAGTATTTGCATCATAAATAAGCTACGAAGATTTAAACATTCCAGAGGGCTAAGCCAAGGAATCACAAAAGGTGTATGAAGGATTTGTAACTACTACAAAATTCAATAAATTATGTACAATTAACATCACTAGTAGTAATTACAAGTGGCTAATACTTTAATAATGTCTACAGTTTGTGCATAATATAAAATCCTGGGACTGACTGTACAAATTTATTTACTTTTTCTACCAGTAGTTTATCGCTATCAAAATTGGAGAGGTGGTTACCTATTCTTAAGGTGATTTGTTTGCAGGAATTAGTATCCTTTCAACAATTTACCAAAAAGAACTAGGTCAGGTCACTTTTCGCCCAACCATAGAGAAATAATACTGAATAGCGTGTAGTTAATGAAGCTGGTAAAACCCTTAACAAGAACATGGTTAGGTGGGTAATGAGTTGAGGCAGGTTTCTGTGTAACGACTGCTGCTCAGGGGTGAATGTTAATGAGGTGGTGGTGGTAATGGCACAAACGTCAGTCAATGAGTCTTAACTACCCACGTCTGCTGAGGTGATGTACTGCATGTATTAATTACTTATTGCTTTGTTTACATTACGTAAGAGAAATGGTTTATTAAACTGGTGATTCTCTTCTTGGTTCATTGGAAGCTGTGATTCATTTATATACTATATTGATATAGAGAGAAAGATATACTATATTGATATAGAGAGAAAGATATACTATATTGATATAGAGAGAAAGATATACTATATTGATATAGAGAGAAAGATATACTATATTGATATAGAGAGAAAGATATACATAGAGAGATCCCCGGACAACGTTAGGTATCCCTGCTACTCAGAGCTGAAACAGATGCCCTCAGTAGTACTAATAGGGGATATGTTTCGTGGCATAATTTGGAGGAAGCCAACAGTTTATTCAATTAAACAAATTATTCGGCCCTCAGGAAAGGCATAATTTGCTGGTCATATGGAACGCACCGGTTCCTCCACTGTGTCACAAAACAGATTTAACAATACACACACACACAGTCAGTGGGTGTATAGAGTCGAGTATAGAAGGGGCCAGACTTTAACTATCCTTTATATGCAAATGCTTCTGTCTCTCTCCCCTGGACGCTGGAAATTGAATCGGGTGGGTTGAGGAGAAGGTTTGATGGACTGACAGATATATATGCACAAGGGATACATAACTCCAAACTCTCCTACACTACGGGGAATCACCTTCACTGTTTACATTCCTAGCTATATATACTGTACGTTGTTATTGCTCACATACACAAACAATCTTCTACCCAAACCTAATCCGAACAGAAAACACCTTCACAAAACATAACAAATTGATTCCCAACCCAGGCTAACATACCATTATGTAATCTAAATCAATCATTCTTTATGAAAAAAATATTCTGTATCCTATACGTCTATATCTCTCGTATCTATATCCCCGTGTGCTAAGATATTTTGTGTTAAGGGGCACCTGTACATTACTTATGCATAAAACAAGGTACTGGGTAACATTCTGTACTGACGGCTACTGACCAGGCTGTGAGGTACGAGGCTCCCCTGTTTGGATAGACGGATAGATATATGTGTAGATAAACTAATACGAGCCTCCAAGATAAACAGGCGGACAGGCGGGTCTCGGGCTGGGTGAGATTTTTAGCGAGATGAAAGAGGGAGGTGGTGGTGGTGGTGGTAGATGGGTATAGAGGAGGTGCTGGTGGTTAATGAAAATACGAGTACAGAAGTTGATGGTGGTGGTTGAGGAAAGACGAGTATAGAGATGGTGGTGGTTGATGAAAGACGAGGATAGAGATGGTGGTGGATGATGAAAGACGAGGATAGAGATGGTGGTTGATGAAAGATGAGTATAGAGATGGTGGTGGATGATGAAAGACGAGGATAGTGATGTGCTGGATGATGAAAGACGAGGATAGAATGATGTGTTGGATGAAAGACGAGGATAGAGATGGTGGTGGATGATGAAAGACGAGTATAGAATGATGTGCTGGAGGATGAAAGACGGAGAGAATGATGTGCTGATGGCGGTGTATACAGGATTTAGGGGTGATTCCAGTTGTGGTAGTGATAATTCTGGTTCACTGAGTGCTAGTGATGATTCTAGTAATATGGTAGTAGTGGTATGAACTCCCATAATAACATTCCCCGTGATGTACTACGAAAATTGGAGGTTAGCGAGTCCTTCAAATAATGCCACGAAACAAAACCACCTATGCTACATTAATATAGGAGCTTGTTTCGTGCTATAGTCAGGAGGAATCAGAAGCCACCCAGCCACCCACCTGTTCTCATACACTCTCATACACAGGGTCCCTTAATTAATAACGAAAGCAAAAATCACCTCGTGTATCGTCTCTCTGGGTACGAACATTGCTTCAAGCTACAACAACATCAACAAGAAAAAAAATACGACAATGTAAAAATGAAAAGATAAAGAACTTGTATTGAACGTTGTGAATATGTTATGCCATTTTCCTGAGGTATAAGATTACCTGAAATTTAGGGGTTGCCTCAGCTTGCCTGCTCGTAATTGTGCCTCAAGACAAGTGGGTCTAACCATGGCCTTGGTGAGTAATACACGAGATGGAGGTGTGACAGTAACAACACAACACACACTGTCCTTATGATGGTGGTAGTGGTGGTGGGTGGACCAGGTGAAGCTCTTTACGTTTACCTTTTATAACCCACCATAACACTCTATATTACACTACACCATATCAATTTATACATCACAACACACTATACTATACCACACCACGCGACATAACAACACACTATACCACACCACGCGACATCATAACACACTCTACTAGGTATGCGACATTATCTACCCTAACATAATACAAATAAAGATTATAAATTAAATAAACCCTAATCTTTCTAATGATGGACAATATTGGCATTTACTCAGTTGTGTATCAGAGTCCAGTATCTATTTATTATTTTTTTTAAGTCTTAGTCCACACCTGTTGTTTGTTTCCTCCTGGCCCTCATTTCGTTTCGTTGTCATGTTGGTTGACTGCTACCCTCTCTCTATCTGATAACCGAATTTATGGATGCACTTCGCCTCGTATCACCACCTCTCCCTCCCTCCCCCTTGTATCACCTTCCCTCCCTCCCCTTCACCTTCACCTTCACCTTCCCCTTCCCTCCCTCCCCTTGCATCACCACCCCTCCCTCCCCAACCCCTTCACCTTCCCTCTCTCCCCTTGTATCACCACCCCTCCCTCCCCTTCACCTTCCCTCGTATCACCACCCCTCCCTCCCCAACCCCTTCACCTTCCCCTTCCTTCCTTCCCCTTGTATCACCACCCCTCCCTCCCCTTCACCTTCCCTCGTATCACCACCCCTCCCTCCCCAGCCCCTTCACCTTCCCTTCCCTCGCTAGTTGAGTTCAATGTTTGTTTTCAAGTTTATCCTCTGTGTGGGATAAAGATCTCAAAGGGATACTAAACTTGGGTGTCTGTCAAGCACTCCTCCTTTCTGAATCCCCCTCCCCCCTCCCACCCACTCCTCCTTCCTCCCCCCCCTCCTCCCACACCCACTCCTCCTTCCTGAATCCCCCTCCCCCCTCCCACACCCACTCCTCCTTCTTGAATCCCCCTCCCCCCTCCCACCCACTCCTCCTTCCTGAATCCCCCTCCCTCCCACACACCCACTCCTGTCCCTGTCTTTCTCTCTCTCTCTCATACACGAAATTATGTGACTTAATTAATGAAACTAATGTATAAAATGAATTTATGCTCGTCTAAAAAATAAAAAAATGTAGTGAGTTGAGACAGTAATGACATTTTTTCTGGAGATGCTGCAACGCTGGCTAATTAATTAACGTCAATAAAGAGGAAAGTACATATTTACAAAGACAAACTGACAACATTCAATACAGTGGACGTTTTAAACCAAATATTTGACACAATCATCACGGTGCTTAAGGGACCCTGTGGTGTAGTCAGAAAAATAGGTAAATTAGTCCTTCAAATATATCCACGAAACACACACACACACCTATATGGAAGGAGCTTGTTTCGTGGCATGGTCAGGAGGAATCAGAAGCCTCCAATTTACATACATGTTCACAGGGTCCTTAATAATCTCTATCACTGTCAATATTTTTATAGTTACGATGCAAGCCTTAATTAAATAAAGGGATTTCTATTCTTGGGGATTCCGAATGCTTTTAATTCCTCCAAACTTGGCCAGAAACCCGCTGCATAAGTAATGTGAATAGGTGATCTGTTTGGCTAGACAGTAAATATGGAGGATTCGCAAATCATCCAGTTAGGTGAAAATATATATAAGAAAACTGTGTTCCTTACTAGTCGAGAGAACTGTACATGACAAAACCACACCATCACCCCAACCAGCCAACCCAGTGTGCTCCTCCTCTCATTACCCTTCACCAGCTTCCCTCCACAAAGATACCATCGTCTATAGCATCGTAAAATACTTATTGCCCTCAACTTTATGAACACGAGGCACCAAACACTTACCCTGCCTCCCACCAAAACATCCACCTACATACACCCTTCACTCCCACCATCCCTACTTCCCTCCCCTTCTCCCTCCATCTCTCTCTCTCCCACATCCTTTCCTTCTCTCCCACCATCACATCCACTTACTCTCTTTCTTCCACATCCTTTCCTTCTCTCACACCATCACATTCACCATCTCTCTTTCTCCCACCTCTATTCCTTCTCCCACCATCATATCACATTTACCTACTCTCTTTCCCCACTTCTCTTCCTTCTCTCCCCATCATCACATCCCCCTTCCTATTCCTCCTTTTCTCAACATCCGGGGTAGGTAGGTAGGTAGGTAGTTAGGTAGTTAGTTACTGGGTCACGTGGGTGTGTAGTTCAAAGCCATTCAATTTTATTTTCTCGATATTCAGGTATTGGCCTCGTGTCAGGTTCGGGTTTGGGTTGGCTGGCTTGCTGTCTGTCTGGCTCCCCTGCATCGATCTCTATCAGGGGGGAAATAACTATCATTACTGTCCCTGTAAATGTTCGATGCTCTTGTTCTCACTGACTGCATCCCAGGCCAATAATTTCAGTCTGAGGTGATATACAAGAAGCAGCAGACAGAACCCGGGACCCAAGCCAACACAACAATATCCAGGAGAGACACTACTGATGCTTAGATTATTGAAAGACTATCTATCTACTGAGAGACACTATAGATGCTTAGATTATTGAAAGAGAGACACTACTGATGTTTATAGTATTGAAAGACTATCTATCTACTGAGAGACACTACTGATGTTTAGATTATTGAAAGACTATTTATTTATCTACTGAGAGACACTACTGATGGTTAGATAATTGAAAGACTATTTATCTACTGAGAGACACTACTGATGTTTACATTATTGAAAGCCTATTTATCTATCTACTGAGAGACACTACTGATGCTTAGATTATTGAAAGACTATCTATCTACTGAGAGACACTACTGATGCTTAGATTATTGAAAGACTATTTATCTACTGAGAGACACTACTGATGGTTAGATTATTGAAAGACTATTTATCTATCTACTGAGAGACACTACTGATTGTTACATTATTGAAAGACTATTTATCTATCTACCGAGAGACACTACTGATGCTTAGATTATTGAAAGACTATTTATTTATCTACTGAGAGACACTACTGATTCTAAGATTATTGAAAGACTATTTATTTACTGAGAGACACTATACTGATTGTTACATTATTGAAAGCCTATTTATCTATCTACTGAGAGACACTACTGATGCTTATATTATTGAAAGACTATTTATTTACTGAGAGACACTACTGATGCTTACATTATTGAAAGACTATTTATCTACTGAGAGACACTACTGATATTTACATTATTGAAAGCCTATTTATTTATCTACTGAGAGACACTACTGATTCTTAGATTATTGAAAGGCTATTTATTTATCTACTGAGAGACACTACTGATGTTTACATTATTGAAAGACTATCTATCTACTGAGAGACACTACTGATTCTTATATTATTGAAAGGCTATTTATCTACTGAGAGACACTACTGATGCTTAGATTATTGAAAGACTATTTATCTACTGAGAGACACTACTGATGCTTAGATTATTGAAAGACTATTTATCTATCTACTGAATCCTCCAAACTACGTCTCCTGTTAGACTCTCTTTAGGGGGTCGTCTGTTTTGTGGTAATTAAAAGGGCTTCTGATTCCTCCAAACTATGCTTGGAAACAAACCACCTCAGTATCCGGGTTCGGGATCTGATGTGTAGTATTTATTGTTGAACCATTATCACTACATTTGATCGTTCTCGAAAATCACTTTATTCGATGATTATTGAAAATCACATATAGTTTGATTATTTTTTATATTCACGTCATTCGTTGATTCTCCAAATCATATTAATGGAATTAAAATACCACAGAAAAAAATTAGCATTAAAAATTACCTCATATGATAATAATTATAAATGACTTGAAAAATGTAAATAGGTAAACAATTCAATAAGAAATGGAAACAGGGAATGGACACTACAGTTAAAATTCTGAGATGTCAAGTTCTAAAATTTTTGTATAAAGTTCCTTCTTCACTATTTTAATTATAGCTGATTGGGAGCAAAGGAATGAGGAAAACCCTGATTAAAAGGAGACCAGACAAACACACACACACACACACACAGTAAACAGTAGGAGAGGTGAACATTAATAGAAGCCTTGTTATATCTGTGTGTGCGTGTGTGTGTGTGTGTGTGTGTGTGTGTGTGTGTGTGTGTGTGTGTGTGTGTGTGTGTTCTTTAGTTTTCCCTGTAACTACTGCTTTACCTTGTCTATCCCTTCCTCAATTATAATTATACTACTTCATACTACTACCACCATCAACACACACACACACACACACACACACACACACACACACACACATACAACAGCAGCAGGGGCAGGGGTAACATCAACTTGTAGGTCTTGTGTGTCTTATCTGGTGCTAATTGGTGGTAAAGGTAATGTTTAACCCACTAACACATCTCTTCCCTTCCCTTCACAACAACACACCATAATCTCACTATAAGCTCAGCCCTGGGTTTCGGGGTCAGTATACAGTAGAATAAATTGTATATTATTAGCCTCGGGTGTCATACAGAATTCTGAGTACTACGTGTCTTGTATACACTGAGAAATATATACCTTGTGACTGTGTTTGTGGTTTGGTGGTGGCTTCTGATTCCTCCTGACTATGCCATGAAACAAGTTAGCTCCTTCTATATAGGTGTGTGTGTTTGTTTCGTGGTAATATTTGAAGGACTCGTTAACCTCCACTTTTCTGACTATATAACGACGGGTTCCCTTACACAGATACCTTAATTAGATCACGTGTATTATTATTATTATCATTATTATTATTATTATTATTATTATTATTATTATTATTATTATTATTATTGAAAGGGTAATCAGTTGTGGGTGAAGTGAATGGAAGACAATTAATTTTTCCTACAAACTATACTACAAAACCACAATCCTAAAGACATCATTAGTTTGTGTTGTTTCCTGATATAAGTTGGAGGTTTCATTCAGTAACCCTTCAATTCCACTTAAACAAAATTAATTACCTCACATAATCTAACATACAGAGATAAAATTACATTATCTATTTGTCTGTCTATTTATCTATCTATATATGTATCTGTCTGTCTATCAATCTTCCTATATATGTATCTGTCTGTCTGTCACTCTTCCAATCTATCTATCTGTCTATCTACTTATTTATCTATTTATCTATCTATCTATATTTATTCATTTCTTTATCTATTTAATTTATTTTTCATCTGATTATTTGTTCAGTCTTGGGGAATTATTATTAGCCTCCAAATAACCAACCCAATCTCTTTAAACCAGTTAAGATATGAGATCCATAATCACTGTGTTGGTAGTCTGTCTGTGTGTGTGTGTTTGTCTGTCTGTCTGTCTGTCTGTCTGGCCATTAACTTTAGGGGTTGTTGTGGGGACTTAAGAGTGTTGGTCAATCTGGAGCAACTGATTACTCCAAACTATTCTAGGTAACAGGATACTATTTTATATATATATATGTGTGTGTGTGTGTGTATTCATTGGTTTTTTTTCGTGGAATACTTTGGAGGAATCAGTAGTCTTTCAATGTTGTACCCCCACGTGATGTAGTAAGAAAATTGGAGGATACAGAGTCGTTCAAACATTGCCACGAAACACACTCATACACATTAAAGGTGTTTGTTTCGTGGCAGAGCAAGAAGGAATCAGAAGCCACCTACCTGGTCTCATACACGACCCCCTGTGATGTACTCAGAAGAAAATTGGAGGTAAACGAGTCCTTCAAATATTGCCACGAAACACACACACACACACATAGAAGGAGCTTGTTTTTTCGTGGCATAGTCAGGAGGAATCAGAAACCTAACAATTGGTATATCTGGAGCAAATGATTCCAGCAAAATATTCCAAGCAACAGGCCACCATGAAGTTTGCCATTGTGGTCCTGTTTCCTGACATACAATGGAGGAATCAAGGCGCTGCTCCAATGTACCTAAAAAAGTCTACTATTCCCCTTAAATAATGCGACTCAAACCGGCATCTCCCACCACCAACCACATTATGAGGGATGATTATCTTAAACGACCATTTATTTTAAACTCAGAGGCCAGAGTCAAAATTCATGTAGTCCGTCCCAATTGCTCGTTGCCTTTTTTTACGGCTCTGATATTAAGCCGGTGTTTAGTTCGGCTCCAGTAAGCAGTATCTCGGGGTGCTGGGGGGGTGGGGAAGGGGTGGGGGGAAGGGGACGGATGTTGAGATGTACGGTCCACCACAAAAGTTATATAGTCGCCTGGATACCACTCGTCTGTCTCTGAGGACCCTGATGTGATCGTGTATGATAATTGATTGATTGAAAATGCTTCTGATTCCTCCTCCTGACTATGCCACCAAACAAGCTTTTTCTTCCCTATAGGTGTGTTGGTGTGTGTGTGTTTCGTGGCAATCTTTGGAAGACTCATTTACCTCCAATTTTCTGACTACATCACAGGGTCCCTTAACCTGGGTTAGTTAAGTCTCTTTGTGATCTGATTTGATTCATACAATATTTTGCTAATCACACAAATGCCTATTCTTATACTAATGTCATCTGTTTTGCTGCACAGTTTGAAGAAATCGGTAATCTATCAATTTATATATTGGTGTTTATATCCCTTCAATATCAGAGTGCCTGGGATTCTTTGTGCATTTATACATTTATACATTTATACATTATACTGTACATTTATACATTTATACATTATACATTTATACATTTATACATACCGTACCTACTGTAGTATAGTATAATCCTAATTTAATCTAACCTAACTATTTAACCAAACTTAACCTAACCTCACCATACCCAATTGAATCTATCCTAATCCAAATTTAATCTAACCTAACTGAACCGAACCTAACCAAACTTGCCTAACTTCACCAAATGTTAATCTAACTTAACTAAACCTAACCTAACCTCACCAAACCCAACTGGATCCAACCTAATCCAAATCTAATCAAACCAAACAGAACCCAACCTAATTTAAATATAACTTAACCTCACCTAATCTAACAGAATATCTAAACCAATAATATGTTTTGCGGCACATTAAGGGAAAATCACAATCTACATACATATTCACAACGATGCTCGCCTGTGTTATCTTGTATACGTGGACAGACACAGTTTGATGCAAGTGATGATAAGAAAGTTAAATAGAAAATATATATCAGTTGTTGTTGTATATGATTATTGCTTGAACGGGAGTATATAGGAGGGATGAAGGGAAGAAATTTATGCCCACAACTGTACTTGAACGAGGGGAGGAAGAGGGGAGGAAAAGAAGAGGGAGGGAAGGGAAGGAGGAAATTTCTTCTCAACTGTACCTGAACGAAGGGAGGGAGAGGAGGAGGAGGAGGGAAGGAGTAAGGGAGAAAACTTATGGCCACATCTGTACTCGGTTCCCATCACTCAGCCTCATTAACCAACCAGACGTCTTGATACCAAAGATTAACTCGGAGAAATCACGTCTAACATCAAACTACCTATCTCTTCCCTTCCTCCCTCCCTCTCTACCCTCCCTTCCTTCTTTACCTCTCTTCTTAACCCAACCCTTCCTCCCTCCCTACCTCTCTCCCTTCCTTCTTTACCTCTCTTCCTACCCAATCCTACCTCTCTTCCCTCCTACCCTCCCTCTCTCTCTTCCTACCTACCCAATCCTCCCTCCCTACCCAATCCTACCTACCCTATCCTCCATCCCCCTACCCAATCCTCCCTCCCTACCCAATCCTACCTCCCCTATACCTGTCTCTCCTTCCCTCCCTCCCCTCATCTTTTTTTTACGTACACCCGGGGCCACCTACCCATCTATTTGTGGTTCATACAGGCGGCTTGACTTAAACGTTGAGCAACCCCTGAGCTTCCTACCTTGAGGGGGCGGTGGGGGGCGGTCGTGGTGATGGTCGGGTTTGCTTAAGGGATGGGGCTTTGGGGCATCATCCGTCCACCCCCCACCCCCTTCACCCTCATGTACCCCCTCACATCCCCCTCCTAAGCTACCCATGCCCGTCCCATACCCTCCCTGTCACATGCTCGCTCCCTCCTGACCCCCTCTCCCTCCCTCTCTCTCTCTTCATAATTTCCCCAGTCCCATCCATCCTCCTCTCTCTCCCCCTCTCCCCCACCCCCTCTCTCTCCCTCTCTCTCCAGTGTGGTTTTTTAAGAGATGTTATCATAAGAGTTGCTTAAGGGTGAGAGGATAACCAGAGTGTAGATTGATCTGTTATCAGGTCTGGTTATATGTACCATTTATTACGTACAGGTATAAGACTACAAAACACACTCGACAAACCTGCTCTCTCTCTCTCTCTCTCTCTCTCTCTCTCTCTCTCTCTCTCTCTCTCTCTCTCTCTCTCTCTCTCTCTCTCATAATTATTCTGTACAGGATGTATGTTTGCCTTTTCTCTCTCTCTCTCTCTCTCTCTCTCTCTCTCTCTCTCTCTCTCTCTCTCTCTCTCTCTCTCTCTCTCTCTCTCTCTCACTCTTTATCAGTCATTCTTTCAACTCTTGCTTCTTGTTTCCTTCCATCCTCTTTCCCTCCCCTCTTCATTCCTTTCGTTACTCCATTTTACAACTCTTAAAATTTCTCCTTCCTATCTATTCCTGATATTATTTATTCTTCCTTCTCCTTGTCTCTAACATTATATCTTTCCACTTTTCCAAGATTCTTCCTTTTCTCCCCTTCTGTTTGATTACCTTCCAATTCTTTTCTCTGCCATATTGTCTTCCTTCCATTTTAATCCTTGCTTTCTTCCTTCCTTCTTCCCTCCACTCAAATTATGGTTTTTTTTTTTTTACTCATCATTCATCTTCTTCTTCAGTTCTCCTTTACCTTTGTCACCCCATACCTCAACACGACCATCCAATCACTCCCCTCTCTCACATCGTCATCTAATCACTTCTCACCACCACTAACACTTTAATAATTCCACCCACCAACACCAATCACTCACCACCCACCAACATCAATCACTCACCACCACCAAAACCAATCACTTCTCTCCATCACATCCTCCAACAACACCACCACCAACAACAACACCACCAACACCACCACCACCACCACCAATCCCTCCCCACCAACCACCACCACCAACAACAACACCAATCATTCCTCACCAACCACCACGACCAACACCTTATCCCTCCTCCCCACCACCAACCACCACGACCAACACCTTATCCCTCCTCCACCACCACCACCAACACTTTATCCCACCCTCCACCCCCACCACCAACCACCACGACCAACACCTTATCCCACCCACCACACATCACCACACAATAGGGAGAGGACGTCAGGGGGAAGGGTCGGCGGAAAATGAGCAGTCTATTTGCAATTAGATGTGGTCAGACTGATCCTGAAAGAACCAATGGCGCGTGTGTGTATGTATGTATGTACCAAGAGGAATGATTGAAGGGTTGGGCACGAAGGAGGATCTAATATATGAGATGAAGGAGTATTGTTGTTGTTGTTGTTGTTGTTGTTGTTGTGGTTGTGGTTGTTTTTGTTGTTGTGCTTGTTGTGGTTGTTGTTGTGGTTGTGGTTGGTGTTGTTGTGGTTGTTGTTGTTTTGGTTGTTGTACTGAATGTTTTTTTTTAAGGCTCTAACTTTGTGTTTTGTCAGTCGATAAAGGCTGTCTGTATTTCTTGTTATTATTGTTGTTGTCGTCTTTCAGCAAATGCACCAATGTCACAACCAAAAATAACGTCAGTCAAATAATGTTTTTTTTTTTTTACCAATTTCTAAAACATTATTGGTATTCTTGTAAAACAAATTGGTCAGTTATGTTGATTTCTTATGAGGCGAGAGAGGTAAAGGTAAGAAGGGTAAGGAAATGAATTGTAAGGTAAGGCAGGGAAGAAAAAAGCAAGGTAGGGAAGACAAAGGCAAGGTAAGGAAGACATGACACAAGGTAGGTCAGCAGGGTAGGTAGAAAACAGGGTTAGGACAACACAAGGCAGGGCAGCAGGGTAGAAGACAGGGTTATTAATTAAAGAAAGGTAAGAGCAGGGACAGGGAAGCAAGCACAGAGTATATTGCAAGCACAGAGTATATTGCAAGCAGCTAAGGTGAGGAAGGGAAGGAGCGATAGCCATAACAAAATTAATGAGGGCAAAGTAAGACAAGGATATAAGATAGATAGAGGATGGGAGAATGAGGTGGGTGGGTGGGGGAGGAGAGAGAGGAAGGACGGAGAGAAGTAGGGCAAGGGCAGGGCAGGGCAGGGCAGGGCAGGGCAAGGCAGGGCAGGGCAAGTAAGGGCAAGATAGGAGAGAGCCAGGGTAAGTGGGGAAGGAAGAGTAAGTGGGGGGAATGGGAGTGGGAGGAAGGGGAGGGTTAATGGGAAGGGAGGAAATATAAGGGAGAGTAAAGACAGTGGGGAAAGGATGGAAGGAAGGAAGGAAGGAAGAACGGGAGGAAGGATAAGGGAGAGAGGAAAAGATAAGGGAGGAAAATGCAGGGGGGAGAGAGTAAGGGTTAAAGGGGGGAGAGAGTAAGGGTTAAAGGGGGGAGAGTAAGAGTAAGGAGTGAGTAAGGATTAAGGAGTGAGAAGTGAGTAAGGATTAAGGAGTAAGGAATAAGGAGTAAGGAGTGAGTAAGAAATAAGGAGTAAGGAGTGATTAAGGAGTAAAGATTGAGTAAGGAATAAGGAGTAAGGAGTAAGTATTAAGGAGTAAGGAGTGAGTAAGGTCGAGGGAAGGAATGACCCACCATCTCTCACCATCAGCCACGCGTCCTGACCCTAAATACCGTCACTAAACTGGTGTAAGTAGTGCCTAATTGATTAATAATACAGCCTCACCAACCATTAAACTCTATCTACCCATCTCACCTTAACTCCCTCACTCCTTCCTTCCTTCCTTCTCTCCTTCATTCGTTCATTTTCTCTTTCCCTTTTTCCTTCGTTCCTTCTCTCCTTGCCTCCTTCGTTCGTTCATTTTCTCCTTCCCTATTTCATTCGTTCCTTCTCTCTCTCCCTCCATCCCTTTCTCCCTCCTTTCTTCATCTCTTCCCTACCTCCTTCCATCCTTCCCTACTCCATTCCCTCTCTCCCTATTTCCTCCCCTCTCCTTCCTTCCTTTTCTCCTTCATCCCTTCTCCCTCCCTCTCCCTCCTTCCCTCCCGTATCGCTCAAGCGGAGATAAAAGATGCCGATAAATAGAAGGAGATAACCGAGATACTGATAAATGGATAAAGAGAACAGAGATAGTAATAAATGGCCCGAGAAAACGATGATGATGATAATATGTGGATGCAGAAAAAAAAATACCGATATGTGGAGGAGAAAAATATGATGATAGTGTGGATGGAGAAAAAGGATGATAATATGGATGGAGAGAAACAAAATAATATAGATATGTAGAGGAGAGATAAAAGATGATAATAATGTGAATGAGGGAAAAACAAAAATAATACCGATATGTGAAGGGGAAGAAATCAGGGAAAAAAATATATATATAAAAAAAAAAAAAACATGAAAATGAACAGAATTAATCAACGGGGTATAATCAATTCCCTTTTTTTGTTACATTGGAGT
Organism: Petrolisthes manimaculis; assembly: GCA_034508575.1. Lineage (NCBI taxonomy): Eukaryota > Metazoa > Arthropoda > Malacostraca > Decapoda > Porcellanidae > Petrolisthes > Petrolisthes manimaculis. The sequence goes on along the minus strand of JAWZYT010000153.1, from coordinate 35,949 downwards.
GCCATGATTCCTCCAAACCATACCAGGAAACGGAACCATGTGATGAACAAATATATATGGTGTCCTGTTGCTTGGACTAGTTTGGAGGAATCAGTTACTCCAGATTGATAGATAAATAATAAACAAATGGAAAACAGAAGGAAAACGAAGGAATGTAAAGGACTATATAGGTATAATTTAAGGGATACTGCGATAAACAAGGAGGGATGGAGAGAGAGAGACTAACAGAGAGAGAGAGAGAGACAGAGAGAGAGAGACAGACAGATAGACAAACAGACAGATAGACAAACAGACAGATAGACAAACAGACATATAGACAAACAGACAGAGAGACAAACAGACAGAGAGAGAGAGAGGAATATCAGCACACACATACACACACACACCACAATCATACATACGTAGGTCTTACAGTCTGTTGTTGGCCTTCAAGTTGTGTGTCGTGAGTGAAGGTGAGGGAGTGGACGAAACGTTTAGTGATGATTTATGTTTTGGGAGGAGGATTGGCAAACTTGGCGTGTGTCTGCTTTCTCTCTCTCTCTCTCTGTGTGTGTGTGTGTGTGTGAGAGAGAGAGAGAGGGGGGTGAGTGTGGGAGTGTGGGAAAGGGTGGAGGCAGAGAGGAAGAAGGGGAAGGGTGGAGGGTGTGGGGGAGCGAGGGAGAGATGGGAGGGAAAGGGAGAATGTGGATGGAAAGAGAGATAGGAAAAAGATGGAGGGAAATAGATAAAGGAAAAGGGTGGAGGGAAGTAAAGAAAGGAAAATGGTGAAGGGAGAGAGAAAAAGGATGGAGGAAGTGTGGGAAATATGTGATTTTTGAGAATTAGCGAATTAAGTGATTTCCGAGAATCAATAAATTTTATAAATCGTAACATGAAAGTAAAAATAACATACATTTTTTGCCAAGAGGCAATAAATAATTAATCAATATCGATATTAAAACCATTTTTTACGGGAAAATTATGTAAATCATCATCAATTAATACTATCAAAATTATATTAAATCAACCATCATTACAAAACCTCATTGTTACCTAAATATTCCAATTATGAAACAAATCACAAACTCTTCCCCTCTTGCCATTCCATTCACAATAATTACAACTTAAATGACCATCCAATAATAATCACTAACACGTCAACACTCATCATTTCTAAAATCATCACTGTCTGTCTGTCGCTCCTAAAAAAAAAAAAAAAAAAAAAAAAAAAAATCCTCTATCATGATTAAACCCCAGACAGACAGACAGCCAGAAAGAGAGAGACTCCACCTCCTCTTCTTCCCATACCATTTTTTTAACCCCTTGGTGGACGTCAGCGTGGGTAGACAAACACAGTAGCATAAATTCCCTGGTTTGATTAGTAGTTTAAAAGGAGATACAGATCGCATCTTTTTACCCGTCATTATCCTTCATTTGGCTTCATCATCATCATCATTATCATCATACAAGCTATCAACTCTCCCAATCTCAATCTTTTGCTTTTTCTTTTCCACGTGGCTAGCAGTTGGTTGGTGGGTTGGTTGGTTGGTTGGTTGGTGAGGCCTTGGGTTTGAACGTTGGTTGACTGGCTGGCTGGCAGGGTCGTGTTGTGTTGTGTTGTGTTGTTTGATTACGTTGGTTGTGGAGTTAGTAATGTTGTTGTGTTGTGTTGTGTTATGTTGTGTCTTGTGTTGTAATGTTTTGTTTGATATACTGTATAATTATGTTGTGTATGGTTGTGTTGTGTTGTAATTTAATGTCTTGTTAGAAAATATATATGTTTTAGAATTAGTAATATTGTTGTTATTGTGTTGTGTTGTGTTGCCTGACCTTTGTTATGTGTTGTTATTGTGTTGTGCTGTGCTGTGTTGCCTGGCCTTTGTTATGTGTTGTTATTATGTTGTGCTGTGTTGTCTGGCCTTTGTTATGTGTTGTATGTGTTGCTGTGGGATCTGTGTCTGTGTTGGTAATTGTGTTGTGCTGTGTTGACTGGCCTTTGTTATGTGTTGTTATTATGTTGTGCTGTGTTGCTTGGCCTTTGTTATGTGTTGTTATTGTGTTGTGCTGTGTTGCCTGGCCTTTGTTATGTGTTGTATATGTTGCTGTGTTGCCTGGCCTTTGTTATGTGTTGTTATTGTGTTGTGCTGTGTTGCTTGGCCTTTGTTATGTGTTGTATATGTTGCTGTGGGGTCTGTGTTGCCTGGCCTTTGTTATGTGTTGTTATTGTGCTGTGTTGTGTTGATGAGTGATGGTGGCAGAATAATGATTGTGTTTGACAGGGCAGCCTATGTTGTGATGTGATGTTGGTGTGGGATTGTATTGTAGTTGTTGGTGTTGTTGTTGTTGTTGTACTGAGGTGTAGTGTAGTGTAGTTTTTATTGTTATTGTTATTATTATTATTATTATTATTATTATTATTATTATTATTATTATTATTATTATTATTATTATTATTATTATTATTATTATTACTACTACTACTGGTGTGTGTGTGTGTGTGTGTGTGTGTGTGTGTGTGATATACTAGTATGTTGCTATATAATGGGATTTCCGTATCTTTATAAAAAAAATCTGAAGTCTGAACATATAACGAGTATAGGTAATGTCATAGCTAAGTGGTTTTGAATCGAATAAATCACCGAGGCAGTAAATCGAAGCAGACTGTATCAAACGCACCTATAATTCCCTCGTTATTCACTCTGCAGATCCCAAAGTGCACCTTCACTCACCTCCAATTAATTTTTAAGGGGAGATTCACTTGATGTTCAATTGGAGGGACACGAAACAAACGACATGGAGAGGAGTCATTATTTTTTTTGTTGTTGTTGCCTGGTATAGTTTGTAGGAATTAAAAGAACACAAACGACCCCATTTAATGATGACTAATTGGTCCTGATTCATCACATGCTATCATCACTTGGTCTTCCCTTTAAGGAGTAGGGAGTAATGAAGTATACAGTGCTACAGGGTCTTCCAGGTCTAGTGTGGTGGTTGTTCTCTCAGTCTTAATTAACTCTTCCTCTTCTCTCGGTCTTAACAACTCTTCCTCTTCTCTCAGTCTTAACAACTCTTCCTCTTTTCTCAGTCTAAACTCTCCCTCTTCTCTCAGTCTTAACTCTCCCTCTTTTTTCAGTCTTAACTCTTCCTCTTCTCTCAGTCTTAACAACTCTTCCTTTTCTCTCAGTCTTAACAACTCTTCCTCTTCTCTCAGTCTTAACAACTCTTCCTCTTCTCTCAGTCTTCCTCTTCTTCAATGTACATACAGTCTTCTTAATAAGGGATCTCTCTACATGTTATTGGCAATGGGTCGGCGTTGCTTCCACCCACGCCCTCTTTCATTGCTTATCAAATTAAAGGACCCTGTGATGTAGTCAGAAAATTAGACGTAAACGATACCTTCCACAGTAATGAACAGACAGGACGTGCAGATAATAAATAAATAAATAAATAAATAAATAAATAAATAAATAAATAAATAAATAAATAAATAAATAAATAAATAAATAAATCCGTTCGTGTGTGTGTGTGTGTGTGTTTATGTGTGTGTGTGTGTGTGTGTGTGTGTGTGTGTGTGTGTGTGTGTGTGTGTGTGAAGGGGGTGGAGTGGCTAATCAACGACTGACATTTAGATATTCAAATTAGCTTTAAGCTGCACCAATCACCCATTTCCATTTTTATGACCAATTAATTGTAAACTTTAAGGGGAGAAACCTAGCATGGGAAATGGGAAGGTTACTGATTCCTCCAAACTATGCCAGGAAACAAACAAACAAACACAACCCCTCCATATGGAATTATACAGGGGACGTGTTTTATAGGTGAGTTTGGAGTCCTACATTCACTCCAAATTGACCTGTGATCTCACTTGCTGTTTAAGGGAAGGAGAAATTTAGGGAAGGAGAAATTTAGGGAAGGAGAAATTAAGGGAAGGAGAAATTAAGGGTAGGAGAAATTAAGGGTAGGAGAAATTAAGGGAAGGAGAAATTAAGGGAAGGAGAAATTAAGGGAAGGAGAAATTAAGGGAAGGAGAAATTAAGGGAAGGAGAAATTAAGAGGAGAAATTAAGGGAAGGAGAAATTGATGGAAGGAGAAATGGGAGCTGTTTTACAATTATGTCAAGATGGAGGGTTAAAATTCCTCCATACTATTTCCGAGTCAATTATCGTCTTTATAAACTTGGCAGGGGGGTGAATGATGATGTTGTTGTTATTATTGTTGTTGTTGATGTTGTTGTTTCTTTTACTTCTCTCATTCCTTCCCTTCTTCATTCCCTCCTTTCCTTCATTCTCTCTTAATTAACCCCATCCTCTTTTATTTCTCTCTCTTTCCTTCCCTTCCTTGTTTTTCATTTGTATTTCGTGTTTATATTTTGAGATGTGGTGAATGTTTATACCGTTGTGTGTTTTTATTTCGTTTTGTGTTTATATTTTACAGGGTGGTGAATGTATATGCTGTTAGTTTTCATTTGTGCTTTTTTGTGTTTATATTGAGAGAGGTGGTGAATGTATAATAGTGTTGATGTTTGTTGTATATACTGTTTTTGTTTTTCATTTGTGCTTTTTTGTGTTTATATTGAGAGAGGTGGTGAATGTACTGTACCTGTGACTGGAAAATACAATGTGTTAGTGAGTCTGGTCATAAATTTGGGATGGTGGTGGTGGTGGGCGAGTGTGAAGGAGGAGAGAGGTTGGTTGGTCCAGTGTTGCTTCCTGCCTATGTCCCTCCCTCCCTCCCTCACTTACCTCACTCTTCCTCCCTTAACTCTCTTCCCTTTCTCCTATCTTCTTTCCTTTCAACTCTCTTCCCTTTTTCCTACCTTCTTTCTTTTCATCTCTCTTACCTTCCCTCCCCCATTCCTGCCTAGTCTCTCCTCCCTTAACTCCTCCTCTTACCTTCCTCCATCACTTACTTTCCCCTTCCCAAACTCCCTTCCCTTTCTCCTAACCTTCTTTCCTTTAATCTCTCTTACCTTCCCTCCCCCATTCCTTCCTATAGTCTCTCCTCCCTTAACTCCTCCTCTTACCTTCCTCCTCATCACTTACTTTCCCCTTCCCCAACTCCCATCCCTTACCTTCCTGCTACCTTGCCTTCCTCCTCCTCACTTACTTTCCCCTTCCCCAACTCCCTTCCCTTCCTGCTACCTTGCCTTGCCTTCCCTGGTGGTCCACCCTCGTGCTGACGTATCTTAATGCCTCATCTCACACCCAATCATACGCCATCAATTAACCAACGCGCCGAGGGGAACACAACAGCCAAATGAACACGGGCGACCTCGGATACAGCAGGCCAAATTTGAGTGACTTGAGTGCATTCTGATTCCTCCTAACCACACCACGAAACTACATCTGAGTGCATTCTGATTCCTCCTGACTATTCCATAAAACACAATTTGGGTGAGTTTTGATTCCTCCTGACTACACACACCTCCACGAAGCAACATATGAGTTCATTCTGTTTCCTCCTAACCACACCACGAAGCAACATATGAGTGTGTTCTGATTCCTCCTATCTATACCATAAAACACAATTTGAAAGGGTTCTGATTCCTACTAACCACACCACGAAACTACATCTGAGTGGCTTCTGAATCCTCCTAACTACATCTGAGTGGCTTCTGATTCCTCCTAACTACATCTGAGTGGCTTCTGATTCCTCCTAACTACACCAACCACGAAAAACAATATTTTTTCTTAGTTCGTTTCCACTTTATTTACAGCCTGATATATTTCTTCTCTTATCTTGAGTCTTAAATCCTCTCTCCAGTTTTTTTTTTCTCTTTATTTTGAACTTTCCTTCCTCGGTTCCCATTTTCATCTCTACCAGGTTATGCTTTCTTTTGGGTTTCATTGTTTGTCTGTCTGTCTGTCTGTCCCTTCATCCTCTCTAATGATGATTTAATTGATTTCACTTCCCTGACTTCAACATTTTCTTTGAGCCATCTTGCAACACCTCTTTATCTTTATCTCAAGTTTCTTCTATATCCTTCTAATTCCTCTACCAACTTTTACTCACCCTAATTATTATGTCTCTCACTCTCTCTCTCCACACACACACACACACATACACAGACTACCTATTCCCTATCCCCACCACACACACACACACACACACCACCTATCTCCCCCCCCCCCATACACACACCACCCCCATATTCACCACACACACACACACACACACACAGACCCCGCTTGTCCTCTGGTAACCACGTGTGAAAGGGCCCATTTGTACACCTCAATGGGGACTTGTTAGAGTGGGCCAAGTGTGTGACGAATGCTAGTCACTGGTCCGTCCCCTCCATGCCATCCCATCCCCTTCCCCTTCCCTTCCTCTTGTTCTCTATACAATGCTCTTCTCTTCCCTTCTAATCCCACACCATCAATATCAGTCACTCGGGCAGGTGCTTAGGTCGGGTTTACGGGTCTATAATCTACAAGGTGACGTTTGTATTTCGGTTCTGTCTGAGTGAGGCCCATAGTTTAAAAAAAAAAAATTGAGGGCCCTTACTGGAGCTCTGTGAATCCTCCAAACTAATCCAGGCCACAGAACCCTTCCGTATTTCTAATTGGGAATCTGTTGTTGCCTGGAGTAGTTTGAAGGATTCATAAAGCTCCAGTAAGGGCCCTCAATTTTTTTTATAAACTACCTCTCTGAGTCCCCGATGTAACTCTGAGGGGGTGAGTTGAATTGAGGTGTAAGAAGGAAGGTGTTATTACTACTGATATAGGCCTGGTGGTGGTAGATCCTCGAACACGAGGGACGACGAGATAAAAGAGGATAGAGAAAGTGAATGATAGGAGGGAGAAGGGGAAGAGGGAGAAGTAGAAGAAGAGGAGGGAGAAGTAAAAGGAGAGAAGGGAGAGAAGAGGAGAGAGAAGTAGAAGAAGAGGAGGGAGAAGAAAAGGAGGGAGAAGAAGAGAAGGAGGAGAGGAGAGGAGGGAGAACGAGATAAGAGACGAAGGAAAAGGAGAGAAGGGAAAACGAAATAAGAGGGGAGGGACCGTAATCCCGAAAGAAATAGAAAGAAACAAAAGTGGGACAAGTGAAAAACTGAAGGGGACCTTATAAAAGTTATTACCCATATCACTGCAAGCAATACTGAACTGAACTGAACTGACCTGACCTAACCTGACCTAACCTTATAAGGAGGAGGGATAGAAACACAAATATAAACGAAAAAAAAAAAAAACATACCCAACAAAAAAAAATTCTGAGAACCAGCCCCTTCCCCCTCAAAAAAAAAAAAAAAAAAAAAATATATATATATAAATTAACACGAGTTACAGGTAGAGCGTAATACAAGTGAATAAAATATACTAGACTCAGTTACAAAATACAAAAGAATACAACACTTACCTTATAACAATGTGAGCATCATACACAGGTTGTCTCCGTCGTCCAGAATACAACAACAACAACAACACACCACACTATACAAAGATGTGTGATGACGTGTTATTATATTATTACTATGTGCTTGGGTAAGGTAAACAAACCACTCGTTCTTCAGGCACTTCACTCCAGTCAGTCCTTTTGTATTGTATGCCTTGTGGGGATGTCGTGAGCAATTAATTCTTAGGTTGTGTGGATGGAGGTTGTCGGTTGTGGAGAAGCTCAAAGACTGATTGAATTATTCTGAACGTGGATTCTTAAGACTTCACTCACTAATGAATGGGTGGCTGCACGTATGTAGTAAGTAAAGGAAGGTGAGTCATTATCCAAGTGGTGCTACCGTGTATGTGGAGCTGCTTATAATTTTAGTGGTTGATGGATGGACTCAGTAACTTTGGTATTGAGTTGTACAGTACGTGTCTTTGTCTTAATTATGTCTCTTCGTTCATCTTCACCCGTGCAGACATTCTGAAAAAAAAAGGAACAGATTTTCAGTCGTCATCTATCTCTTTGAACATGTTATTCTATATAATAAAAATACAAATGTTGATATCAATTAAAAGAAAAATGGAAGAGGTGACACACAACATACACAAACCATTACACAAAACATTAGAGTACAATTGATTATTATGATCGTAAGCTGCTAAGTGACAAGACTAGGGGAAGGAGGAAGGTAAGAGTGTACTACAGGAAGGGATGAGATGAAGGGGTACAGAAGGGGAGGGACAGAGGGAGGAGGGATACAGGAGGAATGGAGGGACAGAGGGAGGAAGGGTACAGAAGGAAAGGAGGAAACGGAGAAAGTACAAGAGGAGAGAAATGTGTAAAGGAAGGGAGGAGGGGGTAACGAGGAGGGGGGAGGGTAAGCAGGTAGGGGTTAAGCAGGGAGGGGATATTGGTAGGGAGGTAGAGGTGAACAGGGAGGGGTAAATCAGGGAGGGGATATAGGAAGGGAGGGAGGGGATATAGGAAGGGAGTAAGGGGTAAGCAGGGAGGGGTGACAGGGAAGGTGGACACAAGGTACAGCACTAATCCCTGGAACACGTGAGATGGAGCTTACTGTGTTGGTGAGGTGAAGGCAACGTTAGGTGAGGAGGGCAGGGGAGGTGAAAAGGCCAGAGGTGTTGAGAAGGGCAGGGGAGGTGGGGTTATGGCAGGGTAGGTGAGGTTATGGCAGGGTAGGTGGGGTAAAAGCTGGACAGGTAAGGTGAAGAGGACAGTATTTTTTTTTTTTTTTTTTGTACAGTACTTGTATATTTGAGGGTGTGAGGTGTATGGGTCAGGAGAGGGCAAGGGCAAGGCAGGGGTAAGGTGCAAGCAAGGGCAAGACTGAGGCAGGGGAGGGAGGGAGTAAGTGATGGTATAGGACTGAGGGTAAAGGTGGTGGTGGTGGTGGGGGATGGGGGTATAGTTTGTGTGTGGGATAGTGGAGAGCAGAACTGTGACAGATGGAGGTAAAGATGAGGGTGTGTGGGTGTGTGAAGTGTGTGGGTCAACGGAGGGCAGGACTGGGGCAGGTTTGAGGCAGGCAGGCAGGTGGGAGGGAGGACTGGAGCAGGTAAGTGAAGGCAGGGTGGGGAGTCGGGGGCGGGGCAGGATGGGGGCAGGGTAGAACTGAGGGTGCGGGGGTGATGTGGGGGTGGGAAGTGCATTGGGGTCATCAGAGAGGGCAATCCTGGTGCAGCTCCGTGTTTCAGTGCACCGTCGGATATCAGACTACAGAATTACAGTCTTTCCCGGCCACTACGTCAAATCTTTGTTTACATATGTGATTTTATCGATTCACGGCTCTTCGTTCACTTCCTATAGGGGTCCTGGGCCAGCCAGTCAAGTCAAGTTTCGTGTCACGGGGCCATACACAGGGGTGGAAATAATGACTCGTGCTCTCTCTCCAGTACTTCATCCCTCGACTCACACAAGCCTCACCGCTGACCATATACGGGGTCTCGAGTGCCGTGTAAGCAAGGGATATGTTACACAGTCCTGCTCTTGATAACACGAGGCCGGGTGAGGTGAGAGTAAACCGGCGCCTATCTCTTGTCCTTCCCGCGGTGAGCAGTGGGAAAAGAAGAAGACGAGACTGAGGGAGTGAAGAAGAAGAAGAAGAAGGAGGAGGAGGAGGAGGAGGAGGAGGAGGAGGAGGAGGAGGAGGAGGAGGAGGAGGAGGAGGAGGAGGAGGAGGAGTGGGTGCAGCGTGGGACCTTGAAGAAATGGAATGAAGCGGGGGAGGAGGGATGAAGGAAAGTGTGGGATTGATGGAGGAAGAGAAAAGGTGGTGAGTGTGGTAGAGAGAAAGAAGAAGGTAGGGGGAAAAGTGAAAAAAATAAAGCATGTTAAGAAAATAATGAGATAGAGTGAAGTGACAAGAAAAAAAAGAGGTGTGTGTGTGTGTGTGTGTGTGTAGGGTGGGGTGAGGGAGAACTCTACTGAGGAATGAAAGTATGGGTGAAAAAGGAAAAAGAAAAAAAAAATCAAAGAGGACTCGAGGGTGTGAGTGTGATAAGGAGAAGACGGGTGTAACAAGTACCGGGCCGTGCTGTTGTGGTGGATGTTTGTGTGTTGAGAGGAGGAGATGAAAGGAGTATAGCACGAGGCGTGAGGCGGGGATCACAACCCAGCCTGGCAGACAAGGTAGAGGTAGGTAAGGGAGGGAGGTAGGTGTGTGGGTGGGTGGGTGTGTGGGTGGTTGGGTGCTCGATTTTAGGTGGGGGAGGGTTTGGGGAGTACTGTACTGGGGGAAGATAGGGGTATTGGGGAAAGATAGGGGTATTGGGGGAAGATAGGGGTATTGGGGGAAGATAGGGGTATTGGGGGAAGATAGGGGTATTGGGGAAAGATAGGGGTATTGGGGAAAGATAGGGGAGTACTTGGGAGGGCAGAGGAGTATTGGGGAAGACAGGAGAGTACTGGGTGAAGGTAGGAGGGCACTGAGGGAAGACAGGAGAGTACTGGAGGAGAGGAGGGGTATAAGGCTAACTGGTTGGAAGGGAGAAAAGAAGAATAAAGAATAACAAAAAAAAATCAGACAAGTGTAGTACATCAGCCTACGAGTAGGAAAACTGTTTTGTTGCACAGCTTGTAGGAATCAGAACCCCTTAAAAAATCCCACATAAAGGTGTCAACTCCCCTAAATATACGAGAGAAGGTCGGGGTGTATATCTCAAATATATCTGAATTATATATATTTTTTTTTTTTTTTTTTTTTTTTTAGATTTTCAGTGACCGGGACTTGAAGGAGTGATAATGATCGATCTTATCTTCAGATGCCACGATATATATAAAAAAAAATATTTGCACCCACTCGAGTTATACAAAAAAAAAAAAAAAAAAAAAAAAAAAATATCAGGTCTTGACTTACAACACACCTTTAACAATACAAGTCTATCATCCCTTTCGTTTCTCTGGACCCACGTCGCTTGCAGCCTCACAAACCAATTTTTTTTTTTTTTTTTTTTTTTTTAACCAGTTCGTCGTCCCTTTCTTTTCGTATAGGTGCCACATCCCTTCTTTCCACATCATCCCTCCCTATCTCATTCGTCCCCTATATACCTTACCTTCCCTTTTGTCCCTTCTTGCCCCTTTCTCTTTTATCTTTCCCTATTTTTTTTTTCACTGGTGTTTATCTTATTTATTATCTTCTGCATTCCCTCTTTTTTTTCTCCATCTCTTCCTCCTCTATTTGATAATTTCGTTTAATTTTCTCTATCACATTCCTCTCTACTCCCTTTTCCCTTCCTTCGTTCCCTAGGCTGTCTCTCCTTCCCCACGTCCCTGTCTGTCCCTTTCGATCCATTTTTCTCCTGTCCCTATTTCTCACTCCTACTCATTGTCCCTCTCACCTCCTCCCCCCCTTTGTCCTTCTCATTTTCCTCTCCTCTGTCCCTCTCACCTCTTTCACACTTTGTCCCTCTCCTTTCCCTCTCCTCTATCCCTCTCACCTCCTCCCCTCTTTGTCCCTCTCCTTTCCCTCTCCTCTATCCCTCCGTGGCTTGTTCATGGTTCAGGATCGTGACTGTCCTTCCTTCTTCACCTCTTACATTCCCATTTGTCCCCACTAGCCTCGACCCCCTACCCCAACACACCTCCCTGTCCCTATTCGTGTGCCTGTCCCTCACCCATATCTTAATCCCCCCTCCCTCTTCACCTCCCACTATCCTTCCTCCCCTAACATACATCTTTCCCTCCCCACCCTCCCACACCTCCCTCCCTACTCTTCGTCAACACTCACACACCTCTCCCTGGTCCACCCAAATCCCCCTGCCCATCCTCCCACACAAGTCCCACACCTTCCTACTCATCCTCATATCTTTCCCACACCTTCCTACTCTTCCTCAACACTCCCACACCTTCCTACTCTTCCTCTTTTCTTTCCCACACATCCCTACTCTTCCTCAACACTCCCACACCTTCCTACTCTTCCTCTTTTCTTTCCCACACATCCCTACTCTTCCTCAACACTTCCACACCTTCCTGCCTCTCCTCCTCCCCTCCCACACCTTCCCAATTCTGCTCTTTTCTTTCCCACACTTCTCTGCCTCTCCTCCTCCTCCCCTCCCACACCTTCCTATTCCGTTTCCTCCTCCCTTTCCCACCTCTCTCTCTCTCTCTCTCTCTCTCTTTCCTTTGTCCCATGGTGTTGTGTCCAGTTCTGCCCCTCCCCCCCACCACTTCCCTTCCCCTCCCCCCTCCATCCCTCGCTCTCCTCCCTTATTCTTATTTTCCCACCCTCTTTCTTTACTGCTATTACTTATTCTCTCTGTATTTTCTTATATTTTCACTTTTCCTTCATTCACTCTTACATAATTATTTTCACTTTTCCTTCCTTCACTCTTACATAATTATTCTCACTGTATATTATCCTATTTTTTCCCTTTTCCTTTCTTTCCTCTGCATTTTCTGTTATTCTTGTATCTCAAAACATTTCCAAGACCAGAGGAAAATATAAAAAACACCAATACTTTCTGGAGCGAGTGTAAGTACAGTATTCCCTTGACCAACGGAGTGTGTGTGTGTCCTGCTTGTGGGTACGTGTAATTGGACATCCAAATAGACGAGTTAAATTCATTGTATATGTCTCCTCATTATTATACTCTAATTACAAGACCCCCTCATTCCGTAACCCTTAATTATAAAGTGGAAGTTCAGTGTTGGTAAATTTGGAGCTAAAATGATTCCTCCAAACTATTCCAAGTAACAGAATACCATTATTTTTGTTCATCTGTTCCTCCGGTTTCCTGGCATACTTTGGAAGGAATCAAGGGACTCCAATGTAACAAAAGTGAATTATATAGCCCCATGAGAGTCAGGTTGTTATGATAAGTAAACTGCTGACAGACAGACAGACAGACAGACAGACAGACAGACAGACAGACAGACAGACAGGCAGGCAGGCAGGCAGGCAGGCAGGCAGGTAGGCAGACAGACAGACAGACAGACAGACAGACAGACAGACAGACAGACAGACAGACAAAACAGGAGGGACTGAACACTAAACAAGTTATTTATTATACCCGTTCTGTAAAGTCTGATAATAATATAATATATGTTTAGCTGACCAATCAGTCGTCGGCCGGTTTGTTGTGTCTGATGAATGTATGTTGCATGTGTTGTGTTGCATGTGTTGTGTTGTGTTGTGTTGTGTTGTATTGTGTTGTGTTGTGTTGTATTATCTCTCTATCATCTCTCAGTCTGGACATGAGAACGTATTATTGGTCTGTCTGTGTCTGTATCTATCTGTCTGGTGTGTGTCTGTCTGGTCTGTGTCTGTCTCTGTTTGGTATGTGTCTGTCTGGTCTGTGTCTGTCTGGTCTGTCTGGTCTGTGTCTGTCTATCTGTCTGGTCTGTGTCTGTCTGTCTGGTCTGTCTCTCTGTCTGGTCTGTGTCTGTCTCTCTGTCTGTTTGTCTGTCTCTGTCTCTCTCATCCACCTAATCCAATCCCCCCATCTTTTTCCTACAGTTCCTCTCTTCCCAGGCATGTACTCCAGCGACCCTCTCCACTATACCTCATATATTTTCCTTCCTGCCTGCCTGACCCCCACAACCTGCCCTTGTCCTTGTCCTTGTCCTGCTCTGCCTTGTATACTACTTTGCTTTGTACTGTGATCTTTTCCACTCTCTCCCTCACTCTCCCTCTCCTCTTCTCCCCTCCTCTCCCCTGCTACCCCACCCACCTTCACCCTTGCCTCCTTGGTCCAACCTGTTCTGCCGTGTTCTACCATTAACATTTTACCCAACTTGCCCCCCAGCCTGCCCTTCCAACCTCTACTCTACTTCTCATCCCTGCCCTGCCTTGTCCTGTCCACCTGTATTTTTCAGTCTCGTCTTTTTATGTTTATTTTTGTCTCGTACTTCTCTGCCTTTGCTCTATCCATCTTGCCCTTTCAGTTCTTGCCCTTTCATGCCTTTTCCTTGCCTTCCCTGTCCTGCTCTGCCCTTCCATGCATTTCCTTGATTGCCTCCTGTCCTTCCATGCATTTCTTTCCTGTCCTGCCCTACCCTTTCATGCATTTCCTTGACTGCCCCTTCCTACCCTACCCAGCCCTAACTTGCCCTACCCTAGATTTCCTAGATTGCCCTATCCTACCCTGCCGTACCCTACCTTGCCCTAGCGTGTGAGCATGTGGCGTGGGTATCGTGTCCCTCCCCAGGTGCTCAGTGTCCCCCTTCGCCCCCGCTCACCCACACCTCGCCTCACGCTCAATTAATCGTCCATGTTGAAGTCTAATTGGTGCAGTGTTGGTCTTGATCTCACTTGACTGCCTCGCTTGTAAAACCTGGAGACAAGCTGGAGGGAGTGGAAGGAGAATGGAAGGGGAAGAGAGGGGGATTGTGGTGGAGAAGGGGGATTGTTGTGGTAGGGGAGGGAAGCGGGTTGGTGTGGTAGGGGGATTGTGGGAGGGAAGGGGGATTGTGGTAGGGGAGGGAAGCGGGGACTGTTGTGGTGAAGGGAAGGGTGACTGTTGTAGGGGAAGGAAAGGGGGATTGTGGTGGTAGGGGAGGGAAGGGGGATTGTGTGAGGAGAGGGGGTTGTTGTGGTAGGGGAGGGAAGGGGGATTGTTGTGGTAGGGGAGGGAAGGGGGAAGGTGGTGGAGGAGATTGAGGCACGATTTGGTCACAAGATGGTGTACATGTTAGTTAGACAAGGTACAGTCGAGGTCATTAATTCACGGCACAGTCAGTCAGTCAGTCAGTCAGTCAGTCAGTCAGTCAGTCAGTCAGTCAGTCAGTCAGTCAGTCAGTCAGTCAGTCAGTCAGTCAGTCAGTCAGTCAGTCAGTCAGTCAGTCAGTCAGTCAGTCAGTCAGTCAGTCAGTCAGTCAGTCAGTCAGTCAGTCAGTCAGTCAGTCAGTCAGTCAGTCAGTCAGTCAGTCAGTCAGTCAGTCAGTCAGTCAGTCAGTCCAGTCAGTCCAGTCAGTCAGTCAGTCAGTCAGTCAGTCAGTCAGTCAGTCAGTCAGTCAGTCAGTCAGTCAGTCAGTCAGTCAGTCAGTCAGTCAGTCAGTCAGTCAGTCAGTCAGTCAGTCAGTCAGTCAGTCAGTCCAGTCAGTCAGTCAGTCAGTCAGTCAGTCAGTCAGTCAGTCAGTCAGTCAGTCAGTCAGTCAGTCAGTCAGTCAGTCAGTCAGTCAGTCAGTCAGTCAGTCAGTCAGTCAGTCAGTCAGTCAGTCAGTCAGTCAGTCAGTTCAGTTCAGGTGGATAATTTATAACAGCAGATGTGGTATAATAACACTGATCAAAATATTGTCTCCTTTTCTTCTCTCCACAAATACTGGGTTGGTACGAGCCTAAACTAATTATGGAAAGGAATATTTACAGAACTTTGAATGGCAAACTTTGAATGAAGACAATAGTGGCTGAATGTGACAATCGACAACTCCTCAGGATGATAGATAACGGGTTGACTAATTATTCCCAGAACTTCAATCCCAATTTCCCAACAACAACAACAACAACTCTCACACCATCACTGTCAACGAGAAAATGTAAACAAATACTTCTAAGGACCCAATTTCGTCTCAGGTTTCGCAGTTCAACCCTAAAGTGTGTGGACAGTCAGTTGGTTGTCTTCAAAAGTTGATCTCCACTTAACTTTGTACTTTGTAATAAGAAGAGACAACACTGAAACGAAAGAGGAGGTGGAGGAAGGAGTAAATAATGGTGGAAGAGGAAGAGAAGGAGGAGGAGTAAATAATGGTGGAGGAGGAGGAGTAAATAATGGAGGAGGAGGAGGACGAGTAAATAAGCCATACACCACAACCCTCTATTTTCCTACACCACCACGAGACATAAATGTATTGGTACGTAATATGAAAATGAAGGAGGGAGTGAAGTTGAGCATGCAACAACTGTCCAAACCAACACGAGAAACGAACACATGCAAGATACGAGTTGGAGGATGGATGAGAACAGAGGAAGAATGTGACGGCGATACCAGCCATGCAGCCACACTGATAATAATAACACAATATATTATTTACTTTTTGCAGGGTCGTATCTCAAGGAGGGAGAGGGGAGGGAGCAAGATAAATTAATGTGTCCCCCTCAGAAGGAGAACAAGTGCCAATAAGTTACAAGTACAACACAGCACTGGTACTCTAAGGTTACTAGTAGTCTGTTGCCTGGGATAGTTTGGAGGAAATGTATAACTAACTACTGTTCTCTGTTGCCTGGGATAGATTGGAGGAAATGTATAACTAACTGGTCACTGTTGCCTGGCATAGTTTGGAGGAAATGTATAACTACTAACTGCTCTTGGGTAATAATATATTCTTAGTGTCCCGGCTCTCTTTTGATATCGTAAAATAAATTAATACTGAACGATTCTATTTAGGTGAGGGGGAAACTAATGATCACCGACTAAGAATATTGCCTCGTGAACAAGTATTATTTATTTTTATATTTATGGTGTTGTTGTTGTTATTGTTATTGTTATTGTTGGTGGTGGTGTTGTTGTCGTTGTCGTTGTTGTTGTTTTTGTTGTTGTTGTTGTTGTCGTTGTTGTTGTTGTTGTTTAAGGTATTGGGGTGATCGAGAGGCAAATTAAAAATCTTCTTTGTCCGAGGAGTGAGATTCGTTGTGGTCTGTCTGATTAAAAGAGAGATTGAACCGTCTTCCCTCTCTCTCTCTCTCTCTCTCTCTCTCTCTCTCTCTCTCTCTCTCTCTCTCTCTCTCTCTCTCTCTCTCTCTCTCTCTCTCTCTCTCTCTCTCTCTCTCTCTCTCTCTCTCTCCTTGCTCCATTTGTGTCTGCCTGTCTCTCCTCGGCTCCTTTGTTTTTAACCTTGGAAACCCGATATCACTGCTGGTGCCGAGATAAAGGGAATCAACACACACACACACACAAGCATACACACAAACACACAAGCACACACAACAACAACATTACTGCATATATCCACCCAACTCACAAGCATGATGCACACAAACCACACACAACCACACTCATGTACCCACTTCGTTCACAACCACATAATGTATATATATCCTCTCTCAAACCTCTACAAGTAATCAAATCCCTCGCTCTCATTCACACTCACAGACCCACACAAGCAGCAACCCTCTCTCCCACCCACACACACACACACATATCGACCCCTCCATGCAACCCCACCTACCATCCACACTCCCAGATCCTTACAAACAACCAATCCCCACTCTCATTCACACTCCACACTCCCAGACCACTACAAACAACCAAAAATCCACTCTCATTCACACTTCCACACTCCCAGATCCCTACAAACAACCAATCCCCTCTCTCATTCACACTTCCACATGCACAAGCAGGAACTCCACCTCCCATCCACACTCCCAGACCCCCATATGTGCACAAGCAACTACTCCCCTCTGACCCAACCAAGCATCCCGACCCACTCCACACAACAACACAAGTACCCTCTCTCTTCCTCCGACCCAAACACCTTCTTGACCCTCACAAATTAACCAACACTTTCCCACCCGAAAAACCTCACAGACAGGAACCCAACCCCATTCTTCTCTATATACCAACTGCTTTGATCTTTACACACACACACACACGCACACGCACACACACACACACACACACACACACACACACACACACACACACACACACACACACACCTCCCCTCACCAACCTCCATGCACTCCTCCACACACATTCCAACCCACGCAAACAACCCCTTCCACCCACCCACCCACCACCAACACTCACCAAGAAAGCAAGCAAGTGGGTGGTGAAGTCGGTCGGGACCCCCTTCCTTCCTTCCTTCCCCCCCACTCCCCAGATGCCCCCCTCGACCACAACAGCACACTGGGTCACGTTTCCGAGGCTGGGTTAAGACGGGGTCCCTGGCACGATACACCTCTCCTCTTCTCTTCTCTCCTCTCCTCTCCTCTCCTCTCCGAAGGAAATTATCTTGGTCCAAACTTCACTATTTTTTCCGTGTTTTTAAAAATGCTTATACCCTTTCATTTCTTATCTTTTTTTACGCATTTTTGCTCTACCTACGTACGTTCATACCCACCCTTATCCAATTCAAAATTATTTTTTCGTTTTTTTTTCTTGGTTCTACGAACGTTCACAAACAATCTTTTCCAATTTTGTTTTACTCCCCTGAGATTGAGAGGATCAAGACTTATTATACTACTACGGTATTTACGGGGTCAACGACTTAAAATTATCCTCAAAATATGATCTGAAAAGCCATATATAAAGTGTTTGGCATCATTACATTATAGTCTCGTCCCTCACCAAACGTCCCCCTTTCAACTGTTTAGACCAGAGTTGAGGTGGTGGTGAGGTTGGGTGAGGTTTGACGTGGTGGTGCCCTGCTTGGTGTGGTGAGATGTGGGGGTGAGGAAAGGAGACGATGATGTGTGGTGGTTGGAACGGAGTGTGGTGGGAACGGGGTGTGGTTGTAACGGGGTGTGGTTGTGGGAACTGGGTGTGGTTTTGGGAACGGGGTGTAGTGGGAACTGGGTGTGGTTGTAACGGGGTGTGGTGGGAATGGAGTGTGGTGGGAACGGGGTGTGGTTGTAACGGGGTGTGGTTGTGGGAACTGGGTGTGGTTTTGGGAACGGGGTGTAGTGGGAACGGGGTCTGGTTGTAACGGGGTGTGGTTGGAAAGGGTGACAGGGAATGAATATGGGGGTGGGGGTGAAGTGAGTGTGATGGGGTGCATGAGGTTTGAGTGGGGTATGTTTTTGAGGGGGGTGGGGTCGAGAAGTAGAGCATAGTGAGGAGAGTATGTAGATTTGAGTACTGGGGAGTGGGGGGGAGTGGGTGGGAGTGGGGGGGGAGAGTGGGTGGGAGTGGGTGGGAGCATAGTGTGGTTGAGTGAGATACTGAAGTAGAATAGAGCACTGTGGGATAATGTATGTGTGAGTTTGGGATGAATGTGAAAAACGACACGTAATTAATAAATGCAAATGAAAATAAATGTGGGACAGAAGTAGAGAGGTGAGGTAGAGAGGTGTGGCAGAGATGTAGAGAGGTGTGGCAGAGAGGTAGAGAGGTGTGGGACAGAAGTAGAGAGGTGTGGTAAAGTGAAGTAAACGTGAGAGAAAAGACAAGGAGGGATAAAAAATGCCCGAAAAAGTATAGTATAGTAAAAAAAATTAAAACTTTTAAGAATAATAATGATAATATTTTAATTTACATGGTGGGGAAGAACGGGGATAAAAATATTATTAAGTGAAGTGAAAATAAGAAAGCGTTGGGTGAGAGAAAAAATAAAAATAAAGTAAGAAAGAGACTGAGGGAGAGCAAAATGAAGGAGGATTGGGAAAGGAAGAGTAGAGTGTGTGAAAGAAGAGTGTGATAGAGGAGTGTGAAAGAAGTGTGTCAAGGTGAAGTGTGACTGTAGGGAGTGACAAAATTATTATACTATACCAAGGGTCATCAGTGCTGGAAGGGATCACAATAAAATAAAATGATAAGTCAGGGTAAAGAATTATGTAGGGAGAAGAGGAACACGCATTTTTGGGGGAACAGTGACATTAAAATTAAGGTAAGAGGACAGTGATAGTGAGATTATGATAGTGATATTATGATAAGTGATATTTTGGTAAGAGGAGGAATTTAGGATGGGGATGAAGGGGGGGGAGGGGGCGTGATGTGAAGTTGATGATGTGGCTTTATATGATGTGTGTGTGTGTGTGTGTGTGTGTGTGTGAATGAGGGCAGACAAACTTCCTGCTTTCTTTTTTCCTTCCTACTCCCATTTCACCTCCTCTTCCACCATTATCTCCTTCTCCTCCACCTCCTCTTTCACCATTTTTTTTCCTTCTCCTCCTTCACTTCATGATTTATCCTGCGTTGATCTTTATGGGTGGGGGAGTGGGGGGGGGGTGAGGAGGGGGGTGAGGGAGGGTGAGGGGGGAAGCTAATGGGTGTGGGGGTTGGAGGTTGGGTGGTAAGGGGGGTAAGGGGGTAGCTAATGGATGAGGTATAGATGAGCAGTAGAAGATGGGGTCACTACTCACTCACCTATGACCTAGCCACTTAAACCCACTCACCCCCCACCCCCCTCCCCTACACCCCCACTCACTCAACCCCCCCCCCCACTCACCCCCACCCCCACTCACTTATCCCCACCCACATACACGTTCATCCACCTCCCACACATCCATCTACACACACACACACATCCATCTACACACACACACATCCATCTACACACACCCACACATCCATTCACCCCCACACATCCATGTAGGCCTCCAAGCTCAGCTACAAAACACACAACACATTCCCTGTATACAATCAAATGGAGGAGGAGGAGTTCTGTTCTGTTGTTTCCTGGCATAGTTTGGAGGAATCAGTAAGTAGTCTTTCAGATTTCCCATACATAATAGGTTTCGTCCATCTATTAACCAGCACCAATTAAAATCACGAAATCCACCATAATACCAAATAATTCTAAAAAAAAAAAAAATAAAAAAAAAAAAAATAACCTTATACTGCCCACGATAACAACAACTTACAAACAAACAAACAAACGTATAATCAAACAAACGTCATTTTAACTTCAACCAACCAACCAATATCAACCAAAAATGAGAGAGATAGAGAGATAGAGAGAGAGAAGAGATGAAAGGCCGAGAGAGAGAGAGATAGAGAGAGAGGAGATGAAAGGCCGAATGAGAGAGAGAGAGAAAGATGAAAGGCTGAGAGAGAGAGAAAGAGAGAGAGAGAAAGAAAGAGAGAGAGAGAGAGGAGATGAAAGGCCGAGAGAGAGAAAGAAAGAGAGAGAGAGAGAGAGAGAGAGAGACTGGAAGGAAGGATGAAAGGGGCCAACAGATAACGCCAGAACTCGTTTACAATCTTGAGTTATTAGGGCGTAATTGTGTGGTATTCAAGGGCTAATTTAACCCCTATCTGATACTAGGACAATTGGGATAATTTCCTCGTCCGTCCATTCTCCAGTCAGGTTTTTCTCTTTCATATTCCTCCTCCCCCTCTCTCTCTTTCTCTCTTTCTCTCTTTCCCTTTTTCTCTTTCATATTCCTCCCCCCCTCCCATATTGATCTCTCTCTTTCTCTCTTTCAAGTCTCTCTATCTCTTTTTCTCGTATCTTTTTCTTTTTCATACTCCTCCCCCCTCCTATACTGATCTCTCTTTCTCTCTTTCACGTCTCTCTATCTCTTTCTCTCTTTCACGTCTCTCTATCTCTTTCACGTCTCTCTATCTCTTTCATATTCCTCCTCCCGCTCTCTGATCTTTCTCTCTTTCTCGTCTCTCTATCTCTTTTTCTCTTTCATACTCCTCCCCCTCCCCCCTCCCATACTGATCTCTCTCTCTCTTTCTCTTTTTCACGTCTCTTTATCTCTTTTTCTTTCTCACACACACTCGCTTCTCTCTTACTCTGTCACTCTCTGTCTCACATCATTCATTGTCTGTCTCTCTCTCTCTCTCTTACTCTGTCTGTCATCATCCTCCCTATCTCTCTCTCTCTCTCTCTTTTTGTTTCTCTCTCTCTGTTATCATCCTCATTCTCTTAACCCTCCCCCCCCCTCTCTCTCTCTCTCACGTCCCCACTCACCCTCTCTTTCACACACACGATTTATTTCTCAATTTTACTGTCGTATCTGCTCTTGTTGTCTCAAACCATTCATTCCTTTGACTCTCTCTCTCTCTCTCTCTCTCTCTCTCTCTCTCTCTCTCTCTTATTCGCACGCTTCCCACCCACTCATCTCTCCCCCCCTCTCTTATTTGCTCAGTCTCTCTCTCTCTCTCTCTCTCTCTCTCTCTCTCTCTCTCTCTCTCTCTGCCTGGCCTTCCATCACAGTGAGGTATTCCCCTCTCACCTCTCTCACACTCTCTCTCTTTCTTTCTCTCTCTCTCTTTCATGCCCCTCACTCCTTCCACGACCCTTCCTCTCACTCTCTCTCTCTCTCTCTCTCTCTCTCTCTCTCTCTCTCTCTCTCTCTCTCTCATGCACTCCCTTCATTCTTTCTTTTTTATTTTTTATTCCTCTCTCTCTCCTTGTCATCATCCTTACTCTTCTCCCTCCCTTCATCCTTTCTCTCTCTTTCTCTCTCTCATTTTCACTTCAATCAAATAATCTATTCACTTTGGTTACATTGGATTGCCTTGATTCCTCCAAAGCATAAAATTATACACCAGGAAACAGGACCGGCAGATGGAACTGTCACGAGTTACAATTGACTCGTGACGTATTAGTCAATATGTAGCAGGGATAAGTATTAACATCTTCGCTATTCAGTGAAGATGATTATCCACTGGATACATTATTATGTCTCCGTGTTATTTTGTTACGGTATTATTATACCGGCATTAAGTTTCTGTGACATCTCTACTATTAGGTAGAAGGTGTCCTATCATATATCCTCCTGTTTCTGTACAAACATGATTTTGCAGACACAGTAGATGAATTGAGAGAAAAACTTAAAAAAACAAATTAAGTTCCTAACTCGAGAGGAAAGGTCCTGCATACACATCGGAGAAACCCACGTTAAATAAATGTATTGGCACTCCCTCAAAAGGATTGTTACAGGAACAAACAAAAATAATGGTGTTCTGTTTTTGGCTTGGAATAGTTTGGAGGAATCATATGTAATTAAGTTGCTCCAGATTTACCCAACACTGTACTTCCTTCCCCCTGTAATTAATTAAGTAAGGGACGACGACCACTCCACTTCAACTCCTACTAAACACATAAACAAACAAGTAAGTAGAGATAACAGAATCGTTTACCAAGCTGCAATCTGGCTCGGGTTTGGTTAGGTTAGTTGGTAGATAGATAGATAGATACACCTACCCACCCACCTACCTACCTACCTACCTACAGTATATACTTTATGGACCACACCTCCCCCTCCCCCCCCCACTCCTCCTTAAAATAAAAAAAGAATAACAAGCAGGTAAGTAATACATACATTTTAAAAGGGTAAATACATAGAGCTGAGAGTTTACGAGGAGATAAGACGAGAGGGAGTTATGTACAAATACCACCTCTTCATTCTCTTCTTTCTCCTCCTTCTCTTCTCTCTCCTTCTCCTCCTTCTCTTTCTTCTCTTCTTTCTCCTCCTCCTCCTCCCTACCGATGCCAACTCCATCTCCTCTCTCACTCACTCACTCTTTCTCACTCTCTTTCTCTCTTTCTTTTCCCCTCCATCCCTATCTCATTCTCTCTATTTCTACCACACGTCCCCATCTTCTCTCACTCTTTCTCTCTCATTCTCTTTCCCCACAACCCCACACACTCTCACTCTCTTTCCCACCTCCTCTCTCACTCTTTCCCCCAACCCCATCTCTCTCTCTCTCTCTCTCTCTCTCTCTCTTTAGTAGTGATGATGGGAGGGAAAGGAAGGCAACTGATTACCAACAGAGGTCCCCCTTCCTCAGGCGACAAATTCTTAATAGCCCTCATGATTTAAAGCAGCCCAGCCAACACACAACAACTCACACACACACACACATACACACACACACACACACACATACACAACAACACACACACACACACACACACACACACACAACACACACACAACACACATACTCCGTCACCTTGAGGGGAGGATACAGTGTTGGTATATCCGGAGCAAATTATTCCTCCAAACTATTCCAAGCAACAGGTCACCATTATTTTCGTTCCTCTGGTCTTGGCCTAATACACTGTGTCCCTGTCAACACCTCCTTCCCTCTGGCCACATCCAGTAGAAAGAGAGAGGGACTTTTTTTTATCTTGGTGGTGGTAAATATCATGGTATCATTTCAGTCTTGCTTATTATATTTATACGTTAACGGTTAGTAATACCTGTATGTCTCATCTCTCTCTCCCCCCCACCCCTACCCCTCCTTCGTTCCCCCCCCCCGTTCCCCTGCCCCCCTGCCCCCTCCACCGTTCCCCTACCCCACAACGACCCATCTAAGATCAGAGAGGCCTTTTTCTAGGTGATAAATATAATACTACTACTATCATATCTATCAGTTCTGAGTTTATATATATACGTTCCGGGCATGTCAATAAAATAACCCCAGGTCACATTGTAATAACACACTTTTTTTCCCTACCAAGGCAATAATATAGTAACTATGATTTA
Source organism: Petrolisthes manimaculis (assembly GCA_034508575.1). Lineage (NCBI taxonomy): Eukaryota > Metazoa > Arthropoda > Malacostraca > Decapoda > Porcellanidae > Petrolisthes > Petrolisthes manimaculis. The sequence goes on along the minus strand of JAWZYT010000153.1, from coordinate 12,035 downwards.
ACACTGTGTATATACGAACCCTGTCAACATCTCTCTCCTCCAGGGCCCCGTGCTAAAAAAAAAAAAAAAAAAAAGAAGAACACACACACACACAAATAACAGGTCTGGTCTTTGCTAGGGACGTACACGTAATATTATACAGTACTATTATTTCACTCTCGTAAATGTATAGGGTTCATGTCATCAACACCATTATCTCTTACACTCCGTTCAAACAAACAAACAAACAAACAACATCTTTCATTAGCTGTATGAGAGAGAGAGAGAGAGAGAGAGAGAGAGAGAGAGAGAGAGAGAATGTATATATAACACTCGCATGTAACTGAAACACATTTCGATGCTGACATCTGTACATTGAGTGAGCGAGTGTGTTTCCCCCACCACCCCTACCCCCAACCTCACTCCCCCTCCGTGGTGTGTCTCTGCTCCAAACCAAGCCCCCAGCCCCTCTCAAGCCCCCCCCCGCCCCTCCTCCTAAGCTCCCCACCTGTTTGTCTTGCACACGAATGACTGCTTAACCCGCGGCCCCTAACTCCACACCTTCATAAATAGATGACACACGACCAGCACCTTCATATTTCCTCTTGGGTCTCGTCACCGCCTCGTCCCAACAGCAGGGGTTAGATCATACCTCACTGTGTGTACCTCTCCTACTACTACTACCTACCCAGGGACGAATATACCACCACCACCACTACTACTACTACTACTATGGGGGCACCTCTCCTACTACTACCCAGTTACTACTATACCACCACCACTACTACTACTACTACTACTGTTACAATAATTTCTACATCTACCTGAGGCATTACTGCTACACAAATATTCTACTAACTTTAATACACTATACCACTGCTTTTCTAACCAATAAATCACTCGTTGACGGAGATATTAACTTTTTGACGGAGATATTAACTTTTTGACGGATATATTAACTTTTCTTACCAATTCCTTCATCCACAAACTGGCAGGGATCGACTTGCCAGATTCGCCAGATGAAATAATTATACGTATTTTTTTATGGGTATACTAATTATTGGTTGTTGTGTACCTTATTTTTGCCGTAAAAATATTCAATACTATTTTAGGAACTTTTAAATACTGTAGTTAACGATATGTAGGCATAAATAATGAAAGTAACCTATTGTAGTTAAATCGGCTGTAAACATATAAAGACGACGACTCACGCCTACACTTCACATTATATATTTAATTTATTTGATTTCGAGGCATAATCTGTCACTAAACATGTATATACAGGTATTTTGAAACATTTATAGCAAAGCCAAAACATATAGACTGACTGAGTTTGAATTGTGTACTCACTCTGGCAGCAGTGATACCAGATCTGTGTAGTTACAAGTAATGAAACCAATAATATGTTACATTATATTTAAGTACTGTACTAGCTTGGCATTGCACACATAGTAAATCACTTGCTCAGTAATATTAGCAAGTAATTTACCAGGTAAAATCGTGGTATACAGCCCAATTTGAATGTAGAAATAGACTAATATTAGCCTACAGAAAACGTCAGCGAGGTGCGTCTCACATCTGGCAAACTGAGCAGCCCAAGGTGCATCTTTGTATTGTAACATTCGGTACTCCAATCAGTCAATCTCGGTCGGCAACTTCGGTGTTATGAAAATTTGGTTACCATTTTTTCCATATTTTATACATATTAGTCAATGACATCATTTCGTGACATGCACAAACATACATTCGCTCGTTATGCATCAACTGGAATTTCAGTTCCAAGAAATGTGTAGTTTGAACACAAAATAAAATTGTTTATGACCGTTTCAATAACTGTATGTATTTGACTTTATTAATCTTTATAAACCACCTTATTGTAGTACATCTCACTTCGGAATAGCCTATCTATCTAATCTATCTATCTATCTATCTATCTATCTATCACAATATTAAAGAGGTAAATAGACTTATATTTATTACAGGAAGCATTTTATATGGCAAGCACTGGTAGGTTTTTGTCGATGTCCGTATATACCAGACCAATTAATTCATCTGACGAATCTAACAAATATTTGGTAGTTAGTGGACGGTGGAATTATACCATGGACATTGTCACTAATAATAATAATAACAACAACATAATCAATACAACCAACAAAAACATAGAATACTCGTACTGCTATCACCAACAAATACTACTTCGACATCACAGACAAAAGTATACAAACAATAACAACAACAACAACAAATGTTTTTAACAAGACAAAAACCATCACAAATACCACAAAATATCTTATCACAAACGAGAACGAGAGAGAGAGAGAAAGAAAGAGAAAAAGAAAGAGGAAAAGAAAGAGAAAGAGAGAGAGAAACTATGCAATACATTAATGTTTCAGTGGAAGGGGGGAAGTGGGGGGTGGGGGGTGCGGGTGGGAGGGGGACAATATGCCAGCTGCAAGGTAATGTGGTGGACGTGGCACAAGTCAGGTCCAGACAGCCCCCTCCCCCACCTCTCTCTCCCTGTCCCCTATTTCCCTCCCTCTCCCCTTACCTTCCTTCCCTCTCACTCTCCCTGTCCCTCCCTCCTCCTTACCTTCCTTCCCTCTCACTCTCCCTGTCCCTCCCTCCTCCTTACCTTCCTTCCCTCTCACTCTCCCTGTCCCTCCCTCTCCCCTTACCTTCCTTCCCTCTCACTCTCCCTGTCCCCTATTTCCCTCCCTCTCCCCTTACCTTCCTTTCCTCTCTCACTCTCCCTGTCCCCCATTTCCCTCCCTTCCCTCTCACTTTCTCCCTGTCCCCCATTTCCCTCCTTTCGTCACTCACTTCTCTATTACCCTACCCTCTCTCTCTCTCTCTCTCTCTCTCTCTCTCTCTCTCTCTCTCTTCCCAACTATGATCCTTCCTCCCTTATTTATTGATCAGATCTAATTGTATGCATTTCTTCTCTACATCTATCTATCTATCTATCTATCATTCATTTATCCATCTATCTATCATTTATCTATGTATCTATGTATCTATCTATCTATCTATCTTCTATCTATCTATCATTCATCTATCTATGTATCTATCTATCTTCTATCTGTCTATCTACCTACTTATCTATCTAGGTATCTATCTATCTTTTATCTCTCTATCTACCTACTTATCTATCTATGTATCTATCTATCTGTGTGCAACAATTAATTTACCATTTATCCCCGGCCAATGCTTTATATTAACGTATTCATGATGATACCGTCGTGTCACAAGGGACAATGTACACTCACTGAATCGTAAGTACCCACACACACACACAGGCAGGCTGGCAGGCAGGGAGGTTGGTAGGTAGGTTGGCAGGTTGGTAGGTAGGCAGGCAGGTTGGTAGGTTAGAAGGCAGGGAGGCAGGTTGGAGGGAGAAATAGGTAGGTAGGTAGTCCAGTCAGGGAGGTTAGTAGGCAGGGAGATAGGCAGGTTGGTAGGTAGGCAGGTTGGAGGGAGAAGTAGGTAGGTAGAAGTCAGTCAGGGAGGTTAGTAGGCAGGGAGACAGGCAGGCAGGCAGGCAAGTTGGAGGGAGAACTAGGGAGGGAGGGGGGTGTTGAGGGATAGAGGGAGGGAGAAGGAGGGAGGGAGGGAGGGGGGTGTTGAGGGATAGAGGGAGGGAGGGGGGTTGTTGAGGGATAGAGGGAGGGAAGAAAGCTGTATTGTCGTTCACATTAGTACACAGAACCTCGGTAGTAACACTAATGATAACTTCTCCTACCTGACTGTCTTGTTCTGGTGATGGTTGGTTGAGAGAGAGACGCACACGACTTTATCCCTTCACTCTAAACTACTCACTGCCCCTCCTCGACTCATGATACCCCACCTCTACCCCCTATATAACTCACGATACAGTCCTCCCATCTTAATAACACATGCTTCGAGACAGTTCATATCCACCCGGCACTTTGAACCATCCACTGTTAATTTTTTTTTTTTAATACCTGACACACAAGACGCCCCATGCATCCCATCGCTTACTGACCCCGAATCCTGACTGACTGACTGACTGACTCTCAATTCCTCATCATCACCTGACTCACACACACACACACACACACACAACCCTGGAGCCCAACAACACCTGACTCTACAAAGCGGTGCCAAACAAGGTTGTATTACTTCAACTCTCGGTCAACAACACCATCACATCACCATCACAACACCATCACCTCACCTCATCTGCCTCCTGGATTTCAAGTACATATATATAACTGTGTCGCAACGATTGACAATTTTGCAACTAACACTTTTTAGCATTCCCTTGGTAACTCCTTCCTTCCCACACTGTTAACGTGCAGTGACGAGGAAACTGGTAAGAAGTCTCAAGGAATATTAAATGTTCAGTCAGTGTAACTAAAAAGCAAGCAGCAATGTCTCGTAACTCCTTCTTTATCTATTTTCGTTTTAAACTCTTTACACGAAGGCCAAATTTACCTGGTAAGTTCCTTTCCTGCTGATGTGACAATCTGTATACTCAATGATTCACAATTTTATAGCTTCCCTTCTCCTTCAGTCCACGTTTGTATGACAACTGGTGATCAGAACTACATCAAGGAATTATACAGATGGCAAGGAAGGTTCACGACACATAATATACAGGGTTATTCAAAATTATAGTCACAAAATTACAGGGTGAAGTCCTGACAAGATGTTAAACATATTTCCATATATATTTTTCCAAAAATTAAAAAGTTAATTACAAACATGAAAGCCAAATCCATTACCGTGGGCGAACGATCGAACACTTCAAAATCACCCCCCCCCCAACCCCCCCCCCCCCCCCCACACACACACATACATCACCCCCCTGTTCTGTATCGGGTAGACGAGAAAATTAATTACAACGTATGAAGCAATGAACCCTTATCGATCACGGGATTCGAACAGGTCCGTGTAGGCTTTGAATGCCGTGTGATAAAAATAAGGGATTTTCTGTTATGGTTGTATATGACACTAATTTAATACACTGATACTGTATATCCTGTAATAAAAAAATACGTAGACACCATTACTGGTTACTATAAAGTCTCTTAGCCAATCTGACAATACAAGAAACACGAAGCTTTGGGATCTGATTCCTCCTGACTATGCCATGAAACAAGCTCCTTCCCTGTGTGTGTAGGTGTGTGTGTGTAGGTGTGTGTGTGTAGGTGTTTGTGTGTGTGTAGGTGTGTGTGTGTGTAGGTGTGTATGAGTGTTCCGTGGCAATATTTGAAGGACTCATACACCTCCAATATATTTTTTTTAACTACAATTCACAGGTTCCCTTCACCAAATAAGTACAAGGACTACAACAGTTTGACGGCCCCATGCACCTCGACCCCTTCCAATATTCATTCAAGGCGACACACAAGAAAGACGACGCCAGTCCTATTGTTAGAACCACCATCACGTCACTGGTAATAAAGGCACAAGAGCAGACCGGACTCTTATGTCACAAACTCTTCTTTCCTCTTACCATTTTTTTATACTCTTTTTTTTTTCAATGTTCCTTTTTTCAACTTTTACCACATTCCTTATTTACTCTTATTAATTCCTTTATTATTAACTCTTACCTCACTCATTCTCTTATCAACTTTTATTTCGCTCTTTCTCTACTCTTATAAAAAAAAATTATCAACTTTTACCTCTCTCTTTTTCTACTCTTTATCAATTCCTCTTATATCAATTATTACCTCACTCTTTTTCCACTCTTACCACGCTCTATTTCTACTCTTTCTCAATTCCTCTTTTATCAACCATTACAACTCTTTTACTGCATTTCTTTTCCTTCGTATTTCTTTTCTATCATCCATCTCCTCTGTATTTAATTTCTTCATTTTGCTGTAATCTCTCTTCCTCAAATTTCTCTCTCTCTTCTTTTTTACTTTTCTTGTGTAATATTTGTCTACCAACCAACCAACATCACCTTCGCCAACACAAACACACCACCATCATAATCTCCACCACCTCCATCACAAATTCACCACCAAAATCATCAGGCAACACACACACAAACAACAACAATAACAACAACAACAACAACAATAACAACAACAACTACAACAACAACAACTATTACTACTACTACTACATTTTCCCACCACTATACCCACCTCAGTCACTCACTTGTATCCCACCAACACACACACACACACACACACACACACCGCCCCGTCCGCCGTGTCACACCCGCCGCCGCCCTTGTCACCTCAGCCCCCCCCCCCCAATCCGACACGACTGCTTGTGTATTGGTGTGGCGGCTCTCTGAATTATCCCTACTGCCTGCTCGGTGTTCCAGTCAGGTGTCCCTCCCTTTACCCCCTGCCCCCTGCCCCCTGCCCCTACACCTCCTTGCCCCACCCCCTCCTTCATCTCTCTTCCTCTCCTCCTTGCCCCACCCCCTCCTTCATCTCTCTTCCTCTCCTCCTTGCCCCACCCCCTCCTACATCTCTCTTCCTCTCCTCCTTGCCCCACCCCCTCCTTCATCTCTCTTCCTCTCCTCCTTGCCCCTCCCCCTCCTCCATCTCTCTTCCTCTCCTCCTTGCCCCTCCCCCTCCTTCATCTCTCTTCCTCTCCTCCTTGCCCCACCCCCTCCTTCATCTCTCTTCCTCTCCTCCTTGCCCCTCCCATCCCCAACCCTCTTCCTCTCCTCCTTGCCCCACCCCCTCCTTCATCTCTCTTCCTCTCCTCCTTGCCCTTCCCAAATATCTCTCTCCTCTCTTCCTTGCCCCTCCCCATCCCTCTTTATTTCCTTGTCCCCCCCACTTCCTCTACTCTTTCTCTCTTCCTTGCCCTCACACATTTTCTCTCCTCCTCCTCACCTCTTACACCCAACACCTTTCCTCTCCTCCTCCTCCACCACACCTCTTACACCCCCACACCTTTCCTCTCCTCTTTACACCCCCACACCTTTCCTCTTCTCCTCCTCACCTCTTACACCTTCCCCCATCCCCATACCCCCAAACATTCTCTATTGTACACTATACTCTTGCACCTGCACACCCATTACACTACACTCCACTCCACTCCACTACACTACTACCGACAATA
>JAWZYT010000152.1:0-193011 GCA_034508575.1 Petrolisthes manimaculis | reverse complement strand
GAGTAGTAGAGAGAAGAGAGGAAAAGAGGAAAGATAATGTTTGAGAGAAGAGAGGAAAAAAGGAGAGATAGCGTTTGAGAGAAGAGAGGAAAAGAGGAGAGATAGCGTTTGAGAGAAGAGAGGAAAAGAGGAGAGATAATGTTTGAGAGAAGAGAGGAAAAGAGGAGAGATAGTGAGTGTTTGATAAATCTCTCAGTGCGTATGGTTTGTTTGAGACATTTATTGTTGTATGTATGTCAAGGTAGTCAGGTGGGTAGAGGAAAGGGCAGGGTTTATAAGCTCAGGGAAATAGTATTGTGTTAGCATGGTCAATTGAAGTTAGGGGAAAGAGACAGACAGACAATAGATAGATAGATAGATAATGAATGTGAGAAAGAAAATATGTGAGTGAGTGAGAAAGTGTATGAGAAAGTGTGTGAGTGAGTGAGTAATAGAATGAGTGAGTGAGTGAGTGAGAAACTGTTTGAGTGAGTGAGTGGGAAACTGTTTGAGTGAGTGAGTGAGAAACTGTTTGAGTGAGTGAGAAACTGTTTGAGTGAGTGAGTGAGTGAGTGAGAAACTGTTTGAGTGAGTGAGTGAGTGAGTGAGTGAGAAACTGTTTGAGTGAGTGAGTGAGTGAGTGAGAAACTGTTTGAGTGAGTGAGTGAGTGAATGAGAAACTGTTTGAGTGAGTGAGTGAGTGAGTGAGTGAGAAAGTGAGTGAGAAAGTGAGTGAGTGAGTGAGTGAGAAACTGTTTGAGTGAGTGAGTGAGTGAGTGACGCAGCAGCATCAACACCAACAACTGCAACACAACACCTGACCCTCTCTGATCATGTCCTTGTTATCTTTACTTCTTAAATCACTCCTTCCTTTCTTTATCCTCCCCTCCCTCCCTCCCTCCCTCCATCCCTCCACATGTGTCGTTCGTCCTGCTCCTGTGTGTGTGTGTGTGTGTGTGTGTGTGTGTGTGTATGTGTGTGTGTGTGTGTTGCCCTTTGTTCAATCTGGAGCATCATCATCATAATCATCAGCACACACACACACACACACACACACACACACACACACATACCCAGTGGCCTCTCCTTTCTTCTATCTATCCCACCATTTCTCCTTCCCCTCCTCTTCCTTTTTTCCTTCCCCTCGCTCCTCCTCTTTTCCTTTCCCTCCTCTTCCTTCTCCTTTCCTCTCACTCCTTTGTCACCTTCACTTCTCCCTTCCCATTTTCCACCCACCACTAACCAAAACAAACAAACAACAAACTATCATCTCTCCTATCAATATATCTACTCTGAGCTTCACATAATATAGGCTACTGTCTCACCAGAATAACAAAACAAAACAAAATCTACTGTATATTATTATTTATGCCCTATTCAAGTCCCATGCAGAATGTCAGGGATCAGAGCCAAGCAAGACGAGAGAGAGAATAAAAGAGATTACGTGTGTCTGAGGTATACAATATTATCAAAGGTTATATTCAAACAAGAGGAGAAGGGTGTAGAACTTTGATATAGGGTGTAGGATTTTGATATAGGGTGTAGGAGGACTTTGATAGGGTGTAGGACTTTGATATAGGGTGTAGTAGGACTTTGATAGGGTGTAGGACTTTGATATAGGGTGTAGGAGGACTTTGATAGGGTGTAGGACTTTGATATAGGGTGTAGGAGGACTTTGATAGGGTGTAGGACTTTGATATAGGGTGTAGGAGGACTTTGATAGGGTGTAGGACTTTGATATAGGGTGTAGGAGGACTTTGATAGGGTGTAGGAGGACTTTGATAGGGTGTAGGACTTTGATATAGGGTGTAGGAGGACTTTGATAGGGTGTAGGACTTTGATATAGGGTGTAGAAGGACTTTGATAGGGTGTAGTAAAACCTTGATATAGGGTGTATGACTTTCTTTCTACTTTCCTCCATCCATCATTCTCTTTTTATATATTATTATTATTATTATATACTCCTCTTACTTCTTCCCTTTCCTTCCCTTCTCCCTCCTTCATCCCATAATCATCTCTCTCCTCACTAACTCACTCACTCACTCACTCTTTCCCTCCACACCTACTAACCCTATGTAACTCCTTCGCTCCCAATGACCCTACTACTCTCCCTTCCCTCCCCCTTCCCCTTTCCTCCCTCCTTCCCCCTTCTCCCTCCTTCCCCCTTCTCTCTCCTTCCCCCTTCTCCCTCCTTCCCCCTTCTCCCTCCTTCCCCCTTCTCCCTCCTTCCCTCCACCATTCCTCCTTCCTCTATCCTTCCCTTCCTTCTATCCCCCTTCTCCCTCCTTCCCTCCCCCTTCTCCCTCCTTCCCTTCCTTCCCTCCCTCTCCCCCATTCATCTTTCCTCTATCCTTCCCTTCCCTCCCCCTTCTCCCTCCTTCCCTTCCTTCTATCCCCCTCCCCCCCTCCTTCCCTTCCTTCCCTCTCATATAACGGCACAAAGTCTTTTCTTAAAACGCCTTGTCATCTTAGGCTTGTGTTTCTCAGACCTCACCTTCTTTTCACTTCCTATATATCTCTCTCTCTTTCTTTTTTCACTTAATATATCCAAACTAATCATCTCTCTCTCTCTCTCTCTCTCTCTCTCTCTCTCTCTCTCTCTCTCTCTCTCTCTCTCTCTCTCTCTCTCTCTCTCTCTCTCTCTCTCTCTCTCTCTCTCTCTCTCTCTCTCTCTCTCTCTCTCTCTCTCTCTCCACAAAGCTTGAAAATAAAAATAAAACACTTCATTATAATTTTCACATCTATTTGCCTGTACAGTAATACCATGTGGGTGAGTTATATTCTCTCTATCACTCTATTAATGATATTGACGAGTTCAACACTTGTCAAGTTTTACAAGATTTAATTAAGAGAAAGTACACAGTCAGAGTTTTATGTGTGTGTGTGTGTGTGTTTTTGTGTGTTCATGAAATCGTACGAGGAAGTTCCGTAGAGTTGTTTCATACATACACCGGGCGAAGTAAACAGACATTGTGTTATTGTTATTTATTGTCCCTGTGATCGCGTGTGAGGAATTGGAGGCTTCTGATTCCTCCTGACTATGCCACGAAACAAGCTCCTTCCATATAGGTGTGTGTGTGTGTGTATGGAGGCTTCTGATTCCTCCTGACTATGCCACGAAACAAGATCCTTCCATATAGGTGTGTGTGTGTGTATGGAGGCTTCTGATTCCTCCTGACTATATGTGCCACGAAACAAGCCCCTTCCAAATAGGTGTGTGTGTATGTGTTTCGTGGCAATATTTGAAGGACTCATTTATCTTCAATTTTCTAACTACATCATATATAAACAGGGTCCCATCATTAATTCCTTGACATTTGAGATAATCCTGTTCTGAGGACAAATGATTTCCTTAGTATTCTTATTTGGCAGAGAGAAATATCCTGCCTGTCGATCTTACAATAGGTGTCTAAACCTTTGATTGAAATGCAAAATAAGAGTGGAAAGGAGTTAATGAAAGGAAGAAAAGATACACCCTCAATGGTACTAATTATAAGGGATTTATATTGCTTGAAGGAATCAGTTGTATACCCAGCTGATTAACCAACCCTGTCCCCTCCCATTTTGTTGGTAAATGGAAGGGCTATTGATTCCTCTAAAGTCTAAAAACTATGCCAGGAAACAGACTAACTACCCTAGTGGTGTTGTTACTAAGAGAGGATCTGTTTCGTGGCATAATTTGGAGGAATCACCAGCCCAAAAGAAACCCTCTCGTTCATCCCTCACCTCACTCTCCCTCCCTCAATATCTCTCCCATCTCTCCCTCAATGTCCCATCCCACTCCTAGCTGTTATCTCACCCACATCTCTCTCTCTCTCCTTTCCCCCCCATCTCCAAGCACTCAAACTCAGAAGGTATCCCCATCCATCTATGGTAACCTGAAGGCATTGGTTTGTGTTATCATCAGTTCATCTCCATGTTGGGTTGGTTGGTCTTGGTGGTGTGTGTGTGTGGTTGTGGTGGTGGTGGTGGTGGTAGTAGTATAGTGGTGTGGTGGAGATAGTAGTGGTGGTGGTAGTACGGGTGTTGTGGTAGTAGTGGTGGTGGTAGTAGTAGTGGTGTTGTGGTGGTTGTGTGTGGTTGTGGTAGTGGTAGTAGTGGTGGTGATAGAGTGCAGATTCCACAGTGGTTGGTTGGTTGGTTGGTTTGTTTTGGTTTGCAAGCACCCTAACGAACAAAGCAACTACCAATCAAAGCCACTGTGGAATCGGCCCAGAGAGGTATATAGAGTACAGTATATATATAGGACTATTATCTGTATATTCTGGCGCCTCTCTGGGGGGATGTGTGAGGGGAGGGGCGAGGGGGAGGGGGTCACTGTCTGTCTCCTCTTAGGGATGCTATCATACCAAGAAAACTGGAAGGACAAGATGGATGGATGAAGTGTAGTAGCAGGATGGATGAATGGGTGGTTGGATGGGTGGATGGTTGGATGGGTAGATAAATATATAAATATATTAATAGTAACAAACACACAGAAGGAAGATAATTGAGATTGCTGTCCCAACCACCCACCAGATGGCAGAAGCATCAGCAGCAGTGATAGTCTCTCTCTCTCTCTCTCTCTCTCTCTCTCTCTCTCTCTCTCTCTCTCTCTCTCTCTCTCTCTCTCTTTCTCTCTCTCTCACAGACTTCCGTGTTTCAGTAAATTCGTCTGTAATTGAGTGATTGTCCACATGTTACAAAGCCATATGCATTGTGTAGTAGAAACTTTGTATTAAATGGTGTTTAATCATTAATAAAAGTCCAACCACCAGCTGTTGTATTTAAGAGTTATAATAAGATATATATATAAAACATGTTACCAGTTATTTTAGTTTAATTAAAGACCCTACATGTGTTGGTCGTGTATACAAATTGAAAGCTTTTGATTCCACCTGACCATGCCACGAAACAAGCTCCATCCGTATAGGTGTCTGTGTGTGTGTGTGTGTGTTTCGTGGCATTATTTGAAGGACTCATTTACCTCCAATTTTCCGACTACATCACAGGGTCCCTTAAAATTAAACAATATTTATCCCTTCGTGAAGAGGGTCATAGACTTTTGATAGGTACTGTACATACAAACATACATACATACATACATACATACATACATACATACATACATACATACATACATACATACATACATACATACATTAGAGTGCCTAAATTGATTCCTCCAAAGTATGCCAGGGAATAGGAACCCAAAAATGAAAAGAAATATTGGTGTTCTGTTGTTTGAATGAGTTTAGTATAAAAACCAATAAAGAAGCATATTATTATAACTTACAAAATATTATAAACCTCATTAATGGGGTGTGGGATTGTGATTAATTAAAGAATGTTATGGTATGGGTGGTGGTGTGTGTGTGAGGGAGTGAATCGTGAGTGTGTGTGTGTGTGTGTGTGTGTGTGTGTTCATGCAAGCAGCAGGTAGTGTTTGCATGATGTTAATTATTAGTGCAACAGTCAAGGTATGTATGTATGTATGTATGTATGTATGTATGTAGATGAAATACCGTATATGCCTACTCTTTGTATGTATGTAGATGAAATACCGTATAGGCCTACTCTTTGTATGTATGTATGTAGATGAAATACCGTATAGGCCTACTCTTTGTATGTATGTATGTAGATGAAATACCGTATAGGCCTACTCTTTATTAAGGGAGAATATCCTGGTAGGTTAGAGTGTTCCTATTTCCTCCTAAGTATGTCAGACAGAAAACAGGACCAGATGATATAAATAATGATGACCTGTTGTTTGGTTAAGGATTTTATGTATATATATTTTTTTTATGATATTAATTAGTGCAGCAGTCGATCTACGATATATACTGTATTTATATATATATATATATATTAACTATTATATATTATATACACGATAATCTCTTTAGGTTAGCCACAGAATGTACGAATTATTTGGTAAACATAAAGCTCTTTTTATATGTGTAATTGTGGTACGATATTCTGTTTAGGTTAGAACATGTGTGTTATTAAGATGGGTACGAGAATCTAAGTAAGAGTATGATCATTTCAGCAACTTGTCTCGAGATGTGCAGTGTGTGTGTGTGTGTATGTGTGTGTAGCTTGCGGGTAGGTCGACCAGCAAGATGATATTTCTCTCCCTCTTCTCCACCTCCCTCCGTCCCTCCCTCACGCTCTCCTCCACCCTCCCTCTGTCTCAACCTTCTCTCTCTCTCTCTCTCCCTTTCACCTCTTACCCCTTCCCCTCAGATTTACTCATATACCTTCATTCTTATCCATTTCTTCCCTCACTTTCTCCTCACTCCCGTTCCTTCCCTCACTTTCTCCTTCCCCCTTCCCTTCCCTTCCCTTCCTCTCTCCCCACCCACCATGAAGGAGGCTTATTGCTTAACCAACAGGTATTCTTGTCTATCTAGTCTGACCTGCCACTTACCTGCCTTATTGCCTGCTTCTTGTCTTCCTACTTGCCTGCCTGATTTGTCTCACTATATATAGTCTGCCTGCCAACCTAGCTACATGTCTGATCTACTTCTTTCCTGCCTGACTGCCTGCATGACCTACTTTTCCTGCCTGCCTGCCTGCCTGCCTGCTTGCCTGCCTGCCTGACACTCTTCATTTGTAATATTATTGTTGTTAGTTCTCAGCCAATCACTTATGTTTTGTTTTCATTCTTAATTAACCCATCATTTTGTAATTTGTTTATAGTCCCAACATATAACTTGCTATTTACTGTCATTCCCAGCATAATTATATTCTTAAACCTTATCATCCACGTGTGTGTGTGTGTGTGTGCGTGCGTGTGCGTGCGTGCGTGTGTGTGGTGGTGATGACAGAAACAAACACACACACACATTACCAAAAAAAAAAAAAAAAAAAAACCACTCATACACACACACACACACTTCACTTCCTTACTCTTCATCCTCTCATTATAACCACCCGAGACTTGCTAGTGTCATTACCTCTACCTTATAATTATATCCAGGTTTGTCCTATTGGCTTGTCTAGGCTATATACCATACTCTTCCTGGTTAATTTCTCTCTTCCGTGAATGTGATATTTTGTATCCGTCTGTGTTTGTGTGTTTGTGAGTGTTTTGTTGGTGATGTGTATGTGTGTGTGTGTGTATTGTTGGTGATGTGTGTGTGTGTGTGTGTTTGTGTTTGTGTGTTTGTGAGTGTTTTGTTGGTGATGTGTATGTATGTATGTATGTGTGTATGTGTGTGTGTGTTTCTGTGATAAATTAAGTGGACAGTATATATATATATTTTTTTTTTGGAATACACGAGAGCACCTAACTTGATTCTTCCCAAGTATATAATAAATAAGTCTCACCTCTCTACCCCTTTCCTCCTCTTTCCTCTCTTTCTCTTTCCTCTCCTCCTCTCTCTTTTTTTTATTATTATATGCCAGGAAACAGGACCAGATGATGAACAAACAAAAATAATGTAAAATAATGGTGTTCTGTTGTTGCCTGGAATACTTTAGTAGAGGAATCAGTTGTACAGTTGCCTCTTAAAATGTTGAGACCCTACCTGCTAGACTCAAGGGGGTGTGGGAGTAGGGGGCAGGCTTGGGGGGGTGCGGGAATAAGGGGAAAGTATTGGGGTGGGTAGAAAGCCTGTTCCCCTATTCCCCCACTCCTCTAACCCCTCTAAAACCCCCCCAAGCCTGTCCCCCTACTCCTGCACCCCCCCAAAAAAAAAACCCAAGCCTGTCCCCCTATTCCCACACCCCCTTTAAGATAAGATAAGATAAGATACTTTATTCGTCAAATTGTAATATAAAATGTAATAGATAAGATACGTCAAATTGTAATATAAAATGTAATAGATAAGATACTTTATTCGTCAAATTGTAATATAAAATGTAATACAAAATGAAAATATCTATCTTGCAATTAAGGAGGAAATGTAGTGTTTTGGTAAATCTGGAGCAACTAAGATCCTCCTCCAAACTATTCCAAGCAACAGAACCTAAAACATCATTATTGTTGTTCATCTGGTGGTTCTGTTTCTTGACACATGATATTATATACTTTGGAGGAATCAAGGCACCATGGAGTCCAATGTAACCAAAGTGAATTATTATACTCTTTAATTAATAACTTCCTGTCCAGCTCACTCACTCTACTAATCCTGTCTGTATGTGTGTGTCTGTCTGTCTGTTTGTGTGTCTCTGTCTGTTTGTGTGTCTCTGTCTGTCTGTGTGTATCTCTGTCTGTCTGTCTTTCTGCCTGTCTGTCTGTGTGTCTGTCTTAACTGTGCACTGAGTTATATATATATATATATATATATATATATATATATATAAATTAAAAAAAATAAATAATAATCATATTTATGAAGATAACTCGTTGCCCGTGCATAATCAGGAAATAAATAAATTATTATAAACTCCATGAAGGTCATACATACATACATACATACATAACTGCTGTCTAGTCCTATACCCTTCAGCATACATACATACATACATACATAGGCCTGGAAAACACTGTAGGATATTCAAGGAGAAGGTGGCACAGGGAGAAGAGACAACACACACACACACACACACACACACACACACACACACACACACACACACACACACACACACACACACACACACACACACACACACTCTTTCCTTCGTAACTGTACATACACACATACATACGACCTTCGCCTCTTTGTGTACCATAATAACTATAAGAAATATTATTATTATTATTATTATTATTATT
The DNA here is from genome assembly GCA_034508575.1 of Petrolisthes manimaculis. Classification (NCBI taxonomy): domain Eukaryota; kingdom Metazoa; phylum Arthropoda; class Malacostraca; order Decapoda; family Porcellanidae; genus Petrolisthes; species Petrolisthes manimaculis. The sequence goes on along the minus strand of JAWZYT010000152.1, from coordinate 184,328 downwards.
ATTATTTATTCACAAAGATCAGAAAAATTTGCCATTGTTTATTATTTTGTTTTTGTAGTTGAACTTAATTTTAGGGCATATTATATTATATAGTATTGTTTTGATAAATCTGGAACAACTGATTCCTCCAAACTATTCCAAGCAACAACAATTACACTATTATTGTTGTTGTTGTTGTTGTTGTTCATCTGTTTACTCCTGTTTTCTGGCATACTTTTGGTGGAATCATTAAGGTACTCTAATGTATGTACCCAATTAATTAATGTGTGTTATATATATATACCTTGTAAAATTATGCATGGACTGTCTGTGGTATTTCCTGAGTGACATGCTTTGTTTGTCTGAGAGAGAGAGAGAGAGAGAGAGAGAGAGAGAGAGAGAGAGAGAGAGTAAATTGTTTTATACACTCTTCTCTTTCGTCGAGTACACACACTGAGAGAGAGAGAGAGAGAGAGAGAGAGAGAGAGAGTACACACATTGAGGTACACGAGTCCTTGGTTTGGTACTGTAGGCTACATAGAATTACAGTTAGGATATATATATTATTTATTTATTTCTCCACGTTGAAATAGAAAGGATCTTGTACGTGGTTGTATAGAGAGAGAGTATATGATAGACGTAGTGAAGATGAGGGAGAATACTGACACACACACACACACACACACACACACACACACACACACACACACACCAATCTCTCCTCTCCCTTCCCTCCTTCCCTTCCTTCTACACACACAAGCACACACACCATCCCCATCCCCTCCCTCCCCATTTCCCTTCATTTATCTCCCTTCTACATACACATACCCCATCCCCTCCCCTCCCTCCCTCCCTATTTCCCTTCCTTTATCTCCCTTCTACACACACATACACATACCCCATCCCCTCCCCTCCCTCCCTCCCCATTTCCCTTCCTTTATCTCCCTTCTACACACACATACACATACCCCATCCCCTCCCCTCCCTCCCTCCCCATTTCCCTTCCTTTATCTCCCTTCTACACACACATACACATACCCCATCCCCTCCCCTCCCTCCCTCCCTATTTCCCTTAATTTATCTTCCTTCTACACACACACACACACACACACACACACACACACACACACACACACACACACACACACACATCCCCTCCCTCCCTATTTCCCTTCCTTTATCTTCCTTCTACACACACATACACATACCCCATCCCCTCCCCTCCCCTCCCTCCCTATTTCCCTACCTTCTACACACACACACACACCATCCCCTCCCTCCCTCCCTCCCTATTTCCCTTCCTTTATCTTCCTTCAGTGTGGGTCGTCTGTGTGTCTGTGGAATGTTAGGAATGAAGTCAGTGGCCCATTTCTCTGCCTCACTTACACCTTATCACACCCACCACCACCACCACCACCACCACCACTACCACCTTGAACTTCCTATACCCAGTAAACAAAACATAAAGGAGACCTCGTATAATTATTAGGTTTTAAGGTATCATCAATTCTGTATCGTACTTTTTTTTTTCATATATACTTGACTGAAAATAATGATAATAATAATAATAATAGTAATAATACAAATAATAATACATATAATAATAATAATAATAATAATAATAATGAAAATAATGATAATAATAATAATAATGAAAATAATGAAAATAATAATAATGATAATAATGAAAATAATAATAATAATGAAAATAATCTGCAACCCTACATGATACATAGCTTGAAGGAGTTACTATTTATGTCCTTAAATGCCTAAATTATACCCTGCCTTATAGGTTAATTCCGACTATACAATACCTACAGACTACAGTAGACATAATTCTGTGTTTATATTGACAACACGATCGATCACTACTTTGTATGCTGTTGAAATCTCGAACACGCATCTCGGAAATACAGTTGGCTCCACTCCCGCGTTTCCCCCCTCGCGTTGCTAATGTTGGGCCAGTCAGAAATTTGAATCCCGATCCACAAGTTAAAACATTCTAAACATTCATATCCTTAGAGTGAAAGATAGGAATGTTTCGAATATTTTAACTTGTGGTGGATCGGGATTCGAATTTCTAACTGACCCAACATTAGCTAAGACAGGGGAGAAACGCGGTAGTGGAGCCAACTGTACCATGACGTCATCACCTGGTGGGCGGAGACTGACTATTTGTTTACCTGGGAAAATAATGTACAGTCGGGGTTAAGGGGATGGTATACTTTTGAAAGATTGGAGTGCCTTGATTCCTCCAAAGTATGCCAGGAAACAGACCCAGATGAAGAAATATAATGGTATCCTGTTGCCTGGAATAGTTTGGAGGAATCATTCACTCCAGATTTACCAACAGTGTCCTACCCCCTTAAATATAATCATCCATATAGGGGTAACTCACGTAAGAGTTTGACAGCTTCCCTCTGTTTCTGAGATGATAAACTTTCCAATAAATAGATTAACTACCATCTTTTAATTTAATACAAGTAGCTACACACTACTTAAAACAATATCATCATATGTGAACGGGAGAACATTAGACAGTAAATTGTTTGATACACCAGTTTGTGGATGATTATTATTGACCACGACTGTATATACAAGTACAGTACAGTATATATATCTGCTCATCTCCCTTCCACATTGACCATTCACACAGCACAATAAATTTTCTTTTTTATTTATTTGAGAGCCATTCATGCCAGGAAAAAAAATGTTATATATTATGAGCACAACTTGCACAACTTAAAAAACCAGGTCATTATATTACTAACACAACATACAAACCAGGTCATATGGAAGTTGAAATGAGGTCGTATGCTTCATGTATGTATGTATGCATGTATGTATGTATGTATGTATGTATGTATGTAGTGGTTTTTAAGGTTTGACTATACTAGGGAGTCTGGGCACGGCTGTCAAGAGCTATACTATAATACGTGTTGGGAATGCGGCCAAGACTGTCAAAGGAAGTGTGTAGCAGCAGGAGAAAGGGGTTCCCAGAAGTGTGTGTGTGTGTGTGTGAAGCCTCCACCTTGAGAGATGTATGTGTGTGTGTGTGTGTGTGTGTGAGTGCGTGCGTGTGAAGCCTCCACCTTGAGAGATGTATGCATGTATGATATGTGTGTATATGTATATATGTATGTATATCTATGTAGGTTACCATGGGATGTCAGAATACATTGTTATACATTTAGTTTTCTATATATTGTACAACCTTTATATTTTGTTCCTAAGTTGTTATACATATTTTCCAGGTGTACTCATTTCCAGGAAAGCAATTAATATTTATCCAGGTGTTGTATATGCTAAGTGTATATAATTTTCCAAGAATGTAGTGTCAATTTTTCTCAGTGTACTCTGTGTGTATTTAGTATTCCAAGGAGGTAATATTTCAGGTGGACTCTACGTACCTATAAATTTTCCAAGTGAGGTTAGGTTAGGTTAGGTTAGGTTAGGTTATGGGTACACTGTTAGAGATTACGTATTGTCTAGCATTAATTTTATGTTCCTAATCACACACACACACACACACACACACACACACACACACACACACACACACACACACACACACACACACACACACACACACACACACACACACACACACACACACACACACACACACACACACACACACACACACACACACACCTCTGTTGTTTCACTACCACTGTCGCTGCTGAACTATGGCAGGAAAAGAATATAGAAAAAATAATCCAAAAACCAAACAGCAAAATAATAATAATAAATCAATAGACTATTTAATTAGAAGAAGTGGTGACGTGAGAGGTGATGTCATGAAATGAACAAGCAGGACTCTGGCTGGCTGGCTGACTGACCCGTGTGTTTTGGTGTTCAAGTTGGAGTTGACGTCATACAAGGGAGTGTAATGTGAACAGAGAGAGGCTCCATGTGTGTGTGTGTGTGTGTACCTTATCCTTCTGTATGTGAGTGTCTAGCAGAGGAATATGTGTGTGTGTGTGTGTACCTTATCCTTCTGTATGTGAGTGTCTAGCAGAGGAATGTATGTGCGTGTGTACTATTGAACGCTACCCCTCTGTGACTCTGTGTGCGTACCTTTTCCTTGTGTGTGTGTGTATGTGTGTGTGTAGTAGTCAACCATATCCTTATGTGTGTGATGTCATGTGAAAATGAGTATATCCTTCTTTCGTAAACATCCAATCACCTCCAAGTTCTGAGAAATAATTAATAATCAAATAATCAATAACATCAGAAGCAAAATTGCCTTCACACACAACCCAAGATGGGATTTCAGTGTCGATATAAACAACAGTGTGTAATTATATCCTTGAAAGACCGTCTGTTATAGGAAAGGGAAGGGAAGAAGGAAGGGAAGGTAAGGGAAGGAGGAAGGGAATCTGCTTCGTGGTGGTTTTGTCGTGTGAACCGCTCCAGCCAGACGTGTGTGTGTGTGTTTGCTTGTGTGTGTGTGTGTGTGTGTAATACGAAGGAGGCAGCAGCAGCAGCAGTGTTAGGGCGAGGCAGGAGAGGAGAGTCAGTCAACACGCCCTTTGAAGTTTGTAAGCATCACCGACCGTCATTAATTATAGGCTGTCGGGTAGAAAATACAGTGTTGGTATTGGTGGTGGTGGTAAATCTGGAGCAACTGCTGATTCCTCCAAACTATTCCAAGCAACAAGAGGCAGGCCAACATTATATTTGTTCATATGATCCTGTTTCCTGGCATACTGTGGAGGAATCAATTAAGAATACTATCCCCCTTAAAGGCTCACGCATTTCACTTTCGGCGGCGGCAGTGCATGTGTGTTTGTGTGTGTGTAGTGTGTCTGGCAGAGGTACACAGGGTCGATCTCTCCCCGCACCTGGCACCTGTTCTCGCCCTTATTGTAGCCGTGACACTCTCCAAATGGTACCGAAAAAATGACCTTCCATATAAGTTTTCTGAAGACTAGAGACATTAAGGAGATTTAGATATGGATGTACCAATAACTAAAAGTCCCGTGTATAGTGTGTGATAATAATACAGTGTTTAGAATAAAGAGAAAGTGACTAAATTGTACTGTGTGTGTATGTGCATGTGCGCAGGGAGGGAGGTAGGTAGGCAGGCGGTGCTAACTTTAACATCCGCCAAGTTGAGGTTGGTGGTGGCTGTGGCCGGGGGCAGGACTGTGTGTATGTATGTGTGTGTGTGTGGCTGCCAGAGCTTGCTGCCGCTCCAGTGTCCTCTCAGCCAGCTCGTCTTCCTCCCTCCCTTCACACTCACTCAGCCAGCCCAGTCAGGCTGCGAGCCAGTCAGTCAGTCAGTTAGTTAGTTGGTCTGAGGCCACCACTGCCGCAGGGCTGTGGCGTGGAGGGTGGGTGAGTACAAACCGTCGTTCGTCCGGGAGTGTATAGTGTTCATTGTGTACCAAAGTATAAAGGAAATCCTATTAGTGTCCTCTGAGTTGTGGTGTAGTGAAGAGGTGGGTGGTGTTGTGTTGTGTTGATGCTGCTCCACCTTGCCCAGCTATGTAGTGATGATGCTCAGTTGGGTCTATCTCGTTCCTACCCCAAGTGTTATCTGTGAAGTAACCCGTGACAAAATATTTATATAGCCGGCATATGTTTTTGTGTGACCTCACGTTCTTTTACACCGAGCCACATATACAGTGAAGGAGGCAAGAAAGAGTTGGTCCAGCAAGTCAGTCAGACAGTCCACAGTTAAACTCGTCTGTCTGTGACATTTACAAGTTTCCAAAGGTATGTGTACGCTACATTACCACTTACGTTTCATTGTTTTCATTCATGTTTAGTCTCTTTTCAGTTTGCTGTTTGTTAAGTTTCATTGTTTTCATTTACCTTTACTTTCTTTTTAGTTTACTGTTTGTTTTAATTCACCTTTCGTCTATTATTACTTTGCTGTTTTGATGCTCATAAGGTCTTGAATAATTCCAAGTACTTTTTCCGATTTTCACTTTGCTGTTTGATGATCTTTATCAAGTTTTTTTTAATAACGATAAGCCCCCTTCCCTTGATTATATATTTTGAATATTGAAAGAGATTCTAATACAATGAAAGCGACCTTCCATCCTGCCCTTTGTCCCATGAAGTTTAACCCAACTGTTCTTAGTTTTTATAGTCCCAGTAAGGATATTGAGCTTTGTCTGTGTCACCTTGGAATTTTTATAATTATATATAGCCTAACTAGTTTTGGAATACATACACATAATAATTATTATTCTCATGTAAATCTTAGCGTTAGAGTGTCAGTACAATTTTCTGTATGTAGGGCCTATTTATGTCTGTTGGCTGTGCGATGTTTAAGTTTGTATAAGGTATAACTGAAGTGAACAAAACTGTGAAGGAAGTGAATGAATAAGAGAGAAGCCAGGGAGGGTATGGATGCAGAGGTCAATAGGTCAGCCAGCAAGGTCTGACCTCCTATAAGTAGCCTTGTAATATCCGCTGTCTAAACTCTCACGTCAAGTTGGTGGCTAAATATTTGTCTATTGCAAAGTGGACTAATGTGATTTTGATATACAGTAACATAAGATTTACATTGTTTTGTGGCTTTGTGTCTCGAATTTAAATATTTGGGTTAGACTATAATTTTGATTGTACAGTGTTTATAACATTATTTTTGTCATAATATAAAATATGTCTGTTTACAAATCTATCGTACTTTGGGGATATCCATGAAATAATCTAATAATTATTGCTTGTGATCTAAAGTAATTAAAACTCATAGGAATTATTATGGATGCACACAACTCTCTTATATTACGTATGTTAGAGATTGTATGAATGATTATTATTTTATACGTGTTCTCAGAGATTATATGATGATTTTTATTTTATACGTGTTCTCTTGGTAGGAAAACCTTGCATCACTCAAATACAGCAAGACGGGTTGTGAAAATTTGTCTTGTCCTTCAGTGTCTGCCGTTCACTTGATCCGACCACCACCACCACTAGGCTACTACCTCCTTCTCCTGCCTTGCTTTCTCTTCATCTCCTTTTGTCTTGTGTGTGTATGTTTATATAGTTTGAAGGGCCTCTCAGTTGAAAGGTTCTGGTCACGTCTTTTCTCCACTGTGTTAGGCTATTCATAGGAAATAATATATTAGCCTCGTATGATATGGATTCCCTGTGAACTATATAGCCTACTTACTTTTGGGATGCACACATTTATAATAATTTACTGTATGATGTCTATTTATTCCCTGTGTCATTATTGTCATTATTGTTTTGTTATTTAAAATTTTAAGTTTTATATAAACTAATTCATGAAAATAAATGCTTGAATCGTGTCTAATATTGATCTGTGTTTGAAGGTGGCATGTGTATTAACGAATATATTGATGTGTGTGTGTGTGTGTTCCAGAGTAATTTTTGTAGTCTCATCGTAATATAACACTTTGGGTACATTGGAGCGCCTTGATTCCTCCAAAGTATGCCAAGAAACCAACAGGACCAGATAAACAAATATAGCCTACTCGTAATGTTGACAATTAAGTTGTTGCTTGGAATAGGCTAGTTTGGAGAATTAAGATACTCCAGAATAATATTGAGTGTTGGATAGAACCGCTCACACCCTCACTTTCACTCAGTCGGTCCGTTTCCCCACTCATCATTTTTGTCACTTTCACTCACTGTCACTCAGAAGCCAAACCACTGCCGGAGTGAAGCTGACTCTCACTTTCGCTGCTGCAACATAAGGACATTACAACTGCCTTCAACAACAATAGCCTATATTCCCGTTGTAATGCCACTGTCGATACCGTCCCACGACCTATAGATTATTGTGTTAAGGGGAGTACCTACCTAATACACTTCTGATATATTGGAGTGCCTTGATCCCTCCAAAGTATGTCGGAAATCAGGACCAAATGAACAAAAATAATGATGACCTGATGGTTGGAATAGTTTGGAGGAATCATTTGCGCCAGATTTACCAACACTGTACTGTCCCTACTTTCCCAACATCTTTCAATTATACTTGCACTGTATTTAGTCTACTACGTCTCTCCATTGTACTGATATTGCCTGTACTGTCGCTACTGTCCACCATTTAGTATTAATCAACAATAGTCATACCCATTTTCCCTACAGTAGGCTATATGGACATTAGCTTACATCTTTTTCAACATCATGGATGCTTTGTACGGGCACTATCTCTACTCTACTGTCGTTACTGTCCACTTAGATTATTTTGTCAACAACATTCACCTACTTTCCCTACAGTATAAGGACATTAGGCTACATCTCTTTGTACTGCCACTGCCTCTACTCTACTAGGCTACATCCATCTTCCCTTTGTACTTGCACTACCACTACTGTCTATATAGATTGATCAACAACAACACCACCTACTTTCCCAATAAAGTAAAGGACATTACAACTGTCTTCACCATCATCTTCCTTTTGTATCGACACTGTCTCTACTCAACATCATGCATGGCCCTCTTAAACTATCACTGTCTCTACTGCCAATACTGTCCAAAGCCACCACCTACCTAGATAATTTTGTCAACATCATCTACTTTCCCAATTACATTAAAGACATTACAACTGTCTTATTAAACTGTCTCTGATTCTACTCTACTAATCTACTGCCACTACTATCTACCCACCACCCTCCTAGATATGTCACCACCACCACCAACTTCACTTTCTCTTTTAATATTTGGAGGGACTGTCACTATCGACTTGCCTGGCTGTCTCACCTTTATCACAACCTTGTATTCATTCATCACCATCACAACCATGAAAATATGACACTATTCTAGCCCTTGTGTGTGTGTGTGTGTGTACGCTTTTAGTCTAATAATTTCGTGTGTGTATGTGTGTGTACTCTTCGAACCTAATAATCAGTGTGTGTGTTTGTGTGTGTGTGTGTACTCTTCGAACCTAATATTCAGTTTGGGATGTGTGTGTGTGTGTGTTTTGTTTTTGTTTACCCTTTTTAGCAATGTCAGTATCATTAATTTCCACCCCAGTCCTGTGTTATTGTATTGTCACTTGTATCATATAATCATCATTGACTTTGTAATCAGTAACATGTGACAGTGAGCTTCATAAAAATAATAATAATAGTAATAATTTAGCCTCGAGTCGTTACAGTGCCTCACCAGACTTTCGTAACGCTATGTAACAACTCCTTCGTAACATCACCACCACTACCACCATCACTACCACGACTAGATACCACTACAACTACTACCTACCACTGCTACCTTAAAACAAAAAACGACAACCACAATTCTCTAAAGAAAAACACCACAATTCTCTCTCACACACACAAAGGAGGAGGGGTCTGGTGTTGGTTGGATAGATGGTGACCCTCTGTGGTTGGTATCCGTGGTCTCAGTCCATTCCTCTCCCTTCCATCCACTCCTTTCCTCTCTCTATTCCGTAAACTCACTCACTCACTTCTTTCTTTCACTCCCTCACTCTTCTACTTCTCTTCCTTCCTTCTTTCTTTCACTCCCTCCCACCTTTCCTTCTTCCACTCCTCTCATGCACTCCCTCCCTCCCTCCACTGTAATTGAGGTTATGCACGTGAGGTATGCCAGGTAGAGGGCGTCCTAACAGGCACGGGGCACGTATACGTACTTCCTTACAAGGGTAGAGGCACGAACTGCTTAACAAACTCTCAAGAGCTGGTTGGGTACAGTTACGACCATATGAAACCCAGATAAACACTTCAAACGAGACCCCATAATTATCTAGCCTAGTAGAATAGGATGTGTCGTCGCCTCTACACACAAAACAACAACATCTCATCTGACCCAATGAGGAGGGGCCCCCGTTTCAAGTGTGTGTGTGTTTCATGTGTCGCAACTGTACATGAAATACAACATCACTATAACCAGGCCATAGGGTGGGATGAGACGTTGTTGTTGTTTTTTGTAGAGGTGATGCGTTCTGTATTCTATGTTTGGTAAGGGGCCTCGTTTGAAGTGTATCTGTTTCAAGTATCATCAACTGTACAATAATAAAAAAAGATTACAAATTGAGAGATAGGGGGCCCGACTATTGCAAAAAAATTAAGCTCCGTTGGAATTAACCGAGTAGCCTAAGCCTAAACAGTTACCAACCCCAGTGGTGGTGGATGACACAAGGCAACATTTATATATACCTTTAAGAGGATGAAGGTATACTTTTGGTACATTGGAGTGCCTTGATTCCTCTATAGGTACTCTAAAGAATGCCAAGAAACAGGACTAGGTTGACAAAAAGAATGGTGTCCTGTTGCTTGGAATAGATTGGAGGAATCAGTTGCTCCAGAAATACCAACCCTGTACAGTACTTCCCTCTTTGAGACCGGCTTCATTGGGACAGGGGATGATAAAAAGACCACCGTATGCAACAGCATCCGTGGTGTTGACGATGGTGGTGTGGTACCGGTACGATAGCTCTGTTGTTTGTTTGTCTATGGAGCCATCGTATGTACCATGAACGTCCTTGAATATGGCTCCAAAGAACTTTAACTATGGAACTCCTAGGCCTATACCGGTACTAAACAGGATTAATACCACTACATTGTAACAAAAGCAAGATATTGGTTGACAAGTTTCAAGTATTTTGTTGTTATTGGACAAACTCTCGTCAACTCTGATTCTTTTGTTCATCTCGACGAGCAAAAAAGGTGATATTTAGCAGTTGGATATCAAGGTGGCTTCTGTCGAGCCTGGAAATAAGACTGAGGCTGTCAGAACCGTGTAAGATAACTACCTAAACTATATACAGTATATATATATAATATGTAAAATTTGTTGAAACAGTAAAACACACGCAGCACTAAACTAAATCTAGTCAGAGTAAGAGGGAAACGACTGAGCTTTCTAAGAAGATGACCATTCAACTTGAGCATAACGCCACAACCAGCCGTCTGGAACCCACAATTCTATCTCGACAAACCTTCATGACAACCACCCAACTAATCAACCTACCTACCAACCAACCAACCACCCAACCACCCTGCCTTCATGACAACCACCCAACAAATCAACCTACCAACTAACCAACCAACCAACCTACTAATCAACCAACCAACCTGCTAATCTACAAGCCAGCCAGCCAGCTAGCCAATCAACCAATCAATTAACCAACCAACCAATCAACTAAATAAGCAACCAACCAGCTAGCCAATCAATTAACCAACCAACCACCCAACCCTCCAACCAGACAGTCAACCAACCACCCCAAAAATTCATCCATCCATCATTCCTTCCACCCAGCTCTTGCAAACGTATAGGCTTAGTTATTAGGCTACACGAGAGTTAAGCACATTATCTTACGTCAAGTTTTGACCCGCCTTTCTTAATTAACCTACTAAATCACAAGGTTACCAGGAAGATAGACTGACTGAGTGACTGACTACGAGTACGGTACTGTTTATCTTGTCCCTCTGTCTGGGCCCACTCTTGTGTCCTCGTTTACTTGCTTCCTATCTTATTATCATCTCAATGTTAATATATTATTGGGTCATCGTGTCTGTGTTGTCTTCCTCCCATTCATACATATATACATACATACATATACTTCCTGTACATCCTCTGTCCATTTGTTGTGAAGGTTAAGAAAGAGTAAAGGTTGATTAATAATTAGTTGTAAGTTTGTCATTTGCCTTAAGGTGACAGACAGTCATTCATTTCCTCTGTATTTATATATAATTAATTTTATTCGTCAGCTTGATATTTCCTACATGCTGCTTATTAGTTTATTCATTTATTTTTACCTGTATAGAGGCTGAATCGTACTGTAATCTTTTGACTATAGAAGCCGTATCGTACTGTAATCTTTTGACTGCTGTATCTATATTTAATTATTTATTTCGTCTGCTTGATATTTCCTACATGTTCCTTATTAGTTTATTCATTTCTTTTCACCTGTAGGATAGAAGCTGTATGGTATTGTAACCTTTTGACTGTGTGTAGGTAAGGTGTAAGGTGTAAGTGTGTGTAAGCAATATACGAGAGAGGGAGGGACATTATTCGTGTAGACTAAACCTAGGCTACTGGAATTACACAACCAAAGATTATTGCTTATATCATGATTATGCAAAGTTTTATTTCTCTCTCTCTCTCTCTCTCTCTCTCTCTCTCTCTCTCTCTCTGGTATGTATTTGCCGGTGAGGTTTGGTTCACTGGAGTTGACTGTACACGAATCTAACAAGTCACGGTGAGCTTCCCACGATTCTGTTGTCTCTAAGCCCATCCCTCTATATAAACAAACCCATCTCTCTCGCTTCTGAACCTGTGTTGTACGTGTACAGAACGGCGCTTCAGGACTGGTATAGGACGTGTATATATCATGAGTGATTTTTCTTTGGTTTTATTGTAGTTTTAGATGTGAGAGAAGGAGGGAAAGATAGGAGAGAGAGAGAGAGAGTAAGATAGGAGAAAGAGAGAGTTGGATGCAAGAATTGGTGAGGGCAGAGGTAAGTTCAATTGAGAGAGAGAGAGAGAGAGAGAGAGATAGAGAGAGTGTAATGAGGGTGGGAAGGGGTTGATGACCTCCACATTATTTTTTTTATAGTAAGGGTCACGTCCTTCACCCTCTATCTATCTATACCCTGCCTCTCCACACACACCCTTCAATTCTTTTATCTATACCCTGCCTCTCCACACACACCCTTCAATTCCTCACCTTCCATTACCATACCCACATTCTCTTTTTCCATTCCATCTCATTGCCTTCCAGTCTGCCTCATTCCTTACCTTTATTCCCTGCCTAACTTTTCCCTCCCTTCCAATGATCCAGTCTGCCTACCTAGCCTTCTTCCTAGACCAACTCTTCTCCCTGCCTACCCATTCACCCTTCCTAACACTCTTCCTATACCAACTCTACTCCCTGCCTACCCTTCTCCCCTTCCAATACCAATTCATCTCCCTGCCTACCCATTCTCCCTTCCTTATACTCTTCCTATACCAACTCTACTCCCTGCCTACCCATTCACCCTGCCTATAACCTTGCCCTGCCTACCCCTTCTCCCTTGTCATGTCAGGAAACAGGACCAGATGAAACGAAAATAATGGTGGCCTGTTGCTTGAAATAACTTGGAGGAATCAACCAGTTTCTTAAGATTTACTGAAGCTGTAGGTACATATTTTCCCATTTTAAAAGGTGCAATGTCATCATCATATCAGAGTGAAAACATATATGAATTGAAGAGAGAATATATTTATTGTACGTGGGTAAAAGTGCAGTGGGTGGATAACTGTGGAACCTTGTACAGAATTATCAGCTTATAACCTACACACGTAGATTATACTTGTAAATTATGTGAACGGTATATAGTGAAGGTGTGTCCATTATGCTTTGACGTTTGTACTGTACTTCTCAGCTCAGACCTAAAGCACAAAACTAGTACATGATGTGTATATGTATGTACCTTATACTTATATGTATTTAATCTGTGTTAGTTTATGGTACTCCGATGTAAACGTTCTTCGAGTGTTTCAGTGTCACTCCTTTCAATCTCTGGCAAATGAGAAAACTTAATTAAAGAAATCTATGTGTAAAACAAGTGATTAGAAGAATATTGAGTCCATCAGTTAGTTGTGTTTATAGGTAGGTTTACTGTACTGTACTGTATAACCTTAGATGTAATGGGGCAAGATGGAGTGATTTAGTGTGTATGGTAACAGATTAAAAAATATAAATACCAGTAATATAATTGCATATATAAAAGTATTTGAACACCGTTCCCTAAATAATGAAAAAACAAACAAACATTAAATGAAAAGAAAAATACATTAAAGTACATATTGTTATATACATGTGCTTAGCCAACGTACCTCATCTAAGGTATGTTTAGGTAATAATTATTGAAGTTATAAACCACATGACACAGCATTGACTCTGCTTACTACAACAACAACAACAACAACAACAACAACATTACCAAACAATTTCTACCCTTATTGCTGAGGTCTGATGTGGTGTGTGTGTGTGTGTGTGTGTGTGTGTGTGTGTGTGTGTGTGTGTGTGTGTGTGTGTGTGTGTGTATGGGGGGGGATTCCAAGGTGTCTGGGTAGAGCCTATAGAGTCTCAGTATACACACAAACACACACACATTTGGATGACCATTGCACAATCATACACACACATACATACACAAGAAAGAAGGTTGAATTTGTTGCAACCCTGTCATTACCTCAGATTTACACACGAGAGAGAGAGAGAGAGAGAGAGAGAGAGAGAGAGAGAGAGAAAAAACCCCATCTCCTACCCTACCTGTGCTCTCCATACTTAGTAAAAAATGTGTTGTATGTGTGTAACTGTGAATGTATGTATGTATGTACCTCGCCTCTTACTTCTTCATTTTTTTTTTCATACCACTTAAAGGATATTTATTTTGCTCTTCTGTATTGGCACCAGAACGTCACTACTGATGTCCTCTATACCTCTCCTCGTCCACACACACACACACACACACACACACACACACACACACACACACACACACACACACACACACACCTTTCCTCTTCAATTTTCCACGTCATCACACACACACACACACACATCCTCACCTTCAGTCTCCTGTCATCACACACACACACACACACACACATACAGGGTACTTGGGAGGGAAAAACTGGCCCATACTACGCTTTAGAATCAGAACTGGAACATAATAAGTGTCCCCTGGCTGTGTGTGTGTGTGTGTTTGTGTGTGTGTGTGTTTGTGTTTGTGTTTGTGTTAAGGGACTCTGTGATGTAGTCAGACAATTGGTGATAAATGAGTCCTTCAAATATTGCCACGAAACACACACACACACACACACACACCTATATGGAAGGAGCTTGTTGTTTCGTGGCATAGTCAGGAGGAATCAGAAGCCTCCAATAATTATTCTCATACACGATCACAGGGACCTTAATTAAATGCTGACACGATTATATATCAGTAAGTCGTATATTATGTACCAAATTAAGTAGCATATAAATTCATAAATAAATAGATAGGGATAAATATTTAATTATATGTCTTTTACAACCAACGATACCATTTACTTTTCCCAATGACTATATAGACTAGACTAGAGTAACTTGTGTGTGATGTGAACGATACAGTACCTCTGACTGTAATTTTTCCTTTCTCCCTCCTTCTGTAGTGTATGTAAGTAATAAACAGTCTAGTATTAACGAAACATTTACACTCTTACTGTTATATATACTGTACTTTCCTTCCTTCCTTTCCTTCCTTCCTTCCTTCCTTCCTTTCTTCCTTCCTTCCCTCCCTCCCTCCCTCCCTCCCTCCCTCCCTCCCTCCCTCCTTCCTTCCTTCCTTCCTTCCTTCCTTCCTTCCTTTCTTCCTTCCTTTCTTCCTTCCTTCCCTGCCTATGTAGTGTAAGTAATATGGAGTCTAGTAAACACAGTGTGGTTCCTGACAAACAATTTACCCCTGGTGATGATGACTCAGGTCCCTCACTAAGGAAACAAGGACCAGCCAGCAAGTCATCATCACCATCACATCCCACTGCGGCGCCATTGATTGTAAACAAAAGCTTCGTTGTTCACATCCTATACTGACGACGTGCCCTTCCTTTCCTTTCCTTTCCTTCCCTCTGACGTGTCCTACCTTCCACTACCTCTGACGTGCCCTTCCTTTCCTTTCCTTCCCTTTTCTTCCCTCTGACGTATCCTACCTTCCATTACCTCTGACGTGCCCTTCCTTTCCTTTCCTTTCCTTCCCTCTGACGTGCCCTTCCTTTCCTTTCCTTACCTTCCCTTCCCTCTGACGTGCCCTTCCTTTCTGTTCCTACCTTTCCTCCCTCTTCCTCTGACGTGCCCTTCCTTTCTGTTCCTACCTTCCCTCCCTCTCCCTCTGACACACACACACACACACACACACACACACACACACACACACACACACACACACACACACACACACACACACACACACACACACACACACACACCCTTCCTCCAGTACAACCTTGGCCTTACCTGAGACGATAAATGATTTGATTGTTGTTGTGTTGTAAACTTACTCGTCTGTGCCTTAGTTCAAGATTGTTAGTTTTCCTTTGGTATGGCTGTGAGTATACTGATCATAGTAGTTGTTGTTTGTTTTGTTTATTATTGAACACGTGTAGTAAATAGAGAGAGAGAGGGAGAGGGAGAGGGAGAGAAGGAAACCTAAGGGGAAAATGTGTGTGTGTATGTGAGAGAGAGAGAGAGATACGGGAATTTAGGGGGAAATTTTGTGTGTGTGTGTGTGTGTGTGTTATATTACAGCATGCAGTCAGTGAGTGAGAGGAGGTATATAGGGAGGTGGTCAGGAGTAAAAGGTAACTTGTAGGACTGGCTCCCCAATCACTGCACAACCTCCCTGCATCCCTACCTCCTCCTCTCCCTCTTTCCCTCCCTCCCTCCCTCCCTCCTCCTCCTCTCTCTCCCTGCATCCCTACCTCCCTCCTCCTCTCTCTCCCTGCATCCCTCCCTGCATCCCTACCTCCTTCTCTCCCTCTTTCCCTCCCTCCCTCCCTCCCTCCTCTCCTTCCCTGCATCCCTACCTCCCTCCTTCCATCCCTCCCTGCATCCCTACCTCCCTCCTTCCATCCCTCCCTGCATCCCTACCTCCTCTCCCTCCTTCTCTCCCTCCCTCCTCTCCTTCCCTACCTCCCTGCATCCCTACCTCCTTCCCTCCTTCTCTCCATCCCTCCAGCCAGTCTCTCAAGGTCGTTCTTTCGTTGGTTCGTTCGTTTGTGTGTCTCGTCGTCCAACACCAAACCACATGGGAACTACAACTCGTTTGAGGGAGTATAGGCTATAAAAAATATATAGTACAGTATGCTTTTGATGTATGTATTGGAGCGCCGTGATTCCTCCAATGTATATCACGAGGAAACAGGCCCAGATGATGAAAAATAATTGTATCATATTGTTGCCTGGAATAGTTTGAAGGAATCATTTACTCCAGCTTTCCCATACACAAAACAATATGCTTTGTATATATTATAGTCACGAGAACTAATAAGTATTCAGGTGTGCTTTGAATACCTATAGAGACAGTAAATAAATAAATACACAATAACATCTACACTTGTATTATTATATATAGGACTGCTCAAACCTCTAACTAAAGGTGTAAAGTTATTAGTGCTCTTGACTGTACATCTTTAAGTTATTAATTAAGGACCTTGGTTGTGATCATGTGGGAAAATAATAGAAAGCTTCTGATTCCTCCTGACTATGCCACGAAACAAGCTCCTTATATGTATGTATGTGTGTGTGTGTGTGTTTCGTGGCAATGTTTGAAGGACTCGCTAACCAGCCTCCAATTGTGTGACAACATTACGGGGTTCCTTAAGGGGGTGCGGGAATACGGGGACAGGCTTGGGGGGTATAGGGAGTGCGGGTGTAGGGGGACAGGCTTGGGGGGGGGGTATAGGGAGTGCGGGAATAGGGGGACAGGCTTGGGAGGAGGTGTTAGAGGGCTGAGGAAATAGGGGACAGGCTTTCTACTCACCCCAAGCCTGTCCCCCTATTCCCGCACCCCCCAAACCTGTCCCCTACTCCCTAACCCCCCCCTAAGCCTGCCCCTTACTCGCGCGCCCCCTTAAGATGTAAAAGGTTAATTTAAGTTGCAAAGAGACTTGATTTAAAATGTCACTCCTTCTCACGTAACAGATGACACAGTTAAGTGATATTTGCGGTACCGGGTATTGGAACTTGTGATGGAATGGTATACAAAGTTGATATAAAATAGTGTAACTCATCACTCGTGCCAACTCGTGTGTATCTGGGACAATGCAGTGACCAGAATTTATTGCTGTTACATCAAGGAATTTAATTATTTTTGGTACGGTAGTTCAAGGAATTTAATTATTTTTGGTAGTTCAAATAGCCTATATATATACCGGTATACCTAGGCCTATGTTTTTTTTTGTTTTGTTTTTTTAATAAGGATGTATCGGGGTAATGCTGAGACAACTTAACTTAAGAGGATGTGTATAATTTTATTACATTGGAGTGCCTTGATTCCTCCAAAGTATGCCCAGAATACAGAACCCTGAGATCGTGTATGAAAATTGGAGGATTCTGCTTCCTTCTGACCAGGCCACGAAACAAGCTCCCATAGGCCTATAGGGGTGTGTGTATGTGTGTGTGTGTGTGTTTCGTGGCAATATTTGAAGGACTAGTTTACCTCCAATATTCTGACGACAACACAAGGTTCCTTAACCAAAAGAGTATTGGTATGTTGCTTGGAATAAAATACAGACCTTTTATTTTATACCTATACACACAACGTCTCATCTTACCCAATGCTAGCTCAATGAAAAGCCCCCAACACACACACACACACACACACACACAGACACACACACACACACACACACACACACACACACACACACACACACACACACACACACACACACACACACACACACACACACAACCATACGTTTTTGGTGTCTGTGTGTTTCATAATGTCTGCAACTGTACATTATGTGTGTTGTGTTGGTGGAGGGACAACACACAACACAACACAACACAACACAAGGTGGACTGGGTTATAAACACATCACGTTCCTGTCTGTGTGTCTCGCCTCCAACACAACCACTGAGATGGGGGTCTGTTGGGGGGGAGGTGGGGGTTAGATGGAGGGAGAGAGGGGTTGGAGGGGAGGAGGGAGGGATGATGTCTTGTTGCATTGTTGTTATCCATTTTTTTTTTGTTGCATTGTTGATCTAGTTGTTTATTATTTCGTTTTTTTCTGCATTGTTGTTATCGTTCTTGTTTTTTGCATTGTTGTTATAGTTTATTTTATTTTTGTATCGTTGGTATCACGTGTCTTTGGTTTCCGAGTTTAATGTACAGTGGCGCACTCCCCAAAACTCCCCTTAATCCTGTCCCCTACTCCCGCACCCCCTTATACATACTACTGAGTTGGACCCCTGCCATGATACTGCCTGCATGATGTGTACAGTCACCAGCATTAATAAGTATAACAGCTTTGGTTTTGAAGGTTTGAACAGCAGTAGCTTTGTATGTTGCGTTATAACTGGATTCATTTATACCCCTATGTCAATATTACAACTGTTGTGTTATAAAATACATGATAGCACACATAAATCTTCCACTTGTACAGTTGAACATATGAATGGGTGGTACAGCCCAAGTGAAAGATGGTCAATTTCTCCCAATATCAATTTCCTTAGTGCCAAATAGGAGACATCAGGGGCAGAAGTCAGTATTGAGGATGGTACCGGTAATAAAAAGAAAGTACCTGATAATAGACACTGGTTACTTAAATGGGACAAGTATCTTTCACCTGGACTGGGCTGTACCACCCATTCATGTGTCCAACTGTACAATGCTATCATCATTTTTCTAACTCGGAGGAGATGTTTTCCTTGCCCAAAATCACTGAGCATTATTCCCCTCAGATGGTATATGTAGATCAACCCTACTGGCTCACCGACTATGACTACGTTAGTGGGATTATAAAACTGTCAATCCCTGGCATTAATGTTTACTAATTGTGTATAGGTACTGTCGCCTTATTGAAATGTATGTTTTGTGTTTTCATTTACAACAAATGTCTCTCTTTTTTATACTTTTATCCGACTAATTACCTGTTTACCAACTAACCAGCGTCACACAACACCCACACAATCCCACACCCACCACACAATCCCACACCCAACACATAATCTCACACTACCTTACATTCTCACACCCAACACATTATCACACACCCACCACACAACCTCACACCCACCACACAACCTCACACCCACCACACAACCTCACACCCACCACACAATCACACACCCACAAAACTTCACACCCAACCAACCAACCATCATCACACAAACACCTAACCACCGTCACCCCACCACACAACCATCTACCCTCTGATATCACCTCACCACACAAGCACCTAACCAGTCACCCCACCACACAACCTTCCACACACACACAGCCAACCAACCAGCCAGCTCAGGAAATACCGAGTGACGTGTTGGGCAGTATATAAAAAGTGCACGTGAGACGGGTGTTGAAGAGGAGGAGGAGGTGGTTTGGTGTTGGTGGTGGTGGTGGGATTAGAAGTGGTCTCAGTATTTCCATGACGTACTCGCCTACACTCACACACTCACTCACTCACGCGTCCTTGTCAGCTCTTCTGTGTCTGTGTGTGAGTGTGTGTGTGTTATATCTCTGTGTGTAGCGGTGAAAGTTGAGAGAGAGAGAGAGAGAGAGAGAGAGAGAGAGAGAATGAGGTGTGATCTCTCAGTAAACACAGTCTCTCAAGTCAAGTATAGGCTAGTTTTTTTCTCCCACATTCTGGACTATAATTTTTTTTTATCGTCATATTCCTGAGGCCTAATAAAACCACATAGGCTACCAGATGTACAATTGCCAGCACTTATAACTGGTACACGAAAAGAGGATTAACAGCTCTAGAGAATGTACCAGTTTTAAGTGCCGGCAACTGTACATATTTGTCATCACTTTACGTTCCTTAATAAGTTATTTTGTTTAGTCACTAGCAAAACAAATCATTTTCGTATAATATATTGAACACTTTCTATATAATTATCATTGCTGCTGTTTCCTTACTTATATATTTTTTTTATTGTGTGTTTTATTATTCTACCTTTCTTTACTTACATCTTAAAAAATAATCCCATACCGGTATTTCTTTTTAACCTCGTGTTCAAAAATTACATCATCATCTTCCTTTACAATATATTTCTTGGCATTTCAACACTTAAACGTATTTTATTTTGTTTTGTTTAATTTCTTTTATTTTCGTTTCTTTTCTATTATTTTTATTTTTATTCTTTTAGTTATTTTTATTTCTTTTCTTTTATTTTCTTTTCGTTTGTTTTATATTATTTATAGCCTACTGTTGGAGGTGAACGGCTTTCCATCGTCAAATCTATAAAATATAAACACGGTGTAAAACTTCAACTAAACACGACCCAAGTAGACTTAGACTAGGCTACCTGAATGACTATGAAGTACAGTTGGACACAAGAATGGGTGGTACAGCCAAAGTAAAAGATGGTTAATTTCTCCCAATATCAAGTTCCTTAGTGCCAAATAGGAGACATCAGGGGCAGAAGTCAGTATTGAGGATGGTAATAAAAAGCAAGTACATTCCTGATAATAGATACTGGTTACTCAAATGGGACAAGTATCTTTCACCTGCTGGGCTGTACCACCCATTCATGTGTCCAACTGTAGCTAGGCCTATCAGTATGCAAGGTGTCACTCGGGGAAGAGGGTCAAACTCCACATACCTTTCCTGAATGGTGTTCTCAGGAGAGATTAGTGGATTGTAAGGTCTGTTATTCCTCCAAACTATGCCAGGCAACAGGATAACATTATTTGTCTTCATCTGGTGGGTCCGTTTCGTGGCATACAATGGAGGAATCAAAAGACTACAATCCATTAAAAATCTACCATCCCCTTCCAGCTTTTAAATAATTGAGACCCACATGGGTATAATGTTTTCATTTTAACATGCCCTATATTGTAAGGAATCATTCTCTTTTTTTCCTCGTGGGACATCGTATGGAGGCCTACTGTAGGTTATAGCCAAATGGAAGGTGAAAGCAGAACAGATTAGAAATTCTCCTTGTAAGCATCCATGAGTGGTTTAATTAATGACCTTTTTTCCTTGCTGTGTCATCCATCTCAAATACAAACAGTGGAAAGTTGGTATAACCTTCGTTCAATCTCCTTCCAAGCAGAACATACCACATACCACAACAAAGATCTCACATACCACTTACAATATAACACCATGAACATACCCCTCAAAATATAACACCATGAACATACCCCTCAAAATATAACACCATGAACATACCACTCAAAATATAACACCGTGAACATACCACTCAAAATATAACACCGTGAACATACCCCTCAAAATATAACACCATGAACATACCCCTCAAAATATAACACCATGAACATACCACAAAGATCATACATACCACTAAGAATATAATTATTACCAGAAACATACCACCCAAAATCTCGCCTCCTACCACTAACATTTTTCATTCTACCTTCTCTCTGGCTCGTCGTCGTTGTTGTTGTCTTCTGTGTTGATGTTCAGGTCACGCATGCGCTATAATATCATCCTCTTTTCACTCGGGTAGCCTAGCCTAGTTTATCAGTAGTCATTATCATCACTTTGTCATCATTAGCCTATATAAACAATCGTTCACCATCATTCAGCAGCATAATAATTTTCATCATCTTTATCGAGGTGTTTTAGAAGTTGTTATCGTGTGTGTGTGTGTGTGTGTGTGTGTTTGTGTGTGTGTGTGTGTGTGTGTGTTTAAGCCTGCCATTTTGTGTGTTTGAAATAAAATAATAAGCCTGACAGTGTGTGTGTGTGTGTGTGTGTGTGTGTGTGTGTGTGTGTGTGTTGTAGGAGCCCCACAACTGGGTTTGCTCGGGGCCTCGGGTTTTATAAGGCCCATAAACTATGTTGTGGTCACTGGCAGGGGAAGGGGACCAGCAGGAGGAGGAGGAGGAGGAAGAAAAAGAATAAAAATAGGTAGACAGTAGTAGAAGGAGGAGGATAAGGAAGAATAAGAATAAGAAAACAGAGACCTACATACAGACAGACGGAGGAGGAGGAGGAGGAAGAAGAGGAGGAGTTGGAGTAGGAGAAAAATAGGAGGAAGAGGAGAAGGAGAGACAAATATAACGAGGGAAATTTAGTACATGAAAAAAATCCAATAGAAAAAGAAAGACATAGCACTTTATTAAGGACCCTGTGATTGTGTATGAAACTTGGAGGCTTCTGATTCCTCCTGACTATGCCATGAAACAAATCAAAAAAAGATCCTTCCATATATAGGCTAGGTGTGTGTGTGTGTGTGTGTGTGTGTGTTTCGTGGCAGTATTTGAAGGACTCGTGTATAGCCTACCTCTAATTTTCTGACTACATCACAGGGTCCCTTATACCTGACAGGATGTGACGTAAGGTGAGATGAGGAGGGAAATGTATGGAAGAAGCGAAGGTTAGGAAATGGAGGACGTGGCTTAAAGGATCAAAGAGGCTTATATATACAGTATTTATAAGTTTACAAAGTTTATGTAGAGAGAGAGAGAGAGAGAGAGAGAGAGAGAGAGAGAGAGAGAGAGAGAGAGAGAGAAAGGGGGAGGGTAATACTACAAAATATACTTACTAATTCTTGAAAAACAGAAGTACAGCAAGTCGAAAGAAAAAAATAGAATGTGTGGAAAGAGAAGGGAGGAGTAAATAAATAAATATATAGATAAATAAACATAAATAAAGCAGGTAGAAAGGCGTAAGGTATAGTGTAAGTAAGGGAAGAGGGTTAAGTACGTACAGTACAATAAGTAAGTAAACAAGTAAGTAAAGGAAGAGGGTTAAGTACATACAATAAATAAGTAGAATGGCAAGTAAGGGTGTCGGTATTTCAAGGTCGTAGGTCGTATTTACACCACAAACTTAACCCAACCAACCAACCAACTCTTCCCACCATCATCATCATCTTCATCTTCTTTTTGGCCTCTACACACAGACACTTCCGCTCAGTAGTTATAGATGCGATGCTCATTTGTTTCATTGTTTACATTCCTTTACTGACATTCGAGTGGACGGGGATTTTCGTGGTGCTCGGTAGATGCGATGTTCATTTATTTCTCTTTTGTTTACATTCATAAGATTCCAATGGACAGAGAGACAGATTGACGTGTATTGTTATTTTATTTATTTATTTATTTATTTATTTATTTATTTCCCTCGGTACAAGCACAATGTAATAATAATAATATTCATAGGATTAACTGTATACACAACGTTGATAGCATAATGATGTGTTAGTTATGAGGAAGGTGTTACAGAAAACGGTAGGTAGCAAGTTGTTATGAGACGTGGTGGTGGAGACTTCTGATTCCTCCTCACCATGCCACGAAACAAGCCCCTTTAAATGTAGGTGGTGTTTCGTGGCAATATTTGAAGGACTCACAAACCCCCATATTATTTGTGTATGTATGTATGTATGTAGAGTGTTGTTGTTGGTGTGGTAAATGTGGAGTTGCTGATTCCCTCCAAATATTTCCAAGCAACAGACCACCAGTATATGTATTAAATCCTGGTCTTGTTTCGTGGCATACTCTGGTGGAATCAAGGTGCTTCAATGTAATACTGTTTTTTTTTTATTATTAAAACTGTTTATGTTACTGGTTAGTCACATTGTGTCATTTATAAACACATTCTTTAATATAATGTTTATTTATGTTTACAATTAGAATACGAGTGCAGCGATGTACAGTCATGGTCAGAAGTCTTTACCTTAGTGTTCAGTCAGGGTAAAAGATCTGAAGTGAAGTGTACAGTCGTGAAACAAAGTGTGAAGTGAAGAAAAGTGTAATGTACAGTCGAGTTCAGAAGTCCTGGTGTTTTGTATTAATAATAATATAATACAAACAGTCCTGGTGTTGTCTCCCTTGCCTATAATCCTGAGAGCCTGAGATATATTTCCCTGGTGTTGTGGAATCTATACATACATACATACATACATACATACAGTTCATATCATGGTAGCCTAGACAGTAATTGTTTCCCGCTGCGTGACTTCAAACTCTATATTATAATACTCAAGGATACAATTTTTCCTATTTTTTGTATATCCTATTTTTTCTATTTCCTATTTTTCATTTTTCCTATTTTTCTTATTTCTGAAGGACGTAAGTTTATGTTGTCCTAATCTTTCCTATACCATTGAAGGATACATACCGACATGAATACAATTTGGTTCTAAAACTTCCTGACACATAAATATAATATTGTCTTAACACTCACTGACACACACTCACAGTTTTGTCCTAACACTCTGACACACACACACACTGTATATATGTGTGTATGTGAGTCACAGTGTAGTATAGTGAGTCACAGTGTGTTTGTAAGTGAGTCACAGTGTTATAGTGAGTCACAGTGTAGTATATTGAGTCACAGTGTGTTTGTAAGTGAGTCACAGTGTTATAGTGAGTCACAGTGTAGTATATTGAGTCACAGTGTGTTTGTAAGTGAGTCACAGTGTTATAGTGAGTCACAGTGTAGTATATTGAGTCACAGTGTGTTTGTAAGTGAGTCACAGTGTTATAGTGAGTCACAGTGTGTTTGTAAGTGAGTCACAGTGTTATAGTGAGTCACAGTGTGTTTGTAAGTGAGTCACAGTGTGGTATAAGGAGTCACAGTGTAGTATAGTGTACTGTAGATGAGTCAGTTGATAGCCTAATCCCTCTCCCTACTGTGAATTGACGAACCAAGTGGTAATAATGGTTAGGGTAGGGGAGAGTGGAGCAGGAAGGGGAGGAGAGGAGAGGTAGGCTAGGTAGGTGGATGGGTAGGCAAGTGAAAGGGAGAGGAGGGTAAAGTGATGGAAGAAGAGGAATGGGGAATGAAAGAGAAAAAATGGGGAGTGACAGGAAGGAAGGAAGGAGGACGAGAGAGAGAGAATGGAGAATATTTAAAGTAGAGTGATTGATAGATAGATAGATAGATAGATGATGAAAGGAAGGAGAAGGGGAGGATGGGAATTGAGTGAGATGAAAGATAGGAAATTGACGATGATGAGAGAGAGAGAGAGAGAGAGAGAGAGAGAGAGAGAGAGAGAGAGTGAGTGGAGTGTAAAGGAAGTGTGGGGAGAGAGAGAGAGAGTGGAGTGTAAAGGAAGTGTGGAGAGAGAGAGAGAGTGGAGTGTAAAGGAAGTGTGGGGAGAGAGAGAGAGAGGATATGAAGGGACAAGGGAGAGAGAGAGAGAGAGAGAGAGAGAGAGAAGAGAGAGAGAGAGAGAGAGAGAGAGAGAGAGAGATAGGAGGGAGAGAGGAAATGAAGGGACAAGGGAGAGAGAGAGAGAGGTAGGTATAATGGGTGGTAGTGGGGCCGGATATAAGTACGTCCTGTTAGTATTATTTTGACTAAAGTGAGTGGCATTCAGAATACAACATGGCATTCTCTCTCTCTCTCCTCTCTCTCTCTTCTCTCTCTCTCTCTCTCTCTCTACTCTCTCTCTCTCCTCTCTCTCTCTCTCTCTCCACACTTCCTTTAACCCCCTCTCTCTCTCTCTTGTCCCTTCATTTCTTCTCAATCTCTATCTCTCTTGCCTATTCACTTACTCATTTATTCAGTTATTCATTCACACTCATTCATCCCAATTTTCATTCACTGCCCCCCCCTCTCCTGCCCCCCCTCTCTCCTGCCCCCCCCCTCTCCTGCCCCCCCCCCCCCCCCCCCCCCTTTGTGTTGAGGGGTGTGAAGGGAGTGGACACGTGTTTTGTTGGTCTTTACCTCATAAACTTCCTTCCACTCATCTCTCACTATTATCGTACTTATGGGGCACATTCCTCCTCTCTCTCTCTCCTCTCTCTCTCTCTCTCTCTCTCCTCTCTCTCTCTCTCTCTCTCCTCTCTCTCTCTCTCTCTCTCTCTCTCTCTCTCTCCTCTCTCTCTCTCCACACTTCCTTTATCCCCTCTCTCCCTTGTCCCTTCAAATTGATTACAGGTGAATGAATGCCTACTATAAAACTATTAGAAAGAAAAGAAAAATGTACTCTGAACTACACGTACTCTTTTACCACGAACGAGTGATAGGCATACATATACAACTCAGCGGGACACACATAATATAACCTATAATTATTAGCAGAGGACATACATACAAGTGATGATTGCGGCAGGTGACATTAATTTACACACCAATTTCGATCATTATAATTCATCCCGTTTCACATACACGGGGCAGCATTCATTTGTAGACCATCATCATTATTTTGTGTCGTTGTTGTGGTGGTGGTGGGAGCGGAAACATACATACGGTACATGCATACATAGGTAGTGTGTGTTTGGGAAAGTTAAATTTAGTGGTGGTTGGTGTTGATGTAGAGTGAAGGTGTGTGTGTCTGTGTGTGTTTATTATTGATTTAACTGCACGTGGTGTATAGTGAGAACATTGGAGGTTAGCGAGTCTTTGAAACATTGCTACGAAACACACACACACACACACCTACACACACACACACCTACACACACACACACCTACATTAAATTAAGCTTGTTTCATGGCATAGTCAGGAGGAATCAGAAGCCTCCACCAGGACTCATACACGATTACAGGGTCCCTTAAAAGTGTCTCAAGTAAGTACTAAGTAGTGAACATTAAGGTGGTAATAATTATTCTTTTTTGGTACTTTGGAGTGTCTTGATTCCTCCAAAGTATGCCAGGAAACAAGACCAGATGAGGAAAAATAATGGTGTTCTGTTGCTTGGAATAGTTTGGAGGATTCAGTTGCTCCAAATTTACCAACACAGTGTTGGTTGGTAATTCTGGAGTAACTGATTCCTACAAACTATTCCAAACAACAGCAGAACACCATTATTTGTATTCATATGGTCTTGTTTCCTGGCATACTTTGGAGGAATCAAGGCACTCCAATATACCAGAAGTGTGTTAGGTACCCAATTAATTGTAGTGAACGAGAGATGGGGAAAACAACATTATTTATATATTCACCAAGTCATATATTTTTCCTAGAAGGATAGATTAATGACCACTATAAAAAAAACACCGTCACCTTTGTATGTATGTATGTATGTACCCCCTACCCCCTTGTATGTATGTATGTATGTACCCCCTACCCCCTTGTATATATGTATGTATCCCCTACCCCTTTGTATGTATGTACCCCCCCCTCCACCCTGTGTTACCAAGGGGGACACAGCAAAGTTCGCAGAAGATGTTTATCGTCGACTAAATGGAATATCCTTTTTATGCCACGTGTTTCATTGGGTCTCACTATTTCCTCCTCTTTCTTCCCTCATACTCTCACTATTTCCTCTTTCCCTCCTCTTTCTCCCCTCATACTCACTATTTCCTCCATTCTCCCCTCATACTCTCACTATTTCCTCCTCTTTCTCCCTTCATACTCTCACTATTTCTTCCTCTTTCCCTCCACTTTCTTTCATCATATTTGCTCCTTTATTTACCCATCCCCTCACCATCCATTCCATCCTCTTTCCCTCCCCATTTACCTTTCCCTCCCTAACTCCTCCACATTAATTAAAGTCTCCATGACATACCCTACACAACCCACTGCCGGAAGGAAAAAAAAAACTTATGTTGAAAAATGAATCCAAAGTGAACGAGACGAGTAGAAAGTCAACAGTTAGTTTGTTTGTTTGTTTGTTTTTTAGGTAGTGGACAAAAGTTAACATTCTAATTTAAACTATTGCTGGTTTTGCTATAACTTATGGTTCCAGACTGACGTTATTATATTCTCATACAAGACAAATAAGAAAGCCTAGTTGGTTGGTGGGTTCGGGTCGTGGACAGTGTTTACATTTTAACTATATCAATCCCTGCCGGTTTTCCTGTGACTCGTGGTTTCAGACTGACGTTATTATATTCTCATACAAGACAAGTAAGAAAGCCAGCAGTTGGTTGGTTGGTTGGTGGGTTCGGGTCGTGGATAGTGTTTACATGGCTTTCCTGTGACTCGTGGTTTCAGACTGACGTTTATATTCCCATACAAGACAAATAAGAAAGCCAGCAGTTGGTTGGTTGGTTGGTTGGTGGGTTGTTGGGGTCGTGGACAAAGTTACTGATTGATCCCCTGTACAAGAAGGCATTAGGTGTGTGATGTGAATGGTTTGGTAGGTGTGTAGTCCTTCGTCAGGGTTGCTTTCAGTGTGGAGGTGAATTTGTAAACAACTCACAATCCTATTCCTTTCCTCCTTTCCTTTCTTTACTCCTCCTCTTCCCCCTTGTTTCTTCTCCTTATCTCCCTTCCTCTCTCTCTTTCCACCACTTGTTTCTTCTTCTATCTCATCCGTTTATCTCCCTTGCTTACTATCTTTCTTCGTTGTTGCTCCTTGTCATTCTTCCTTGTTCCTTAAATTTTCCTCCTCTGCTCCGTTCTTCTCTTTCATCTACTTCTCCTCCTCCTACTCTTCCTCCTCTATACCTTCACAAGATATTTAAGTAAGTGTGGAAACTGAAAGTATTCTATTCTGCTAGCCTTGACCTCACCACTGCCACTACCACTACCACTACCACACCATGCACCCCTAGGCCTTCACTACCACCAACAACACAGCCTCCAACCCCACAACAACACTACCACAACCACCACTACTTCCCCAAACCACCACCATTACAAAATCCATACACTACAACAATAACAACAACAACAACGCATCCTCTGCCCCCACAACCACCACTACTACCACATAATCACAATCACCACAACCACCATCACCACCCACAACCACCACAACCACCACCACTACTACCCCCAAACCACTACCACCACTACCACTACAGTAGCTACTCATCAGCTGACCACCAGGATAGGCCAGTGTATAGCCTAACCTTGTGTCACTTCCTGTATTAGTAAACTTGTATGACTTTCTCTTGTACCACTACCACTGCCTGCCCCCCCCCCCTCCTCTACTCTACCATTTATTCATTGCCCTCCCCCTCCCCCAATCCCCAATCCCACCATCCATTTATTACCCCCTACTTTCCTTGCCCCTACCAACTACATTATTATTGCCCCTCTCCTTGTCCATATTACTCGTCTATTTATTCCCCATTTTTCCTTGCCCCTATCACACATTCATTGCCATCTCCCATCTCCTTGCCCACCACCCATAGCCTACATTCCCTTAATTCCCCTTTTCCTTGCCCATAAATTATTATTACCTGTCATCTCCCCCTTTGAATTGCCCTCCACCATCACCCACCTACCCATTGCCCCCTCCCCCCCCACTCCTTGTCCCTAACATTCATCAAACATCTATTTTGTTTTGTTTTTCTCTCGGTTAATATTTTCTTTACTTTTGTCTTCATACTTATTGAATTCTTCTGTTGTTTTGATTTTTCCTCTTGACATTCATTATTATCACCTCTCTCCTCTTGTGCGCACACACACACACACACATACACGAGGCTACCGTTGTCTGCGAGGCTATCCAGTCTCCCTTGTGTGTGTATGTGTGTGTGTCCTTGTACAACATTCCACAATCTCGACACACTAATCACAACCTTATTATTTTTGACTGCATTACTGAACATAAACAATAATGTTAGTGTTCATATATTTTTTTTCATGATTTTTTTCCTCCACATCAACCAACCTTCAGTTAGGCTAAACACAAGTATTATATCGAAGGTGAAGAAAGTCCCTGTAATTGGATTAAATGTTAGTAGGATAATATTAATGTATATTTTTGGTACATAGCCTACATTGGAGTGCCTTGATTCCTCCAAAGTATACCAGTAAACAAACAGGACCAGATGAACATAAGTGTTGGTGGTATATAGCCTGACTGTAAACGATTCCTCCAGACTATTATTTCCAAGCAACAATTACCATTACTTTTTGTCAATCTGGTACCGTTGACTGACATACTTTGGAGGAATCAAGGCACTCCAATATATGTACCAAATATATACTATCCCTTTAAAATTAACAGCTCAAGTATACCTTTTTACAATCATTCCTGTACTGTATAATATTGGTGTATAAATGTTGGTTCTCTCATCCAACCTTAATAGCATAATGACTGTATTCTCTGTTGTTGTGGTGGTGGTGGTGGTAGTGGTGGTCGTTGTGGTGGTAGTGGTGGTCGTTGTGGTGGTAGTATTGGTTGTAGTGATAGTTGCTGATGTCGTTGTGATAGTGGTCGTTGTGGTGGTGGTGGTCGTTGTGGTGGTAGTATTGGTTGTGGTGATAATTGCTAATGTCGTTGTGATAGTGGTCGTTGTGGTGGTGGTGGTCGTTGTGATGATGGTGGTCGTTGTGGTGGTGGTCGTGGTGGTATCAGGCAACACTTCTCTTTAATTAACGAAAGGAAGGCACGATTTGCCAGATGATATCATGACTAGTTAGTTAGTTAAAGTATATTATAGGGTAGAGGCTTTTGTTGTTGTACCACATGTTATAATGATTAGCCTACCCTTGTATCCTTCTTAGTTTTCGGATCTGTTTAGGAATACAACCTCAGGTGCAAAGCCAAAGGAAGCTAGATGATGATGATGAACCCGAACACACACACATACATACATACATACGTACATACATACACACACACACACACACACACATACATACATACATACATACATACATACATACATACACACACACACACACACACACACACACACACACACACACACACACACACACACACACACACACACACACACACACACACACACATAAAATTAAAAAGAATAAAGTAAATGAAAGGAGAAAGACACATGTATGACATCCCACACACAAAAATGATAATAATGGTTAGCTTCCTGTCCAATTATTTTAAAAAAATCAAATCAGTATGTTTAAGATGGAGGAAGGAAATGAAAAACCAGAAACATGTAAAGTAAAGAACGTCTTAAAATGCAGACTAAAGCCCCTGTAGTTCCCATGTATGATTCCCCCCCTTCCCAGTGGACTATACTTACTTTAATTAAGGGGGTGCGGGAGTAGGGAACAGGCTTGGGGGGGAGTTGGGGGAGTAGGGGACACGCTTGGAAGGGAGGTGCAGGAGTAGGGGACAGGCTTGGAGGGGGAGGGGTGCAGGAGTAGGGAGACAGGCTCTGGGAGGTGGGGGGGGGTTAGGGGCGTGCAGGAATAGGGGACAGGCTTTCTATCCACCCCAAGCCTGTCCCCCTATTCCCGCACCCTCTTAATTCCACGGTGGTAGAGTCACGTGGTATTTATAATCAAGTAAGTATTGTTAGTCAATTATTGTTGTTATTGTTGTTGAAGTTGTTATTGTTGTTGTTGTTGAAGTTTGGAATCATGTGACATAGGCTATTGTTTATACCAGTGGACCAAATATAACAGTGTCTGCTTACTTACTTTCTAACTGGTACATAATTTATAGTTAATTATTCTTATATGGCTATTCGTAGGAACATATAGGCTACTAATTATTACGAATGTGTCAGTGAATGAGTGGGCTGGCGAGTAAATAATGAGTAACTGAGAAAGTGAGTGAGTAAGGGAGGGATCAAGCGAGCGAGCGAGTGAGAGTGAACGACTGAGTGAGTAAGTAAGTGAGGGAGCGAGCGAGTGAGCAAGAGAGTGAACGACTGAGTGAGTAAGTAAGTGAGGGAGCGAGCGAGTGAGCAAGAGAGTGAACGACTGAGTGAGTAAGTAAGTGAGGGAGCGAGCGAGTGAGCAAGAGAGTGAACGACTGAGTGAGTAAGTAAGTGAGGGAGCGAGCGAGTGAGCAAGAGAGTGAACGACTGAGTGAGTAAGTAAGTGAGGGAGCGAGCGAGTGAGCAAGAGAGTGAACGACTGAGTGAGTAAGTAAGTGAGGGAGCGAGCGAGTGAGCAAGAGAGTGAACGACTGAGTGAGTAAGTAAGTGAGGGAGCGAGCGAGTGAGCAAGAGAGTGAACGACTGAGTGAGTAAGTAAGTGAGGGAGCGAGCGAGTGAGCAAGAGAGTGAACGACTGAGTGAGTAAGTAAGTGAGGGAGCGAGCGAGTGAGCAAGAGAGTGAACGACTGAGTGAGTAAGTAAGTGAGGGAGCGAGCGAGTGAGCAAGAGAGTGAACGACTGAGTGAGTAAGTAAGTGAGGGAGCGAGCGAGTGAGCAAGAGAGTGAACGACTGAGTGAGTAAGTAAGTGAGGGAGCGAGCGAGTGAGCAAGAGAGTGAACGACTGAGTGAGTAAGTAAGTGAGGGAGCGAGCGAGTGAGCAAGAGAGTGAACGACTGAGTGAGTAAGTAAGTGAGGGAGCGAGCGAGTGAGCAAGAGAGTGAACGACTGAGTGAGTAAGTAAGTGAGGGAGCGAGCGAGTGAGCAAGAGAGTGAACGACTGAGTGAGTAAGTAAGTGAGGGAGCGAGCGAGTGAGCAAGAGAGTGAACGACTGAGTGAGTAAGTAAGGCGGGGTTCTCACCAATACGTTTTCAATCCGTTTGCACGGAGTCCGTTCACGTTGATGACGTCACGAACGTACGTATATGTGCCCAAACAGTGGGAATGCGGTGCGCGTTGCGACCTCACGGAAACGGACCACGTCCAACGTTGAGGATGAACTAAATTCATCTTTTTGGGTAGCAACGTTGGCGGTGGTGTCCGTTTATAAAGTTATTGACTCATCAACATATGAAAATAATATGAATTAAAGTTATTTGTTCGCAAAATGATACGATTTTATGTAAATAAAATAATAATCATAATATATTTGTGTATAGTTCGTCAATTTATGTACGATTAATAAGAATTTACATTGGAACTTGAGGCTTGGCAACACCGCACTCTGGTGCTGGGTAAATAAACAACCTACCAGCCAAAACAGCAGTTGATGCTGCTCACTACATTAAAACACAATTATTAAAAGTTGAACACCAGGTACAACAAAATGATTGAATTAAAAAATTATTTGATATCATCCATGATTCTAAATAATATTTGTAATGTAAATGCATAAATATAGGTTGTAATTAAAAGTACTAGAAAACATCCGCATTTTTAATAGGCTGATATGGTATCTAGTTTATTGGTTATTATTTTATGCCTTTAGTAAATCCTTGTCCATCTCCGGTAAAAACTCGGCCATGGTCGCTTGTTGTTGATGTGAAAAAACGGGCGGGAAACGTCGCTCAACTCCTCTGTGTCCGTCTGGACATTGTGTTCGTGACGTCATCAACCTGAACGGACTCCGTGCAAACGGACTGCAAACGTATTGGTGAGAACCCCGCCTAAGTGAGGGAGCGAGCGAGTGAGCGAGAGTGAACGACTGAGTGAATGAGTAAGTGTGGGATCAAGCAAGCAAGCAAGCGAGCGAGTGAGTGAGAGAGTGAACGACTGGACCGTCAGCTATACTTTAGTCCAAATGTTGGTGTCATCACTCATTAGGCAAGGTTGTGTCCCCCACCCCCGCCTCCGTCTTTTCCTCCTTCACCTTCACCTTGACTTCCAGCAGCGTCGTCGTCGTTGTCAGATTCCTCAGAAGGGTTGGTGTGTGTGTGTGTGTGTGTGTGGGGAGGTGACCTTGAGTGGGTGGGTGGGTGGGTGGGTGAACAGACTTACGAACACACGTACATACATACCTTTCCTTACCTATTACACCTTACCTTTCCTTACCTAAAAACCTGACAGAGCTGATGTTGATGTGTGGATGAGATGAAGAGTTGTTATTGTAATGAAAGGTATATATAGTTTTACAGGAGGGAAGTGGATGGTTTTGAACTGGAGGAAGTGTATATGTATGAAGAGTATGAGACAGGAATACATATTTTGCATTTAGTATACTTTGTGTGATGAGTGGTCACAGATACTTAAAAATTGTTGTGTGTGTGTGTGTGTGTGTTTAATGTTTTTTGTATGTGTGTGTGTGTGATTAATGTGTTTGTATATGTGTGTGTGTGTGTGTGTGTGGGATTAATGTGTTTGTATGTGTGTGTGTGTGTGTGTGTTCTGAATGTGTTTGTATGTGTGTGTGTGTGTGTGTGTGTGTGTGTGCTTGATGTGTTTGTATGTGTGTGCATGTGTGTATGAACTAAAAGATCATTTGTCGTTTTGTGCAATATTTAATCTCCTAAACCTAAACTTCATGCAATAGATACAATAAATTATAGATTATGTCACATTAATTCTTTAGTCCTTAAAACGGCTCAATGTAATGTATATTTTTAGGTTACTTTTTCTTGAATAATCTGATTTGCGAGAGATTAAAAAAAAAGATCATGATTGTGAACTGTTGGTGAAGTTATTGTTTTTAAGAGGATGGTAGGTATACTTTTGAAAGATTGAAGTGCCATGATCCCTCCAAAGTATGTCAGGAAACAGACCCAGATGAAGAAATATAATGGTATTCTGTTGCCTGGAATAGTTTGGAGGAATCATTCACTTCATGTTGTTGTGTACCCATTGGCTTATATATACGAGGTGTGTGAGTGAGTGAGGCTTGAAGACAGACAGACAGGACAGGCGGGATGAAGGTGCAGTGAGTAAAGTGAGTGGATGGGTGAGTGAGTGAGTGAGTTGGGGTTGGTGTAGTGAGTGAAGTACGAAGGAAGTGTGAGTGGATGAGTGAGTGAGTGAGTGAGTGAGTTGGTTGGGGTTGGTGTAGTGAGTGAAGTACGAAGGAAGTATAAGTGAGTGAGTGAATGAGTGAGTGAGTTAGGGTTGAAGGCAGACTGGGCAGGAGAGATGAAGGTGCAGTGAAAGTAGTGCCTGCCAGTGTGAGTTGAGGTTACAGTGGTCACATCCTACCCACCACTACCACCATCACCACTCCCAGCCATCACAACAACAACAACAACACCACCACCTTTGTCAGCAGTCCTCATCACAACACATTGTCTCTTTCACCACAACACCTCCCACCACCACAATGCAGTAACTTTGTAGCGTCTGTAAAACATCCCAGCTTGCTACCCAACTTCCCTATCATTTCACCCTTACATATGTTTGCTGCCAACAACCACAACGACACGACCCTACAGTTTCCCACCTTCATTGTCACACTCGACCCTCTGCATGCCTGCCTATCATTTGACTGACTTGTGGACATGGGTGTGGCCAGGGAGGGTGAGAGTGGGAGTTAGTTAGGTTGGCCATCCACCCAGCTGTTGTACTGTATGTACACACTACACTCGTGGCTAGCTGCAGTTGACTTCTGACTTTGTGGCACCGTGGCAACCATTCATGGATACGAGGGATAAAGCAGAGCAAGAGTAATCAACCTGTGTAGAATCTCTTGTTATAAACAAGAAACATTGCCTTTCCTCACCCTGATTCAACTCGGGTAGATGTGAACACGTATACATACAAATTCCTCTACCCGTATCTAGCTTCTTTCGTGGACTGTAACTCTGGTATCACCGGCCGTTTGACAGGTTGGTTACTCTGTTAACTCCAGAGAGCGTTGTGGTGGGTCATGGAGTGAACCAATAGTTGTTGTGCCTGTGGGTGGTGGTTGACTCATTGGGTCGTGGACACCACACTGTTATGTCCATACCAGAGTGCCATGGTCCAAAACAGTGATGCTTATAACAGGAAGTTCCCCACCAACACATCACTTGCTTTCCATGCCACTGTTGCCTTGTTGTTTCTCTCACACCTTCTCTGCAGGCGTCACTTCCACCCTTTTCTCAAGCCTTCTACCCTCCACCACCACCACCACCACTTCCACTTCCACCCCTTCCTCAAAAGTACTACACCCACCACCACCAACACACACACACACACACACACACACACACACACACACACACACACACACACACACACACACACACACACACACACACACACACACACACACACACACACACACACACACACACACACACACACACACACACACACACACACACTTCCCCTTTGCATGCACCCTGACTACTAAGCTGGTCACGAAAGAGGAAGTGTGTGATATAAAGAAGGAAGGAACAAATGTAGCCAATCTATTCCTACTCCCCTCTAAAAAAAAACCCACATGAGTAGCAGCGAAGAAGTACAGAAGTGGTCATACATAAATTTCATCACTGTTATCTCTGTTCGTGAATTGTGGACTCTAATGAGTTTTGTGTTTGATTGATAAGACAGGTGTGTGATTGACAAGACAGGTGTGTGATTGACAAGGCAGGTGTTTTAAATGATAAGACAGGTGTTTAATTGATTGACAAGGCAGGTGTTTGAATGATAAGTCGAATATGAACTATAATTTTGACTACATGTATATGCTCATTTTCAGCTGGTTATTCTGTGAACCTATTGATAACGAGGTGCGACTTACAGACAATCTTAGAATCGGGGAAGGGGAGTGTGGGAAGAAAGAAGAATAGGGAGTGGAGAGGGAAGGGACGAGGTAAGTAAGAAAATGTGTGTGTGTGTGTGAACGTGGGAGTAGTGAAAGGTGATGGGAGTGGCTGAGAAGAACGTATAGACAGGTTGGGTGTGGAGAAGGGAAGGACGGTGTTGTAAGGAAGGTGTGTGTGTGTGTGTGTGTGGGTGTATGTGAGGTGAGGTGGGTAAAAGAAGCAAGGAAGGAAGGGAGCAAGGTGAAGTTGTGGGTTGAAACGAGTTGGTGTAAGATGCATGTGAGGGTGTGGGTATGTGTTGTAATACTGCAAGTCTGTGTGTGTGTGTGTGTGTGTGTGTTGGGGTGGGTGGGGGGGTGACTGCAGGGGTGATGTTAGAGTGGGGTGGGGATGATGATGTATTGGGTAGAATTCTAAGTAAAAAAGTTCAAGGCCAAGGAAGGGAAAAGAAGGGAAGGGAGGAGATGAAAGAGGGGCAGAATGTTGAACTGTTTAGGTGGAAGGGGATGGGATGGGATGGGAATGGAAATATAATATGGGTTGGCAAGACGAGAGAGAAGTAAGTAAGTAAGTAAGTAAGTAAATAAGGAAGGAAGGAAGGATAGGGGTTGGTGGGTGAGGGTTTATTATATAGGGCAATAAAGGTCCATAAAAAAGGAAGGTCGAATAAGAGAAGGCATCTGGACAGGAGAAAAATTTATGAACTGCAAAAGATATACAGACCAAATTATTATTATTATAAAATCAGCATCAAGAAAAACAACATAGTCAACAACATACATCAATAACAACAACAACAACATACATCAATGACAACAACGACAGACATCAATAACAACAACAATAACGACAACAACAACTTCTTGCATAGTTGTTATAAAGCAAACTTAATTCTCCACAGACGTTTACCAATATTGAAATGTGTGTGTGTGTGTGTGTGTGTGTGTGTGTGTGTGTGTTATCTCCTTGGACGTGCTCTCAACATAATAGTGTGGCCTCGTTCCGTTTTATTTTTAGTATTTTTGTTTTTATTTTTTTTCTAATTGCGTCATGTTAAGCAGCTTGTGTCTGGAGGAGGAAGTACAGTACATTGGAGTAAGTTATTCCTACAAATTATTCCATGCAACAAACCAGCCACCATTATATATACAGTATGTTCATCTGGTCCTGTTTCCTGGCATACTTTGGAGGAATCAGGGTACTCCAAAATACTCGTACATACAAATACTTAAATACTGGTACACAATTCCATACTTTTTTTATATTTATACACTGTAGTACTTATTTTTATTCTTATATATTTTTTTTATATATAGCCTACCCTGGGGAAAATGCACTGATTTCTCTCTGAGTAATGATAATAATCTTGGATACACGTTTTGCCTACATGCCAATGTTTATAAGTTGCAGATGGGTACTTAGCTGTGCAAAGTGTGTTTTGTTTTATTGTCTTAGGGGTTATCTCGTGTGTGTGTGTGTGTGTGGAAGGGGAGGTGGAGGAGGGTGTGTGTGTGTGTGTGTGGAAGGGGAGGTGGAGGAGGGTGTGTGTGTGTGTGGAAGGGGAGGTGGAGGAGTGTGTATGTGTGTGTGTATGTGCCTGAGGCGGGCAGGGGGTTGTGTGATGTTGTGTAGGTGGAAGTTGTTCGTCTGCTGCTTCTGGCCACGACTTGGGCTTCTTCACTCCACCAGGCCCAGAACACCACGGAAGCAACAGTGGATTCCTTAAGAGAGTGAGGGAGTAGGCACTTTGAAATCGAATCCGGGTAGAGCTGGAAAAAACATACTAGTTAATTGATGGCTGTTTTGATTGTGTCATAATCTGGATGGTAAGGTGTGTGTGTGTGTGTTGTAGTGACGTCAGTGTGTGTGTGTGTGTGTTGTAGTGACGTCAGTGTGTGTGTGTGTGTGTATTTTGTAGTGACGTCAATGCAAGTAGTTAAAGTCATTCATAATATTATATACAAGATGTGAAATAAAAAAGAGGAGAGAGAGGAGAAAGGAAAATGAGGTGATTTGGGGAGATGAGGTGAAGTGAGGTGTGAGACAGTTTGAAGTGTGTGTGATGAGTGAGGTGGTGAGGTGTGAGGCAATTTGATGTGTGATGAGTGAAGTGAAATGAGGTGTGAGGCAATTTGATGAGTGAAGTGAAGTGAGGTGTGAGGCAATTTGATGTGTGATGAGTGAGGTGAAGTGAGGTGTGAAGCAATTTGATGTGTGTGTGAGGAGTGAGGTGAGTCGAGGTAAAGTGAGGTGTGAGGCAATTTGATGTGTGTGTGAGGTGACGTGAGGAGTGAGGTGAGTCGAGGTAAAGTGAGGTGTGAGACTCAGCATGTTACATAACGACATGACTAGCCAACACAACCCCCCATCCATGCATGCACCCCTCTAACCCCCCACCCCTATCCATGCAACCCCACCCCATCCACTACCAACCCACCCCTATCCTTACATCCCACCCACCCACCACCATCCATGCACCAACCTACCACCCCACCCCACCCACTACCTCACTCAAAAGTTTCTGCATTTATCATTGTCATGCACTTTTCCAAAACGGTACCTTTCAGTGTTGTGTTGTGTTGTTGTTGTTGTTGTTGTGGTTGTGTTGTTGACTTCTCTAAACAAACTAATTACCATATTATTGTGTCCGAATATTGCAACACTGCCATTCATTTAATTCTGTTTCAAAAGTGATTGCTGGGTGGATGGTAGGAAGTGGTTTCATAATGTGTGAGATGATTCGAAACTTCAAGGCCTGAATACTTACTTTATTTTGGATCGTGACTGACTGTACGTGATTCAAACCAAACCATACACACACACACACATGCACACTTCACATGCACCTCCGTATACTGTGTGTGTGTGTGTATGTTTGTGTGTGGCTGTAGATGCATGAGTGTAAGGAACATACTGCTGAGTGTAAAGAAAAAACTTCTGTGTATGTGTACAGATGTGTGTAGGGACAAACTTCTATGTAGGTGTGTAGATGTGTGTAAGGAACAAACTTGTGTGTGTGGCTGTAGACGAATGCACCGTTGTGTAACCTCAACACACAGGGAGCCCGGCCTTGATGTTGGTGGGGCAGGTAGGTAGGCAGGTAGGCAGGCAGGTAGGTAGGTAGGCAAGCAGGTAGGTAGGCAAGCAGGTAGGTAGGCAGGCAGGTAGGTAGGTAGGTAAGGAGGTAGGTAGGTAGGTAGGTAGGTAAGGAGGTAGGTAGGATGGAAGAATCAACAGACAGCCATTACAAATTTATCAGGATGCAGTGATCGATTTTTTTCAGTTGATTAGTTGGATGGTTGATTAAGTGATTAGTTGATTAGTTGGTTGGTTGATTAAGTGATTAGTTGGATGGTTGATTAAATGATTAGTTGATTAGTTGGATGGTTGATTAAGTGATTAGTTGATTGGTTGATTAAGTGATTAGTTGGATGGTTGATTAAGTGATTAGTTGATTAGTTGGATGGTTGATATATAATAAATAAAGCAGGAATTTAGTAATGATTAGGTATTATAAAGAAATCTCTCTACTAAAAGGAAAACAATTAAAAATAAATAAAGACTTAATTACCTAGCAGAGAAATATAAAAATAATGAATAAATAAGGAATAAACAAAGACTAAAGAAAAAATAGTACCTAGGAGAGACATACAAAAATAATGAATAAACAAAAGACCAGAATACCTATCAGAGAAATACAAAAATAATGACAAATACGAACTCAAAATGAATGAATAATGTCGTGGGGGGAGAGACGAGGACAAGGATGGGTTTTATTTGTTTTGGTAGTGTGACGATTCATTCTCCTTGGCTCCTTGGTTGGTTCCCGGTATCCCAAACAACACCATTACGAAATTTATTCTTCCCCGTACGTGTGAATTCATTTGTGTACAGGTGCGGGAGTAGGGGACAGGCTTGGGGGGGGTTGGGGGGATGTGGGAGAAGGGGGACAGGCTTGGGGGGGTTTGGGGGGATGTGGGAGTAGGGGACAGGCTTGGGGGGGATGTGGGAGAAGGGGGACAGGCTTGGGGGGGTTTGGGGGGATGCGGGAGTAAGGGGACAGGCTTGGGGGAATGCGGGAGTAGGGGGACAGGTTTGGGGGTTGATTAGGACATGTCTGACGTCAGTATATATAGTTTGGTCAACAGTTTGATCATTCTGTGTTAATTTGGTTGTTGTCGACATTTTGCAACTACACATAAAAATAAAACTACACCGTAATATCATCATCGTTACCTTCTTACCTACTTAAATTTTTATATTGTTTAATTTAATGCAGTAATGGTAAAGTTTCCTGTCGTCATCCCTCCTGTTTGAGAGATGAAATCCACATAATAGAAATGAAATGCCTCAGCAAGTTTGTGGATTATTACCGTAACTAATTAGTCAAGCAATAATAGAGACGACTAGGCTAATTCTCATTCACACGATTCATATGAAAGATGATAAATTTGTGATGGCTGCCTGTTAATTCTTCCATCCTATCTATCTATCTACCTATCTATCTATCTCTTTATCTATCTATCTATCTACCTACCTACCTATCTATCTATCTATCTATCTACCTTCCTACCTTCCTACCTACCTACCTACCTTTCTATCTATCTACCTACCTTTCTACCTACTTACTTACCTACCTACCTACCTACTATGATGGTAATAAAGCCACAATGGAGAGGTATACAGGGCCAAACAAACTGAGAACATTTACAGCAGAATACCCACCACTCAGGAGATACACCCTCTCTCTCTCTCTCCCTTCCCCTCTCTCTCTCCCTTCTTCTCCCTCTTTCCCTTCCCCTGCCTCTCCCTTCCCCTCCCTCTCTCCCTTCCCCTGCCTCTCCCTTCCCTGCCTTTCTTCCTTCCTTTCTTTCCAGCTGGTCACCTAATAATTGTCCCACTCTTCAATTCGATGACTGGCACGAGACAACAATCCCTGGCTGTTGTTTTCTGTGTCTGGTAGTCAGTCAGTAGGTTCCTGGGTATATATATGTATTCAATGGGTCAATATTAACGACCCTGCATGTGAGGTAGGTGGCTTCTGATTCCTCCTGGCTATGACACAAAACAATTAAGCTACCGGTACTTCAATACAGTTGGTGTTTCGTGGCAATGTTTGAAGAACTCGCAAACCTCCAATTTTTTAACTAGGGTACATCACGGGGTTCCTTGTATACATTGCCAACTACTATAGGCAATGTGTGTTGTGTATGAGTGAGGCTCGTAGTTTAAAAAAAATTGAGGGCCCTTACTGGAGCTCTGTGAACCCTCCAAACTAATACAGGCCACAGAACCCTTCCATATTTCAAATTTGGAATATGTTGCCTGGAGTAGTTTGGAGAATTCATAAAGCTCCAGTAAGGGCCCTCAATTTTTTTTAAACTAAGGGCGTGAGTATGAGATGGTTGTGGGAGCATTGGGTGGGGTGGGGTAGGGGTGGGTGAAGCAGAGGTAGGGTGAAGCAGGAAGGTTGATAATCACACTCCTCAACATGTGACATTAGACTGTCCTCGCTACTGTACGGATACATACATAAATTTCACCACTCCTGTCCACCGAACACTTCATAA
This sequence comes from Petrolisthes manimaculis, assembly GCA_034508575.1. Classification (NCBI taxonomy): domain Eukaryota; kingdom Metazoa; phylum Arthropoda; class Malacostraca; order Decapoda; family Porcellanidae; genus Petrolisthes; species Petrolisthes manimaculis. The sequence continues at coordinate 141,999 of JAWZYT010000152.1, read as the reverse complement.
TATTATACAGGTTTTTGTTTATTATAATGTTGTTGTGTGTTCGTTCGTCTTAGGAGTGGGTTGGTGTTCGAGTTAAGGGGGTGCGGGAATAGGGGACAGGCATGGGGGTAACTGGGGGGGTGCTGGAATAGGGGGACAGACTTGAGGTGGGTAGAAAGCCTATTCCCACACACCCCTAACACCCTCCCCAAGCCTGTCCCCTTACTCTCGCACCCCCCAATAGACCCCCAACCCCCATAAACTCCCCCAAGGCTGTCCCCCTATTCCCACACCCCCTTAAATGTAATATAGAGTGTCTCCCTTTTTTATTCCTCCAAAGTATGACAGGAAACGGGACCAAGGGAACAAAAATAATGGTATCCTGTTGCCTGGAATAGTGTGGAGGAATCATTGGCTCCAGATTTACCTCCCAAAACAATGTGCTATATAACCCCTTAATTTAAACGACAAATACCACAAACCAAACCAAACCTATTACTCTATCTTTGGTTAGATTAGTACTCCACAAACCAAACCTATTTATTACTCTCTTTATCTTTACTTAGAATATTATACCACAAACCAAACGAAGCCTATTACTCTCTATATCTTTAGTTAGAATATTATACCACAAACCAAACCTATTTATTACTCTCTTAATCTTTAGTTAGAATATTATACCACAAACCAAACCTATTTATTACTCTCTTTATCTTTGGTTTGAATGTGTTTGTGACGATTAATAAATATATATAATAGTCTAGGGATTGGTCTCACCCACGTTCATTAATTAAGTCAGTTAGATTGTGTATTTAGAAAAGAAGAGAAGCCGAGGATGAATTATTATTATTATTATTGTAAGGTATGGATGGTTGACGTAGCGTGGTGTCCTTGTCCCCTTTATACACCCATGAAGCTGCTGCCACTTCCGTCTGCCACTACCACCCTCACCCTCTCTCTTCCCCTCACCCTCCCTCTCTCTCTCTCCCCTTCCACCTTTCTTCCCCTCCCCCTCCCTCTCTCCCTTAACCTCCCCTTCCCCTCACCCTCCCTCTCTCTCTCCCCCTCCCTCTCTCTCTCCCCCTCCCCCTCCCTCTCTCCCTCCCACCTTTCTCCCTCTCCAGCAGAACGACTCCCCCTCCCCCTCCCCCTCCCCTCCCCTCCCCTCCCCTCCCCTCGCCTCCCCTAACTGACTGATTGATTGATCGATCTTCTAATTCCCTTATCAACCCCTAACTTTATATTATTCCCTAACTAACCCTCACTAACTTTTCAATCTTTAACCAATCCATCCCCCTATCCTTAATTCCTTATGGTGGTAATTCGTTTTTTGGTACATTGGAGTGCCTTCATTCCTCTAAAGTATGCTAGGAAACAAGACCAGAAGAGCAATAATAATAATAATAATAATAGTGTTCTGTTGCTGTCTCGTATATCTATCACCTTCTCCTTTTGTTTACTTTTCTTTTAATGTGTGTTTTGTTTACTCGTCTTTTAATGTGTGTTTTCTTTACTCGTCTTTTAATGTGTGTTTTGTTTACTCGTCTTTTAATGTGTGTTTTGTTTACTCATCTTTTATTAATGTGTGTTTTGTTTACTTGTCTTTTATTAATGTGTGTTTTGTTTACTCATCTTGTAATGTGTGTTTTGTTTACTTGTCTTTTATTAATGTGTGTTTTGTTTACTCGTCTTTTAATGTGTGTTTTGTTTACTCATCTTTTATTAATGTGTGTTATGTTTACTTGTCTTTTATTAATGTGTGTTTTGTTTACTTGTGTTTTAATGTGTGTTTTGTTCACTCGTGTTTTAATGTATTTTGTTTACCCATCTTGTAATGTGTGTTTTGTTTACTCGTGTTTTAATGTGTGTTTTATTTTGTGTTGACAGGGCGGGGACCTTCGCGCCAACATTGAGGGGTTGCTCAAGAAATTCAGAGTCACCAAAGAGAACGAAAAGGTAAGCGTGAGAGAGAGTGTGTGTGTGTGTGTGTGTGTGAGAGAGAGAGAGAGAGAGAGAGAGAATGTGTGTGTGTGTGTGAGAGAGAGAGAGAGAGAGAGAGAGAGAGAGAGAGAGAGAGAGAGAGAGAGAGAGAGAGAGAGAGTGTGTGTGTGTGTGTGTGCAGTATTCAGAGGGTTACTATTTATATTCATTAAGGGGGTGGGGGAATAGGGGGACAGGCTTGAGATGGGGGGGGGGGAGGTTTAGGGGGATGCGGGAATAGGTTACAGGCTTTCTACCCACTCCAAGCCTGTCCCCCTATTCCTGCACCCCGAACCCCCCCCCCAAGCCTGTCCCCTACTCCCGCTCCCCCTTAATTAACCAGTTATTATTGTTGTTGTTGTTTATTATAGTGATTTGTGTGTAGGAGAAAATTATGGTTATAATAATTTTCTAGTGTGATTTAAGGTGGTAATTGCCTTGTGTTACATTGGAGTGCCTTGATTCCTCCAAAGTATGACGGGAAACAGTACCAGAAGAGCAAAAATAATAAGAGTTTTGTTGCTTGGAATAGTTTGGAGGAATCAGTTGCTCTAAATTTACCAATACTATACTTACTTCCTCCTAAATTAAGGGGGTGCGGGAATAGGGGGACAAGCTTGGGGGGGTTAGGGGGGTGCAGGAATAGGGGACAGGCTTTCTAACCACCCCAAACCTGTCCCCCAATTCTCTCACCCCCCCAAGCCTGTCCCCTACTCCCGCAACCCTCTAACCCCTCCCCCCCAAGCCTGTCCCCTACTCCCGCAACCCTCTAACCACCCCAAGCCTGTTCCCTACTCCCGCACCCCCTAATCCCCCCCCCAAGCCTGTCCCCTACTCCCTCACCTCATTAAGCCATGTTGTATTTTGTGTTGTTTTACAGGAGAGTGAAATCTTCACTCTTGCCAACCTCGACAACGGCTGCATCCGGAAGTTTATCGTAAAGAAGGTGGACGAGTCGGTAAGTCTGTGTGTGTGTGTGTCTGTGTGTGTGTGTGTGTGTGTGTGTATGTGTGTGTGTGTGTGTGTGTGTGCGTGTGTGTGTGTGTGTGTGTGTGCGTGTGTGTGTGTGTGTGTGTGTGTGTGTGTGTGTGTGTGTGTTATTCTTCATCTAACAATATACGTACACACTCGAGGTACCTACACACTTACTTTATAGGCCATGTTTGATTGTAATTATTCTCTCTCTCTCTCTCTCTCTCTCTCTCTCTCTCTCTCTCTCTCTCTCTCTCTCTCTCTCTCTCTCTCTCTCTCTCACACACACACACACACACACACACACACACACACACACACACACACACACACACTTCATTCTTGTTTACCTTGAAGAGTGACATTCTGGGTACCTCACAAGGCGGGCTGAAGAGAAACTGTAATAGTGTTCTTCATTCTCTTTATTTTCGCGAGTCGTAAGATTAATAAATTTGGCGAGTTGTGGTCTGACCAATTGAGAGCCACTACTACTACTACACACACAAGGTCAGGTCACATGGGAAAATGCCAAGGTTGACCTGCCCTGACCTCTCTGGGATGTGTGTGTGTGTGTGTGTGTTCTTACCTATGTGTATCTTTGCAGGATTGAGTCAATCTCGTAATGTCACGTATTTTAAAACCCAATTGTCGTGTGTGTGTGTATGTGTGTGTGTATGTATTTGTGTGTATGTGTGTGTGTGTGTGTGTGTGTGTATGTATTTGTGTGTATGTATTTGTGTGTGTGTGTGTGTGTGTGTGTGTTACCCATTCATTGTGTGGCCGGTCTAGTGAGTTATTCATTGCCAGTGAAAGTTTATAATGTGGTGCACCCTAATATTATTGACTCAGGAGGAAGTAAGTGGCCAGGTATAGGCTGAAGGTGTCGAAAATTAAAAGCAAAATAAAAACAAAACAGCATCACAATACCTGCTTTCAGTCAGTCAGTTTAGTTAGTTAGTTAGTCAGTCAGTCAGTCAATTAGTTAGTTAGTTAGTCAGTCAGTCAGTCAGTCAATTAGTTAGTTAGTTAGTTAGTCAGTCAGTTAATTAGTTAGTCAGTTAGTTAGTCAGTCAGTCAAATGAAGAAGTAGTTGTGTTTTTTCTCCACGTGTATAAATAATTAACCTTTTAAGTAAGGCCACTATCTGTCTACCTACCTACCACCAGTACCATTCACACTGGGCTGGATTTTTGTAAGGTGTGTGTGTGTGTGTGTGTGTGTGTGTGTGTGTGTGTGTGTGTGTGTGTGTGTGTGTGTGTGTGTGTGTGTGTGTGTGTGTGTGTGTGTGTGTGTGTGTGTGTGTGTTACCATTCAGATAATAGCCTAAGTATGAGTGTGGTTTATAATAAATAAAAATTAGGTTGTGTAATGACTGGAAAATATGAATGTGATTATGTATACATGTATGTAGAAATACAGCATATATACATATTTAATAACTCCTGCTCCCAATGAAAATAAAAGAAATAATAATAATAATAAATCTAAGGAAATTTCATACCATATTTCAACAGTACATTTTTATTTATTTTTTATTTTTTTTAATGATATTGGTTGCATGGTATTTTAATTTAGGTACCCTGTGATGCAGTCAGGAAATTGGAGCTATACGAGTCCTTCCAATATTGCCACGAAACATACACCTAAGCCTATTATAAGTATGGAAGGAGTTTGTTGTTTCGTGGCGTGGTCAAGAGGAATCAGAAGCCTCCATCCAGTTTACATACACGATCACAGGGTCCTTAATTAAAACAAACTAATCCTTTCATATAGGTGGTGTTTCGTGGTAGTATTTGAAGGACTCATTTCCCTCCAATTTGAAATATGGAAGAGTGTGAGTGAGTAAGAGTTTGAGTGAGTGAGTGAGTGAGTGAGTGAGTGAGTGAGTGAGTGAGTGTGTGTGTGTGTGTGTGTGTGTGTGAGTGAGTGAGTGTGTGTGTGTGTGTGAGGGTGGATGAAGAGGAGAGGAGAGAAGGTTTTGCTAGGTTGACCATAATCCGGGACCAGCCCATCCATTTGCCAGGAAGCTTCCGGCGCGCGCTCTTCTGTACAGTATTTGTATGTGTGTATGTATCAGTGTCAGTATTGTGGACGGTGTATAGAGTGAAGGGGGTCGCTACCATACATCATCCACCACCACTCCACTAGACATGGCCCCCTGAATAGGCCTATACCATGGTGTGTTTTGGTCATGGTAGAAAGGTTACTTGTGCCTTCAAAATAATATTACATGTGTGTTTTGATCAAGATAGAAGGGTTACTTGTGTCTTCAAAATAATATTAGGCTACATGTGTGTTTTGATCATGGTAGAAGGGTTACTTGTGGCTTCAAAATATAATATAATCTCTTGTTTGGTCATGGTAGAAAGGTTATTATTTTGTGCCTTCAAATTAATATTATGATACATAACTTGGACGACTCGAGATGATTTAGTTTCAAGGTGACACGAAAACTCCACGTCCATTCAAGCGTTAAGAAAAAAATATTAGCTCTAGTGTAAAAATGCCTTATTGGTGGTAAACGTCTGACTTGGACACTGTAAGTATATGCAAATGTGGTTAAAGGAATAGCAGAAACATGTGGAAAAGTTGAAAAAATAAAATGCTGAAAATAAAACAGGCAATTCGGAAGTGATTAGTGATTTATTTTTAACTAACTAACTTAAATGGGTTCAGTTTCCTGCCACATCAGAGAGAAAAAGAAAAGCTTAATTGATTTGTACCCGAATATTATGATTAGGAAAATGTCATCAGGGAATATAATTGTATGTCATCTGAATAATTATTGTGAAATTTTACATACTTTCTGAATAAGTGACAGTGTATACAATGAACTGAAGTGATAATGTATTTTGTGTTTTTAGTATTAAAAAAATAAAGAGGTGTGTGTGTTGTGTTGTGTGAGTGTGTGTGTGTTGTGTTGTGTGAGTGTGTACGTGTGTGTTGTGTTGTGTGTGTGTGTGTGTGTTGGGACATGTGAGTGAAAATGGATCGTATTGTTATGTTAGTATGGAAACGTGTATATTTAATGGTCGTTATGGCATGGGGACGAGGATTGTTCTTTTGTAACCTGTGTGTTGTGTGTCTTTCCGGCCCCTGTGTGTTGCCTGTACTGTAATGTGCCTTTTGTAGTGGAGGGGGTTGTTGTTGTTGTCGTTGTGGTGGTGGAGATTGAGGTGGTTGTGGTGGTGGTTGTGTTTATGATGAAGATTGGGGTGGTAGTGGAGTTTGTTGGGGTGAAGATTGGGGTTGTTGTGGTATAGGTGGTTGAGGTTGTTGTTGTCGTCGTTGTGGTGGAGATTGGCGTGGGTGGTAGTGGAGGTTGTTGGGGTGAAGATTGGGGTTGTGGTGGAGATTGTGGTTGTGAATGAAGTTGCTGATAAATAATAATAAGTGGTTGTGGTGAATATTGTGGTACCGTACTTATAGTAGAGAGTATGTTTATGGATGAAGTTTTTGGTATACTGGATACGATATTGTGGTTATGAATGAAGTTGTAGGTAAATAAGATGGTGTGGAGGCTAGGGTTGTAGTGGTGGTTGTTGTTGTTGAAGGTCCTTAAGCTGTCTTGTAGTGGAGGTTGTTTTGTTGTGTTCTGTATTATTAATCAAGCTTGCTTCGTGTGTAACTGAAAGTCCTGTTATTATAACTTAAGGTGGTCATTCTTTTTTGGTAAATTTGAGTGCCTTAATTCCTCCAAAGTATGCTAGGAAACAGGACCAGAAAAACAAACGTAATGGTGTTTGGAGGATTCAGTTGCTCCAGATTTACCAACACAATATTTCCCCCTTAATTAATAGTACATAGCCTGGCCCTACGGGTGCTTTGTGATCGACACACACAGAATCGAGTCAATCAGCACACACGAATCGTTCTCTGACTATTCACCATTGAAGAGGGAGACAGTCGTGACCGTAACTATATGGTGGTACTAATAATATTTTGTCTAACCATTGTGGGGTTTTCTTATTAAGCCTTCACTTCCCCGCTATTGTGTAACAAGTGCGTGTTATCCTTCCTTACTTGACGATCACTCACAAAGTATCCATGTCTCTCTAGTGTTGGTGATGGTGGTGGTGATAGAGGTAGCAGTAGGCTCTATAATCTAGGTTACTGATAAATATTCTTTCCTGTTTGTTTTGTGTGACTGTGGCGTTATACTTTATGCAGCAGCTGTTGTGTTGCATTGTGTTGTATTGTTGTATTGTTGGGGGATTGTCCACGTGTGTTATGAAAAGGTTATGGGGAGATTCATTCTTTTGTTGGAAGGTCTATGACTCATTCAAATTATGCCCGGAATAAAGCCTGTATTTAGTACCACTGAGGGCGTCTGTATTCTAGCATAGTTTGGAGGAATCAGTAGCCCTCCAATTTATATATATATTAAAAAAAATAGAGCCTTTCCTCAGTGCGTAAGTGACGATATTTGTATACTGGTAATAAGTTAACTGTTTCCTGGATACACACATATACATTTAATGCGTAGTGTATAATGTAATGCGTATGGGATGAGATTTGTATATTGATAATCTAGTTAGTTACTGGATACACATGTACAGTCACGAGCACTAATAAGTATTCAAGTGTGTTTCGAATACATAGAGACAGTAAATAAAAATCACAATAAGATCTCCATTGAAATTACTTCGTTAGTGAATTGGACTGTTCAGAGCTTCAACCAAAGCTGTATACTTATTATTAGTGCTTGTGACTGTACATTTATTTCACAGTGTATGTTTTGCATAGGGGATGAAATTTGTATACTAAAACAGTTTATTTCCTGAACACACACACACAGTACCGTATATACTTTTAGTGAGTATTTTTACTAGATGAGCATAATAAATACATTTAGTGCGTAGTGTATGTAATGCGTAGGTTGCCCTTGCTGTGATGAATGGATTGGTTGACGCTTTTTATAGCCTACTAGTTTTAAAACCCACATGTGGCGTTTTTTGTGTATAGTGTTATGGGTGACGCCAACTTTACACATCCTTCCATGTTAACCAGAGGACATGCCCAGTCACTCACTCAGTCGCCTAAATAATTATTGTAGTAAGATGATTGAGAGTAATAATAATATCATATTATTTATATCGGTAGTATTAATTATTATTTAAGTGAAAGATATACCGGTATTAAATGTAATATGATGTTTGTTATAATATTGTTTGTATATATTATGACAGGCGTTCCTCGCGTCCATCAACAACAAGACGAAGGAGGATAGTAAAAGTTTGACAGACGAGAACGAAAACACGGCCGTGCCCGAGGGAGAGGAGGACGTGGGGGACGGGTGTCTGCTGGTGCCGCCCGCCTGCCCCACCAGACACCAGCACGATGGAGGTAAAAGTCCAGGGCTAGCTAATGGCAGTGTCAAGAGTCTGGAGAGAAATTCATCATCCAAGTTGGGGATAGGATGTGACAACGACTCTGACGACAGCATGCCCGGGGACGAGAAGGATGACAAAGATGACCCCGGTGTAGTCAACCCGGCCTTCTTCAGTGAAGACGACGACGATCTGGGCCGGGGTGACGGCTCCACAACTTCTGCCAGGTCATCAACAGAACCTTCACCTTCACCCTCACCCAAACACAACTTCAGGTAGTCCCATACTTGTTTACATTGGTATATATTCCCATCAGTGGAGTGTTCATGTAGTTTGCCATAAGGTAGTATTTTCAGACACGTTACAGACTTACTGTACATTCACTTTCTAACTAAAAAAAATAAAGTACAGTATATTTGTTAAAATTATATCTTGTAAGTTATCAGTATGTTCATTGATTGGAATCGTTCAGTTATAATAAAAGTCCTAGTGAGAGATGGGTGGTGGACAGTACTGACTGAAGCTACAGTTTGTCTCTCCCCAGTATGAGTCCCCGGCCCAGTCCCCGCCATTCCCCGGTCAGTCACCGGTCGGGGAACCTCAGCCATCGAAGCTCTGTGTCATCAGTCAGGAAGGGGATTCTCAAAAAGAGTGGTTCCTCCTCCACTATCAACATGGAGATGGTCAACTTGGGTCTGCAAAATGCTGCCATAGCTGCCGGCAATGCGGCAAATCTCAACGGATATCACCGTGCACGCTTCACTGACCCCTATGATGATAACTATGTCCCCATCGATACTCACCGCTTTGTGGGGTAAGTCACACATCATTCACTATATACTATGGGGGTCTCTCTACTACTTACTCTTTGTAGTCTTGTAACTGGATAATGGTGGCCTAAGCTTTAGCTCAAATGGTAAAATATTTATGTAGTAATGATGGTATACACTGGTCTACAGTATCTCTGTCTACAATATTGTATGTTCTTTTCTTAGTAGATATCTGAGAGCCTTAATTCAGCACATATACAGTAGCTTCATTTGCAACCACAGCAGTATGAGTATGTAGTAAGTAATATTGTAGCAGTGTCTTGCTCCCCTTCCCTCAATGCTCACCCCTGCACCACCCCCACCTCTGCACAGCTCCTCAGAAGAGAACAACTATGTGGCCCAGCAGAAGTCCGTGGGAGGTCACCGGGTCAAATTCATCTTGGAAACGGGCAAACCTGACCATGTCCACGGCTCCTATGATGACATCCGGATAGAAAAAATGGAGAGGGAAAGGATTGAAAGAATTGAAAGGTAAATTATAGTGTCCAGTTTTAGACAGGAATAAGTCATGATGTTTGCTGTAAGGTTGGTTATTCTTCTCTTGTCTTTTACAAATGTATAACAGTGTAGCTACTTACATTCTACAGAAGGTTTGTAGAAATAATATTGAGATAATGTTGTATGTTACTAAACATTGGTTTTCTGCACAGGATGTATAACAATATGTCTTTTATAACATCAACTGAACTATATTTTAACAGTTGTGAATATAATGACATACTGTACTTCTGGAACTGAGATTTATGTGACGTCAATTGGAGGGTAAGTGTTGAGGTGACCCTTTACACCAGAATTTATGTAGTTTTCTCATGATCTCTTTTCATTTCTTTCTTTGGACCTAGATATCCTTGCTTCACAGAAAAGTAAAAATGAGTGTTGAAGATTATTATGTTGATGAGGTGGTCAGGTTGATGTTTGGTTTAGTGTTGTGTGAAGTGTCATGTGAAAGATTACATAACTTGAAAGGAATTAAGGAGGAAAATGTTAAGATATTTTGTCTGCATATGTTATACTGTATGGAGATATGATATTATTGTAGTTTAATGATTTAATGAGTGTACCTTCTCCTTTCAGCTCACCACAAACTGTGCATGGTATGCCTGAACTAACAATCTCACACACACATTCTGAACCCACTCACAAGGACACTTCTTCAGTCCAAAGCAGCTTAGCTTCATCTAGGAAAGCAGCACAGCCTCAGGGTAGCCCACACAGCTGCAATTTGCTCAGTAAAACCTCGCCACCACTGCCAGATTGCTTCTCTCCAGTAAACACTTCTAGTGCCCTCCCTGTTGATTCCACTCTTTCACTAGATAATGAAATCACGTCAGTGAATAGAAGTCCTCCTTTGGTGGCACACAATAGGCCAGAGATGAATCTAGAGAGAAACGGCCAACCAAGTGAGGAAAACCAGAACACATGTAAGGCAAGAGAGAAAAATGAGGATGTTGACAAGGGTAAGATGACCACCAAACAGGCACAGTGGCAAGAGCTGAGGGCACTGCTGGTTCAGGACCTGGCAAACTTCAGGATGGGCCGGGGGTATCTTATGGCCAAGGAACTAGAGGAGAAGATTGCAGCATTTTGTCACAACAGTGTGATTAGCCAGATGAAGATATTGCGTTACTTGAGGCTAAGAGAACGACAACGAGTCAGTTCACATCCATCCATAGTGCAGGATGAAGAGTACAAGCATTCCCCAGACACATCAAAAGAGAGATGGCGCAGACAGCGGTACTATGGCAACAGAAACAGATTATCACGAACCAACTCTTCCACCTTTGCTGCCATACCTCATGGTGCACTCACACCCATACCAGAGGAACAAGAGGACGAGTGTACATCTGACCTTGATGACCAAGACAAGCAAGTAAATATGAATTTTAAGGACACAGGAGTGATGATAAGCAAAAAGTTGGATGATACAGAAGACACTAGAACCACAAAAACTAATGAGAAAACAATACCAACAAGAAGATTTTTAAAGAAGAATGAAAAAGGGCAAACTAATCCTCAGTCCATATCAGGAAAAGCAGAATTACAAATCAGCAACATCAGCCACCAATACCTCACCTCTGATAGGGGGAAACAACAAAATCCTGAAGAGATGATAATTAAAGAAGCACAACAAGAAGCAGGTAGTCTACAGAATGGATCCTCTGGCAGCTGTGTGAATGAGGAAGGTGGCACACAAAAGTTAACACCAATAACACTTAATATTACCCATGTTGATGCTACACAAACATTCTTGCATCAGTTGGATTCACCACCAGAATCACAAAATGAGTATGAGTTAAAACATTTCCTAGAGGCAGCACAAGACAATGAAGGAATGACTGAGACTGACAATCATCAAAGCCATCAGAAGCAGCATAATAACAGTCTCCCCATCAGTGTCACCAGTACCAGCACTACCTACATCACCAATGACAGCATCACAAGCACTGTGAACAATAAACATGTTAGTTTGGACAACCTGGAGAGTGACAACAGTAGCAGCCTCAAGTCACCCTCACTGAGTACTAGCCCAAGACATTCTAGAAGAGATGGTGTAAGGGAAATCGGCCCCCCTTCGCTGACCACAGGCCCCACTGACTACCACACCTGGGCTACACAGGTGACCAGCGGGGCCACTGCAAGGTTAGATGTGCAATCGACCCATGACTGACTAACTTGGAGGGCACTGCCTGAGCTTTAAGAGGCAGCTACAACACACCTGCCACAACACCACCCACACACCTGCAGCTCATTGCCTTTCCCCACATGTGCTTAGCAACACACCTGCACTGGATTGAATTGATGGGATGTGCTTGTCTGTCCCAATGACTAACTCCTTGTTGTGGCATCTTTAGAATGTTTGGAAGCATGCAGCTTTATGGGCCTTGTAACCTCTATCACCAACAAGTCACAAACATCAACTGGACACCCAGACACTCCTCCTACTGCAGAATTAGTACAAAATGAAAATGATAAGCATATATTGTACAGCCTGAACATGTTTTTGTGTTGACAGAGTGCAGTCATGTACACCTTACAACATTTTAAGAATCAGAACTACATGAATTTACTCAATTTTTAATAATCCAAATTTCACACTCGGTAAATCATGCTAGATTTGGCATACGAAGAACAGCTTAGGAAAAACGTTACAGAAGCAGGGAAAACTGAAGCAGCAGCAGTAGTAGTAGTAGTAGTAGGTGGTGGAGGAGCAGAAATAGCAGCAGTAGTAATAGCAGGAGAAGTAGGAGTAGGAGTAGGAAGAGGAGGAGTAGGAGTAGGAGTGTGAGGTCTCAGCCATCAGTACAGTAGTTAGATCAGCACTAATGTTCTGCTTCCTGTCTGTCTGCCACACCTGAGCCCACAACACCACCACTGTCCTCCTTCCCTCACATATTGGGCCTCCTATCTCTCTCTCTCTCTCTCTCTCTCTCTGTGTCTGTCTCTGTCTTTTTTCTCATATATTCTTCCCTCTATTCCTCTTTACATTCTTTTCATATGGTGGTGAGTGTTCAAACCATTCCCAGGCTGACGGTTTAACCCTTTTCATTGTTTCATGTTTTACCGTTGATGTATTTTTATACTGCCATGGGTTCTGTCCCCTCTCGTTCTCCTTCACTGTGTATCCCAGACCCTCTTTCTCTTAACTTCCCCAACCCTGTACCTTCCCAATTCCCTATTTCTTTGATTATATTCCTTGATTCTCCTTATTCTCTTTCTCTAACTTTCTCAACACTGTACTCCCTAGATTCCCTTATTTCTTTGATTATATCCCTTGATTCTCCCTTTTCTCTTTCTATTTTTTACCCATGTATTTCCATTTAAGAAAAAAAATAATGAACTGTTTATGTCCATGTACAGTGGGCCTCAGGAATACATAAAGAGAGCATTGGTTATAAGTTGTTTTTAAGCTGCACATACTGTAAGGATTTTCTGCTAACTGTTCAAATATTACCCAAATAACATTGCTAGAAAAGTTTGGTCTTAAGAATTTAAGTACTAAATTTTCTAGTTGTTATGAACTCTTGTTGTCACATTGGTGTATATGAATTCCTGAGGCCAACTGTACAGTCGGCAGCATAAGTTCGCTTCATTTCCACCTGCGTATGTATTAGCTATAGTGGTGATGTAATATAATTTTAATGCAGAGATGGCAGATAAAGTTCTCATGGTAAATTACGTATGTTGGTAGAGTAGAAACTGGTTCAGAAGGCAACTACCTGGTTATATTAGCAATAATAAGTACATGAGATGGACGCAAATTTATGCTGCCGGCTGTACATTCACTGAATGATCTTACCTTCTCATTTTTCCTTCCCTACCCTTTGCTTGTTTCTGTTTTTCCCTTCTGTTCATAATACCCTTTCCTGACTCACCCTTCATGGTTCATGGCATGCCCACTTTCATTGTTTAGCTGGTCAGGAATCACCTTTCTTTAATGCATATATTTTTTTATTTATTAACTGCCCTCTCATGTTTCTTTCTTATTGTAATTCATCTCTAACTCATAGACTGTGATATATTGTATATGTCTAGAAAATTAATCCATAGTTTCAGGTACCTATATTAAATTTCAGGCTTCTCTATACATAGTGACACCTTGTCATGTGAAATAATAAAATGTTGTTGTTAGATTTAGATGTGGTATCATATTTTAACCAGAGAGCAAAGTACAGTTTCCTCACATTCTACTGTATATATATTGTCAACATATTGTATTCTCTGTTATTACAATGATTAATGAATGTGTGTGTGATGTCAGAATGTTTTATATACTGTATATTATTAGCACTGACTATTAACCTGATTATTATGTTTTTTTTATGTTTTTGAATTGTGATCTCCCTTGGCCTGATGCTAGATATTAATTGACCTGGGTTGATTAATACCTTGTGATGAATGACCACCCAGATGACATTATGAGACTCACTTGGTGCTGACCCAAGTTGAGTTCTGTTTCCTAGTGCTGACTCTGGCTGACCTTTACAGTGGGAAGAACCTAGAGGTGACGAACATGACGGACCGAGGAGGACGCAGGTGTCTACTCTTCTGTGCAGCCATGTTAGTTCTCACTGGGGCGGTCATTGTGGCCGGACTTTATGGATGTGAGTTGATTTGGTCGGCAGCTTTTTTTTCCTTGACATTTATTGTAAATGTTTAGCAGCTTTTTTTCCCTTTGACGTTTATTGTAAATATTTAGATGATTGTACAGTACTGAATTATTTTGCTTTTAGATAATTGGGTGTACAGTAGTTCGTTTGTAAGTTCTGTTTGTGTTTAATGCTGAGACATACAGTACTGGATATTTTTACCTTGAGAAGAATAGGAAGTTATTATGCTATCCAATTGTCGGCAGCAAAGGAACACCAGATCCAATAACATGAAAATATTATTAAGATTGTTGTATAAGTTATAATAGAGAAAATAATTACAGTATTGGATATTGTAGTACCTAACATTATATTGTTATGGCTGTTATATTGTTTTGAACATGTAGAGAGAATGCAAGGTGAGGAGTTTGTAAAGAAGGTGTATGGAAGTGAAGTTGTGGGACCTGGTGTGAGAGGCAGACCACCAGTTAGATGGCAGAACAGAGTGGAAGAGTATGTAAAGGAGAGAAACGTGAGGGGGAGGGGAGGGCTGGATCAAGTAAGGAGGGAGTGTTTGAACAGGGAAAGATGGAGAATCTTCTGCTGTGGCCACCCCCTTGGGGGGAGTTCCCGGAGGGAGCGAGGCGTCAGAGCTATAGATAGATAGATAGTATAAGGAGGAAAGATGAACTAATATTAATCTGTCCCAAAATTTTCAGCGGGTAAACTAAAGAAGATCACAGACTATGGTCAAGGTATTCAGAATGGTGGGCTGACAGGGGGAAATGGAGCGACTACCTCTACTGCCTCACCAGTTCCTCAATGTAGTAAGTGTTGGGAGGGGAGATAAGAGTTGTACTTGTACACAATACTGTATACTATATTTTTATATTTTGTATACTGGTAATACTTGGTAATATTTAATTAATTGCCTACACATCTCTAGATATTCGTTTTATTTTTCAACAGTTCAAAATGCGATAGAACTTCAGTTCAAAATTGACAACAGAAGTTTCAAGCCAGAAATGGCAGACAGTAATTCCGACAATTTTAAGGCACTAGCCACTGCACTAGAGACAAAGGTGAGTTTTTTTTTTTTTTTAAAGGTTAGTTCTCATTACTGTTTATGTCTTTATGAATATTGTACCTCTATTAAAAAGCATGTGATGTATAACAAAACACAGACTTCTGGCCGTATGAATTTCTAATAAAGTTATATCATGCATAAACTTTTTAAATTTCAGCTGAAGGATGTGATACTTGGCAAAGATATTCGCTACAATGGCAAGGCGGAAATAGTTTTAAAGATGATGAAGTTTGAGTAAGTATAACTTACTTCATAGTTGAACTGTACTGTAGTCTCATTTCTTGATATATTTGTCATATTCCTTGCCTTTTTTTATAGCATCTTGTAGATGGTTGCAGTGTTTAAATAAAGGATATCCAATAACACAGTACAGTATAGTTTGTGCAAGTGAGCATACATGTTCTCATTTACCACTGAAACACAGTCAGGTTATGATATGGTTAGTAGACTCTTATTTTATGAAGCAGTCAGAGATTCATCTGATTTTTTAAGTTAGGTATTGGATGCTGACAGTTTTAAAACTCATACACTAGGCCTAACAATAGCATGAAGTTATATTGCTTGTCATAATTGTGTATAAGACAATGATACATTTAAGATACATTTAAGACACCAGAGTATATACAGTAAAGTCTCACATCTCGCCACAACTTCTTATGGGGAAAAATACAATCAAAACCTTGACTCGCCAATTAAGTACACAAGGGTCCTACAGGCTGCTTATATATGGTGTGACCTGTCAAGTGAGGTGAGGTGGGGTGAAGTGAAGGGAGGTGAGGTAAAGGGAGGTGAAGTAAGGTAAGATGAGGTGACATGACTGAGGAGTGTCATGGTGGTGGATTGAAATGCAAAAATATAAAATAAACATACAAACTTCCTACAAGTTCTCATTTTAGTCCCTACCTTCCAGGAACGTAGGTGGTAGAGTTATTGCCTTGGCTTGGCTTGGTAATACTTGGCTCTAATCGGTTTGTAGGGTTGATTCAAACGGTCGAACGGTGGCGAGATTAGGGACTCTATGGCGAGAGTTACGATTTGGGAGATTTGGGGAGAGGTGGCAAGATTAGGGACTTTACTGTAGTATCATGAATATTTTTCTGGTGATGATTTATTTTTGAGAACCTATAAACTCATTGCAAAACCCCACACCAGGCCAAACAACATCCTCACTTTTGCAATCGGTTGGTATTACTACAACCCTGAGGAGTCTAACAACCTGACACCGCCTCTCAATGCGAAGGTAGCCCGGGAACGGCTCCTCAGACATGTTACTGATGGTGGCGGGTACCTCACTCAGGATTACCACATACCTCCAGACTCCATTGTTGCTGACTGTAAGTATCTCTTACTTGAAATGCAGAGGTACAGGGACAGGTTGTTGAAAAATGACATGATCATTTCACACATCATATACAAAACTAACAAATATTTTAAGACTAATTTTTTTTAAAGTATTTTGCTATTTACAGCACTGTACCACATTTTACTTACTGAAAAGAAAACAAAATAACATTATTCATAAAGGCATCTCAAATGAGGACTTTTTTTATATATATACTATGAGATGAAGTTTACAATGTGTTCCTGCTTGTGTTAAAATTGCAAACCTTGGATGATTAATCAAGAAAACTTATTGTTAGGGAGAGACAAATTATATATTAGTGAATTACCACAATACTTACAGTGAATTTCTTTTTTGTCTGCTCCATTTGGAATTAAGGATGGTAAGAGAGAAAATAACAGTACTTCTTTTATTATTGCAGTATCATATTTACTTGTAGATACATTGCTTTGTCTTTTGTTATTGGTAAAAAGTAATGTCATGGAGTGTACAGTATAGATAATGTTATTTTAAATTGGTTATTCAGAGTGATATACTGTATGTATTGTACCAGCTTTGTTAAAAAGTTAAAATGTCTGATATACCACTGAACTAGTTATAATTATAATAGCAGGAATGAATCAGTAGAAGTAGATTAGTTCTGAGTCAGATTATCATAAGTAAAATTGTGAAGTAATAAAATGTTGCTCTTTCAGGTTTGTTGGACAAGTGCCTGTATATGAAGGACATATGCTCCCATAGTTGTGAATTTGACCATAAGAACCTTAGCTTCAATTGTTCCTGCCCACCCAACTTCAAGCGTCATAATTCCACTTATTGTGTTAGCTCAGGTCAGTTATCCAAACTTTACAACTCATTTTATGGTGGTATGTATGGTAAGCAGTTTAAGTTCTTTTATAGGGTATAACAAATTTAAGTGCCTAAAAGTCTTGGTTCAATAACTTTTAGTGCCAGGGAATTTGTACCTGTACTGTACCCATAGCCAGCTGTCATCCTACTGTGATGTGGTAGGTAACAATCAACAATGGCTGCATATATGTAGTACTGTTCCTGCAACAAGGAATCTTTTTTACAGACTATATGGAGCAGTGTGTCCAATGGAAGGTACAAGTTTTGTTTTCCACTCGGAATATTGTTTTATAAGAGTAAGTGCATGCTGTTTAGATTCTAGAATATTTTCAGTCCAAAAGATATCCAAATTTTGTTACATATGGGAAGATGTAATGTTGGACTTAAAAGTAAGTACTGTACATGTACAGTATTACATAATTATTTGTGTCAGATGTAAGACATAAGATCAGAACAAAAGTTATGGCTTATTATTAATGTAGATTATAAGCATGTGTATTTATCAAGTAGCTTGTCCCTGATAACCCACATTACAGTATTAACCCTCTACTCTTTGAACAACCTTTCTTCCCTTGATAAAATGCTGGGACTAACCAAAATATTTTTTCACAAAAAAAAACCTGTTGCCGAATCTAAGGATTTGCATGAAGTTGAATCTTATATTTACTGCACAATATATCGGAAAGAGATAATGAATACCGGTAGTTTCATCTTATGGGGTAAAACATATTTTTAACTATAATCAATATAATGCATGCTGGTAGATTTTAGTTATAAAACCATATTATCGGTATTGAAGAAAATGCATGTGGTTATTTAGAAGAGGTGATGGATGATTTCCACTAACATTTACAGATCATACCACTACAACACCAACCTCCAGTACTAGAACTACAACTAGACATAGTGAAGGTAAGACAACAACCACAACTCAAACACCTCAAGTTGATAATATAACTGAAATTATGACTACTATTACAACTGAAACATCTCAATTTGGTAATATAACTGAAATTGTGACTACTACTGAAACTAGCAATACAACTAAAACAACACCTCAAATTGGTAATATAACTGAAATTGTGACTACTACTGAAACTGATATTACAACTGAAACTAGCACAGCTACTGAAACAACAATTCAAGTTGATAATATAACTGAAACTATGACTACTACTGAAACTGCAATTACAACTGAAACAACACCTCAAATTGATAATATAACTGAAACCATGACTACTACTGAAACTGCAATTACAACTGAAACAACACCTGAAGTTGGTAATATAACTGAAACCATGACTTCTTTTGAAACTACTGAAACAACACCTCAAATTGATAATATAACTGAAACTATAACTACTACTGAAACTACTGAAACACCTCAAATTGATAATATAACTGAAACTATAATTACTACTGAAACAACACCTGAAGTTGGTAATATAACTGAAACCATGACTACTACTGAAACTAGCATTACAACTGAAGTAGAAATTATAACTGAACTAGAAAATGCTACTGAATCTTTGACTACAACTGAAACTACTGAAGTGACTTTTATGACAACAGAAAGTGGATTTGTTACTACACTTGTTACAACACCTGAAACTGATATGACAAGTACAAATGATTATTCTACCAATACTGAATATACAGATATGTCTGAAATTACTACCATAACCTCAACTACACTCGAGACAGAAATCAATACGGAAGATGCAACAACAGTTTCATCTACTTCTAGAACAAGTAGTACAACTGAAACAGGTACAGAAAATACTACTACTGAGACGGAAGTTCCTACAGCAACTATAACTGAAATAACTACTGTTGTAGTTAATAGTACTGATGAAACAACATTTACTACTGAAATCATTGCAATGAACATTACAACTACACATACAGTTGTTACAGAAGGTACAACTGAAGGCATAACAACAAATGTAATTACAGAAACTTCTTATAATACTGCATCTACAGAAACTACTCATAATACTGCATCTATAGATATAACCACAGAAACTACTCATAATACTGCATCTATAGATATAACCACAGAAACTACTCATAATACTGCATCTATAGATATAACCACAGAAACTACTCATAATACTGCATCTACAGATATAACCACAGAAACTACTCATAATACTGCATCTATAGATATAACCACAGAAACTACTCATAATACTGCATCTATAGATATAACCACAGAAACTACTCATAATACTGCTTCTACAGATATAACCACACAAACTGGAATGTCAACTATAACATTAGCCACGGGAGGACCTGAAACAAGTGCTACTGAAGCAACGACTGAAACTGGTAGCACAGTATAATTATTACCCATCATCAAAGCAGAGTAATCACTCACAATTAAAACCTCCAAGACTAATGAAAGAGAAGTTACAGCCAAAATATTGTACAGTACTTATTACCAAACCAATTTCATCAGTATAAACACAAACCACTCATTTTAAAAGAGCTGCCAGAACAACCAAGATCAAAGAATTATGAAACCACCGTGATTATTATGAGTTTCTGACTCAGAGTAGTGGACACCTTGAAGAAAAGATATTTGCCTTGAAAATTTACATATAATTGAGGACTACTGTATATATAATTAATTACTGTACACATATGTATTAAGAATAATGTAAATATACAAATGTTTTGCATGGTACTAATAGAGGCATTCACACTGTTTACTTTACACAATAATATCTTTAAAATGACAAGCATAACTCACACTTTCCATGCATGTTCACGGTTAACAATATTAATTGGACCTAACATAAAATTATACTGACTCTTTCTCCACCAAACTTGTTTATACACCACCATTGGCTGGGAGTTAATAATAATAATAATAATAAATACTTTATTATTCACATACACGTGAAACTTGTCTTGTACATTTTCCATAAAATACATAAAGAATACATGGAAGGTCATAAAATTTATTTGATAACTAAAGTATTGTAATGTCAAGTACTGTATAACTAAAATTTGGAGGGGTGTATGACAGCCAATCCAGCCACATGACAACTCACCTCATCACAACAATTAAAACATCCAAGTTTCACCAGATCAGCTTACGTTCATTTAATAATCTTAGGCTTGATGATACAAAGGATTTACTATATCTGGCTGTATGACACTGAATAGATCTCAGTCTTTTACTGAACGATAACTACTTAGGGTTAAAGAGATGCTTATTATCTTTCATAATAACATTGCTTCTCTGAATACTTGTTTTGTTATATACTGTATATCTAACAGGGACTGAGTGTTACTGACTCCAACTCTTTTACACTGCCTATTTATTTTTAGACTCGTTAGTACCATTTCCAAACTAACATACTGTACATTATTATAGTAAGTGATGAAACACCTTGTACAACAGAAGTGTAAAAGCAGTTAATTATTGTATCAATAATTTTAATCTTTCGTAATTGCATCACAAAACATAACCTATGGTTTGTCTTTTTATAAATTGCATTAACATTACTTTCAAAATTAAAATGTCATCTATTAGTATTCCAAGCTATTTGTATTCATGAAGTCTTTCAACTATTTCATTACTGATATATAGTGACAAGTGTTTTACTGTTTATTTACTAAAATTGACAACCATTTCTTTTGTTGTTCCCACATTCAGATCAAGATAATTGTTCCTTCACCATCTAGTAAAATTATTAACGTCTTCCCCATAGTTTAAATCAGTATTGGTGCACAAACTTACAAGGGCTGTGTAATCTACATATTGTACTGCTGTTTACATTCCTAGTCTTAACAATAACTTTTTGTTTTAAGTGTAAAAAGAATTGGTGACAGAACACATCCTTGCAGGGTTCCAGTACTCGTTACCTTCATGAGTTTAATGTATTGTGGTCTTTGGGTATAAAATGCATGTATCCATAGTATAATATTGGCATTAACCTTCATCTAAATAAGTGTTAACATCAGTACAAGAGGTTGTATTGTATTGAAGGTGCTACTGTGATCTGCTTACTCCGCCTACATGACTTGATAACTTAATCAATAAACGATAATGTAGCGTCCTCCACACAACAATTCTTAACATATGCAAACTATAAGTCATCTATAAAATCATGAGTTTGTTCTATTAATACCTTTTTAACAATACAGTATATTCAAGTGATTTCATAATGATTGAAGTAAATGCCACAGGCCTATAATCATTATGATAAGTAGGGATTGTTTTCTTTGGCACTGGAACAGTTTCTGAAATTGTCCATATTGTAGGTAGCCTATAGCAGACGTACTGAGTGACTGCTGGTATAATGTACAAAGAAGATTTGAAAGTTGATTTATACACGGTCTAAGTATCCTACCATTAATTTTATCAGGCCCTGCAGCTTTGCCAATTTTAACCCTATTTAAGTACAGTATAATTTTACAAATAGATTTACCGATACTTGTTTTCAAGTTCTGTTTATACACTGGTGTTAACAAACACATATTGTGGTCAGATAAGCCAAGTGGAATAATTTGTTTCAAAACATAACTGCTTTTTATATTACAAAAAAAAAATGAAATAAAAATCTAAAATTCTATTTCCACGTGTTGGGAAGTTGATAAAGTGTTTGAAATGTGGTACAGTATATGTCTTAAAATCATGGTCATTAAAATTTCCAGTAATAATCTAAACAGGATTCAGTGAGTTATCCTCTATATTACAGACACCATCATACAAAGCACTTCCAGCCTGGTTCATATTACCATCACCTGGAATACACACTACTGTTATGAAAATGTTGTTAGATTCTCTTGGTAAATAGTATGGTCGTAGTGAAAGTGTGATGTAGTTTATATTATCACTGCACTGTCTATAAAACACGGTAAAGTTTTTGCACCAGCGTTGTTGTTATAATTATACACACACTCCTCTGCCCGAGTGCTTACCTGCTGCCTTGGTTCTATAACCTCGAACCAACTGATACACATCAAACTGGTAAGCACTATCTGGATCTTTATCTTCTTGTAGCCAAGTATCCGTCAAATAGATTATATATTATCGACGCTTCCTTATGAGCGCAGTTCCACTTGCACAGAGTCGAGAATTCATTTAACTTATTCTTTAATGAACGAATGTCACCGCACATCACCAATATCGGTGGCAACCGGGCACCTCTCCTCTTACATCTGATTTGGGTACCTCCTCGTCGACCCCTATTCCTCTTGGTTCGTCTCACTGCCTCCAGCAATTCACCGAAGCAGTCATGCTGGTGTGGGCTGTTGACAAGGCGAAGCAGGTCCTTCCAACTGTACATGAGCCAGCCATCTTGACTATGTGTACCTGAGGGCAGGCCTAGGGATACCATTCCACAAAAAGCAGCAACAATATGACATACAGTATCTTACCAGACAAAGTGACATCATCTTCTCCAAGTCTTCATAGATCTTGTGACAAGCAGATGTGGTTGGGTAGGTTGTAATAAAATAGCAGGTGTCCAGTTGGAGCAGTGCCCCCATTAGTATTAGTGCTTGGTTGTCTAGATTCTCAAGATTTAACACACTACTACACATATCCCTAGCCATACTCACACTCACATCTGCACATAGATATTGGCAATTACTGTACTCAAATTTCATGACATGTACAGTATACAGTACATGTATAATTTGTAAGTAATTTATCCACTTTTGACAGCTTATACACCAGCACAAGTAGCACCTGTAATAAAGCAGAACATTCACATATTGCTTATTGTAATCTATCCTAATTATACATGTGTTCTAAACTTTAGAAGAATGGCATGTTGTACTGTACATATATTTCACCATACAGTTGCAGTATACTGTACTGTACTGTAAATTCATTATATCTTTAATAGAAATGTTGAATAATTATGTCCAATGAGTTGCTGTTAGTCACGTGGTTCATGGTAAGACTATTTACCATGTTAGGTATAGGAACAGGGCTGTACACTGTGTTCCCCTAAAAGCATCAGGCTTCAACTGGGACTCGTACTTGTTTCAGCACTGTTCTATTACAGTACAATCAATTTTTTATCGGAGGAATTTGTTTATTTCCTCAGATTCTCCAATTATTGACTCGTACCTGATGTGTGATTCACCTGTTTACAAATACTGTACTTCAATATTTGTTCTTTTGTTTTAATTTGTCAACACCATTAGTTCTCATGTTGTGTCTAGGGTGGATTTTCATTCAGCACTGTGTTACAGATACAGTAGTCTCTATATATTTTTTTCAAGCTTTTACTAACACAATTGCTATATTGCTCAAATTAGAAGTACTGTATGTAGTATGGACTTCTTATCAGGTTTTCACTACAGTATAGCAATGTAATTTTGTCTTATAAATATGGACATTTAAAGATAGCTGCACTGAATTTCTGTTCTTCTGATCCCTCTGTTTTCATTGAGTTTATGAAGAACTCTACATTGCATTCAAAGCACAAGCTTCAGTTTCATAGTACAATGTACAGTAAAGTCCCACATCTCACCGACTTTCATCTCGCCACCTCTCCCCAAATCTCCCAAATCGTAACTCTCGCCACCGTTCGACCGTTTGAATCAACCCTACAAACCGATTAGAGCCAAGTGTTACTAAGCCAAGCCGAGGCAATAACTCTACCACCTACGTTCCCGCGAAAGTAGGGACTAAAATGAGAAGTTGTGAAATGTTTGATAGTGCTTAATTGGCGAGTCAAGGTTTTGATTATATTATTGTATTCAAATCTCGCCATGATATTTTAGTCCCTGTTAGTGGCGAGATGTGAGACTTTACTGTAGGTTATTTATTTTTTGTAGATTATTTATATACAGTAGTTGTTTTATTGTTACAGATTTTGATAATACAGTACATGCATATGTAGTTTGGTAAGCCAAGGTGTTGTAGAGAATTTCCAATTTACCTAATACAGTACTGCTTGCCTTCAGTTACAACATATTACTTTTATGGTCATGATTACAGTGAATATTTTACAAACTTACAGTCATGGTATTTGCATTGTATAAATTTGATTCTCTTTTTTATCCCACAGATGAGGATAAAGTACTAACAATCGAGGAGATAGTTAAGAAAGCGGGCAACGCCGCCGTCCTTGTTGACATCAGATCGGAGACTATCAAGACAGAAAAGCCACCTGAGAGTGGAGAGGAGGACCCCAAGCCAGACTCTGGTGCGGATCATTCAAATGCTACTGTAGAAGGTGTACCTGTGGCTTCAAATACCACTATAAATGGAACTGTAGAAGGTGTACCTGTGGCTTCAAATACCACTGTAAATGCTACTTTAGAAGGCATACCTGTGGCTTCAAATGCTACTGTAGAAGGCATACCTGTGGCTTCAAATGCTACTGTAGAAGGCATGCCTGTGGCTTCAAATATCACTATAAATGGAACTGCAGTGATAGAAACAGAGAGTGGTAATGGTACACATGTTGTCAGCACACCACAAGCTGATAATACTACTGTTGTAGTTGGTGCTAATGTTACAATTAATGCCACTGACACTGTTAATTTAACCAATATAACCACTACTGGTGATATAACTAATATCACTGATACAGTCAGTGGATCTGGTCTAATTAATGTTACCGATACAAATGATGGTACTGTTATAAGCAATGTAACGGATGTAGTTCATACCACGGATTCGGTCTCTGATGACAAAGGCAACAATGTTACTGAATTCACAAGTACAGTTGATGTAAATAGTACAACTGAAGCAGTTGTTACACTTTCTACAAATGTTACTGAATCACCTGTTGTTATTACAAATGTCACTGAAGTCTCAAACACAACCATTACTCCTGAAACAAGTACATCAGTGACTGGTGTTGAGAGCTCCACTGCAACTAGTATCACCACCACCACCAGTCACACATCAGTTGAGGAAAATGAACAGACTGTAGAAACTGAGACAGTTGTTGATGAGTCTAGCACAGAAGTAAACACAACCTCTCATGATACAACAGTATTAACATCCTCTGAGTCAACACCTACATCAGAAAATATCACAGCTGGCAGCATCCCTGAAAAACCAGCCGAGACAACTACAGTCAGTCCAGATTCAGACACAAGTAGAAACCAAACAGCTGATACTACTACAGAAACAACAGTTAATGGCACAGTTTCAGAAGCTGTAACTGAGGGTCATCCAGTAAATATAACTTCAGAAACACAACAGACTGAAATGGAAGACGTCACAGCAGACACTCCTCCAGTTGTAGAACAAACCAATACCACAAAAGCAGCAAATGAATCAGTGAATGGTGAAACTTTGATTGAAGTAGGTACTGGAGAAAAAATACCTCGACCCTCTCCAGTGAACATCAACTCATCCTTCCCTGAGATCTATGTTTCTCCAGGCACTCGATTAGAAGACATTGTTTCCTTTACTAATGTCTCTGGAAAGACTGGCCTTTTCCTTGACCTCTCTGCCATCAGACCTGGGGACTCGCCTGGGGATGTACGCCTCCAGGACATGGAGGAACCTGATCATCCTGATATTGATATTTCAGCTCATACCAGCCCTGCAAATGATACAAAAGGTACTGATGGTGAAAGTGATACTGCTGTTCTTGTAGGTGACCCTCACCTTGATCCTAGTGACTCTGCTAGTGATTCTGAGGTTAGCACTCAGGGTAAGGAAGGTATAGAAAAGATTCATTCAGATACTATTCCTGAGACTACCACGAGTTCAACCACACCTACCACAACTCAGGCACCAACAACTCAAAAACCTGTTGTCATTGTCACTGCAAGTGATTCTAAAATAGCAGACAAGAATGATGAGGCAACTGATGAGGAAGAAGACAAAAGGATGGTGGTAACAGTCGTTGCATATCCCAATGAAGAAAACCCAATACCTGCTAACAAAACTCCACCACCTGTCAGAACCACAACAACTACAACCTCCACCACCACTACCACCCCCACCACTACCACTACCAACTCCAATGCCACAAGTACACTCCAACCACCAGATGATCATAAGGAAACTGCCAGCCATGAGCCACAAGATGAAGATAAGAAGGAAGGCAGTCAGGTGGAGCAGCCTGACACTTCTCAGATTGGTATTTTTGGGACCATCTTTGATGCTAGTGGTGATTTGGGCATTATGGTGGGGAACACATCCACTACCACCACTGGCTCTTCATCACTTCCCACAACAAATACCAGTGAACTTTCTTCTTCTCCTGCCACTACTTCAGTCACTGCACCAGTACTGTTGAACACCACAGCCCAGGGAATATCTGAAACTTCTAGGAATGCCAGTGTCAGCAGAGAGCCTTCTGATGATTCAGAGTTGGTGTGGAAGTTTAATAAAGATGTAGATGCCACTACTGCAGCTTCACCAACACTACCCAGGATTCGTTGTAAGGAAGGTAAGCAATTATTCCAACTTTTTGCCTAATGCTATAATAAGGGAAATTATACCTAGATTAGTATGACTTCTTTATACAGTATTACAATTAAATATCATGAGGGTATTCTCTCTTTATTAACTGTATGTATATTGTGTTGATGACAGATGAGGTGGAGTGTGTTAATGGTACCAGCACCTTGGGTCACTGTATCCCTCGCTCAGCTCGCTGCAACTCTGTGCCGGACTGCTCTGATGGCTCTGATGAACAGGATTGCAAAGATAATAACTGCTTCGGCAACTTCCAGGTACTGTACTGTACAGTACTGTAGCTACTTCACTAAAACATTATCCCAATGCAATTCCACGACAATGGAACTCCAAACATATACCGTACAGCTACTGTATTATGTTAACATTGAAATTACTCTACAGTACTTCAAAATAATTATGCAAAAGAATGGGTGTTTTTACTAAAATGTTTGATCTTAGTTAGATTTTACCTAGAGAAGTAATATTTATATAAATATTATCTTTATATTTGTAATGTCTATCTTTTCATAACTGAGCAGAAATTAAGGGAGGCTTCTGTTTGTATAAACTTGTGATAATTACAGTATAAGATTCAACACTTTGTCACTGGTACTTTCTAAAAGTACAGTACTACAGTATTTCTACAGTACAGTAGCTTGACTTACACGTGAAATCTTATATCTTTCAGTGTCAAGATGGGGATTGCATAGAAAGACTGTATGTGTGTGATGGAATTACAAATTGTCATGATGGCGATGACGAGCTGAGTTGTGGTAAGTTATTATTGACAGCAGTATCTGGATACAATACTTTAGATGTGAGAATCACTGTACTTATTAATTTCCCTAGTGGATATGTCAGTCTTTCTTTATACTAAATACTGTATAAGATTGAGACTTGGAGTGTAACATGTTAATATTTTGATATAATGTCAGATAAGTGGGAGTGCAGGGAGGATGAGTTCCGGTGTGGTGGTGAGGATCCTGCTCCGTGCCTTCCTTTGTGGATGCAATGTGATGGCCAGCCTGATTGTGCTGACCACTCGGATGAAGTCAACTGTACTGAGACTTGTCGTGCCAGTGAATTCCGCTGTGCTGAAGGCTGGTGCATCCCCAAGGCACGCACCTGTGATGGGAGGCTTGACTGTCATGGTGGGGAGGATGAGAAGGAATGCGGTTAGTATCTTTTACCTGCTTTACTTTCACATATGCAAATTTGGGTTCTTTATTATTTATTCACCCATCACTGACCAAGTGCCAGCTACTGTATGTATGGTCTACTGGTTTTAATACAGCATTGCATAATTCAGCAACTATTGTATAATCTTTAATTGTCTAACCAACTCAGGCTGGTGCGGGCTGGACGAGTGGGAATGCAACGTGGGTGGTTGTGTTCCAATCTTCCGTCTTTGTGATGGTTTGCGACACTGCCAGGATGGTTCAGATGAATGGCACTGTGTCAGAATAGAGAACACTACACGCCAGCTAGAAGTCAGGTGCGTTAGTCTCACTAAGATTAAATAAATAAGTTTGCGGTGAAAAAAGTCATACTTTTTCATGTTTGTAATGATGAACAGTACTGTACAGTACTTATATAGATCACCAACATAACAGTAAGTTAGAAGCAACATGTAAATGTCCTTCAATCATTTCCATTATCTGATAAGAGAAAAATTGATCTACAAAAATTGGTACCAAGCTGAATTTTGCAGGCCACTGGATACATGAAATGGAAAGAAATAATTCAGTACCACTCCATTCTCTTATCCTGAAGTTTTACTGATTTTAAATGCTGAAACTATACATACTAAAAGTGTTGCCTTCGGAGCTTGAAAATTTCCCTTCTTACAGGAGCGAAAAGAACCGTTGGATGGTAGTGTGTGGAGAAGGCTGGACCAGTCAGTGGAGTGACCGTGTGTGTCAACAGATTGGAGCGGGGTCATCATTGAGTACAGAGTTGAGGCGTGTAGTGGAAGCAGTTCCTCGACCACGAGTTCAGCTGGCACAGAAGGCTGCCACTCACACACACACTGCACTTCAGTACTTCCTCAAGGATGAATGTTCCAGTGATACCTTGGTTCACCTCTCATGTGATGAGCACAGTGAGTTTACTCTTCTTTTTCACAGATACTGAGATGCTACAGTAGTTATTCCTGTGGAAAAAAGTGCAAAGTTTAAATATGAATAGATATTATCACAAACCATTATGAACTGTGCTATGCCCTTGTGCCAAAGAAGGGGTTCATTGCATACTACCAGAATGTCTTGAGACATTGTAATTTTACCATTACCTTTACATGACTTTGTATTAACCAGAATGTGGGCACTGGAAGGCAAGTGATGATGGGCATTTAGATGGAGGAATTGAAATGAGTGCAGAGGCTGGTGTGTGGCCTTCCCTTGCCTTGTTGCTCAAGACTCATCCCAATAGCAATGATACACACACACGCGGCCAGTCCTGCACTGCCACTATTGTTGCCCCCAGTTGGGTCCTGGCAGCTTATTCATGTCTTGCAGCCAAGTAAGTCCATGCTTAACTTCTTTTAATGGTTGAGTACCGGGTAGCTGTTATGTACCATATTTTTATGACCTTGTATAGTCATTCCACTCACAGGTATCAAAGTTCTGGGAAAATTTTGCAATAGAGGTGGAAAAGTATGAATACCGGTAATCTTATTAAGAATAATCATTTATGAGAGGAAGACGTGGAAGAAGTTTAAATATGGAAAAAAAAAAACTTTTGCATGATAGGCTGGAGTGAAAAAGACTAAACAAACTACCCATCCAAGTGAATGTTAGGGTTAGCAGTCCAATTTTAAGTTGGCAGTTCATGAAATTACTCCTTTCACCAAGGAAAATGTATAGGTGTTCTAATATATAATATAACTTTTGATAGAGATGGAGGGTTAGTGCCGGCCACATGGGCTGTTGTGTCGGGTGTGTCGTCACCAGCAGCATCCACCCAGTTCCACCATGTGCGCAAAATGGTACACTACCCTGGGGTGGTGAGGACGGGAGGACTGTGGGCAGGTGATGCAGTATTACTTCGGCTGAGTTCTCCACTGGAGATGAACCGTAACACACAACCTGTTTGTCTACCTGACTCACCACCTCCACCCACAGCTAATTGTGTCATTGCAGGCTGGAACAGACTTCATCATGGTAAGTTAAGGCAGACTCATCTTGATCAGTGTTGATAATTATCTGTTTTGCTGTCTAGAACCTAAATATCTCCACCCTTTGAAAAAATAATGGAGTTTGATGAAAATTCCTTATTATAAGGTAATAAAACCCACACTGGTAGACAATTTTTTTTTTTATTCCAGACGTTTTGGCGACCTCTGTTGCCCTCTTCTGTGGAAATACAGGTTAACCTGCATTTCCACTGAAGGGGGCGGCAGAGGTCGCCGAAATGTCTGGAATAAAAATATTTTGTCTAGCAGTGTGGGTTTTATTACTCATACGTAAGTGTGATTTTCCACCCATTCCTTATTGTCTTTGTTTCACTTTCATCAGTAGAAAGTAACAGTTATGTGTAGCAGCTTTTTCTCATCTCTTGTACTTGTCACCAACTAGGCATTGGTGGTGAGAGCCAGTTCCTTCATCATCTACCTGAGCCATTACTTCCCATGGATTCCTGCAACACCACTCACTATCCAGGTCGCCTCAATCCATCCCACACCTGTGTTGAGTTCAATGATACTCAGCACTCCCCATGCCATGTGAGTTGACACTTATAATTCTTGGGTGATGTGTACAAGTATACAGTAGTGCTAATGGGACTTTAATATGGAGTTATTAATATTTATAGACTATACTGTAGTTAGATTAATTGTGAGTCACTAGAAGAAAAGATTTGTTGGTTTGGGGAATTACTGTATCTGAAAGTGTTACCTTGGCAAAACCAGCCATTTTCTCTTATAGTGTATGTCACACACTAGCATGTTGCTGTTCAGAAATTCACATAAAATGTACCATTGTTGATTGAGTGTTTGTTTTGCCTCAGGGTGATGAAGGGAGCCCCCTCATGTGCCAAACTGAGTCTGGTGTGTGGCGACTTGAGGGACTCCTTACTTATCATGCCCGATGTGGTCTGGCTCAGCATCCATCAATCTTCACTGCACTCCATGCACTCCAACCCTGGCTCTCCAGTACCATAGGCACCCCTCTTGTCACCACTACTACTACTGCTGTTGTCACCACCTCCACCACTTCAACAACTCCCAGCACAACATCCACCACCACCACCACCATGTCTTCCACCACAACCCCAACCACTACATCTACCACCACCACCACCACACCTGGCCCTCCTAGTGTTGGGGCAGAGGCAGGTAGTAATACAACAGATCTGAAGGAATGGTTGCCTCCAGTGTCCTCTCCTGGCAATGCCCCACTATAGCATATAACGGAGGATAGAACAGGGTCAAAGGTGCCATAAGTGCCATGGACGTGCTATAATATGTGCTAAATTGGTAGTAAATATAAATGATAAAACACAGTATTTTTATCATTACAGTTCTGTGATCATAATAATTTTATATTTTTAAAGTATTGAATTTATTGATGACATGAAGCCGTATATTTTAGAAAAAAAAATGAAGCTAACCAGAGACAGTAACTTGGTAGCTCATGATGGCAAAAGATAATTAAAGTGTGTGTGTTGACAGTGGTGTAAACATTGGTACAGGCTCCAAGGTGTGTCAAAGTGTTGTATATATGCATTTCTCATTGTAGAAAGCAAAAATATAAAGAATGAGTTATGCCACGAGTATTGCATTTGTAAGAAGACACCGAGTATTAATTTTATATTGTTAGCTGTATGCATTGTATTAAAACAGCTATAAAGAGATACTGAAACAGTATTTCAGAAAAGGTGCTGTATATTATTCAGAATAGTACCTATTGTATTTATATTATGAATCATAAAAGACAGTGATCATTCTGTTCAAGAATAGTATTATTCAAAAAGACAGTTATGCTCTAATCTAAGGAAATGAAGATACTTTCATTCTTGATATGAGCAACATATATCCAAATGTGGAGATAAATGATAAAAAGATGAATTTAGGTGTGGTAATGTGATGGAGAGATTGTATGGTTATCTGGGAGTTATGTGGTTGCCAACACCATCTTATGGAAGGTGGCCTTATCTATTAGACTCGTATATATATATATATACAGCAGAGTTGCCTTAAACACACATAATTTTAATTACTGTATATGTATAGCACAGTCACTTTAATGCAGCAGCACTCCCAACAAAATGGTAGATTTGTATACAAAGTGGAATTAATAGACAGGACCTAAGAAAGATATTTCACTCCTAATTGAGTTATGGAAATTTCCCCCTACAGGACAATAAAATCAAGAGATGAGATGATTATAAGTGTCAGGTTGATGCAGTGGTTACTCTCCTTCCTTCCCAATCTTTAATAACTTTTTTGATTTGCCATTGCAATCTCTCTTCCTCCGTAGTTAATCCTTTGTATGGGACATCATTCTTTGTGTAAATAAAGTAATGCATGAATGTGTCAGTTGAGTTGTGTGGCAGGACCATATCACCCAGCTTGCTGAGTCTCTTTTTTTTCTTACTTGCACACTTCCACACCTAATCTTTTGCCTCCTTTATATTCTCTCTTCCTCTTTCATACATCTGTTCTTCTCATCACTTATAATTTAACAACTTTAAGTGTTGATTGTACTGTATAGATAGAATTATATATAATTTATACATGATAATTAAATTGCCATTTCCTGATACTAGACGTGCGCTACAGACAAATTTTGAAATGCAGCCCAGTATTCCTGGTGAGTTCAGGTGGATAAGTTGGTGAATTCACATTGGGTACTTCATTGCAATGTGTGTTGCAGGTAACTTTGCTGTACTGTACATTATTTTCCCTTACTTCAATCATTTTCTTCTAGTAAGTGCAACTATACTTTGAGCCAGAGCCACTGACATGACACGGGTATGAAGCAGTCACTAGTGTACTCTAGGGTAGGTTCTAGTGGTCATTCACATCAGGTGCAGCAGCCACTTGATATTATATACGTAGTTGGAAGTGTGCTTGGCAGAATGTAATGTTTTCTCCACCCTTAACAAGGAAATTAATTGATGTGGAGGCAAAATGAATTGTAGTATGTAATGAAAAAAACAAAACAAAGGTCTGATGTGCATATGAATGAAAATCAAATGAGGTCTTAAATGCAAAATTATTGATTAAACAAAAACCAATGAGTGTACAGTACATAGATTGGAGGTGTGAGATGTTGATGTGACTGTATAAGTTAAAATAGTGAATAGCAAGAATGGAAATGGATAAAGCCTGGTGTTAGGCTACCTTGGAAAATTTAAATTTTTGCATTTGTTTAATTTATTGTCAATTCCCTACCTGGTTATGAAAATGACATGTAAGTTGGTGAAATGGAAAAAAAAATTCTGAAGTGACCGAACTATATAAAAGCACAACTTTTAACAAACATTTTGACAAACCATAGAAAGAAAAATATTGTAAGAAAAATCTTGCACATCAGTCATGATGGCTGTGACAAGAGCATGTTAGAAAATGATAAATGTATTCATCTGGTGCCTAACCAAAACACTTCTGTAAATATTGGGATACATAGATGATTTCCTAATTACAGAAAATGTTAGTGGTGTGCTAAGAATGATTATATCAGCACTAAGAAAAGTAACAAGGTGATAATGGTGCTGTTAACCATGAGGTTTTAGTCATGGGAAGATCTAGAGAGTCAACTTGCTATTGGTATCCTATTGGGGTACACCACCTTTACTAGAGTTTTGTGGTTCATGCTTTCAGAATAAGAGAAAAATATAGAAAGCCATGGAGATCTCACAGACACACTGTGCATCTTCAAATTCTTTGTTATATACACTCCTGTATACAATTATCAAACCTGTGCTCATTATGTACATAGTCGTGTAAAAATCTCATTACATTTATATTTGCTTCTTAACCTTTGTAAAGTGTATTTCATATCATCTTCTATAAGACAATACTGTACTGTATATTCTAGTATGTGATATTATAGCAACAGATCTGAAACATTACGTAAAGAGCTGAAGTAAGTCTAGGAATTTTAATGCATATTGTTCCCAGGAGGCCAGACATGACAGTTCCATTTTCTCAGTACATGTATTTTTGTTTTGTGTGTGTATCACTGTTATTAGAGAGAGTGATAGTTTCATAATATTCAAGTGTGAGTGGAGATATTATGTTGTGTAAAAGATTTGTTGCTGGTGAAAATGGAGTGATGTTACATGTTTTATGATGTCATGATGTGTTTGCCTGGAAATGTACTGTACTGACTGGTGTGCATGGTATGAATCACTTATTTAATCCTGTAATTAACTGTGGATATTGTATTTCCCATCACATAGGACTCATTTCTGTGTGTGTGCAATTCATGTTATTATTATGCTCTTACTTAGTTCTATATGCTTGTTTCCTTTTCACTGTCAGTTTTCCTCAACTAGGCCTATTGCTTTACATGTTAGAGGGTGTGTCCTATGACATGGGAAATATGGTACTGTAGTTATGTTGGTGTTGTGTATGTGTGTTCTTTCAATGCAGTGGATGGTTGTTAATAATATATTGAGTAATGCTTGTGTAGTTACAGAGGGTTGTAAAATTAATAATTACCTGAATTACATGATTGATGTGTGTGGAGGCATGACTGCTTGTTGAGATGTTAAGTATTGTACTGTTTGTTGTGATGAATGGTTGTATGTTAAGTGATGTAGTTATGGATGGTTGTGAGTAGTCAGTTGAAATGTTATATACCTGTGATGGATGGTTGTGAATAATAAAAAAATGAATTGCATGATGTGTGTCAGTGAAATAAAAATTGTCAGTGTTGTGTGTCAGTGAAACAGAAATTGTATGTGTTGTGTTGAGTGAAGCATCTGGCTGTGTTACTGTAATTAGCTAGTTTTGCTAAATCAAATGTTATACAGCCAGTTCTGTTGTACTGTAACACTATATATACTGTGGTTGTGGAGGGCCAGGCCAAACTTGCCAAGCTTCATCATCTATTAAATTTGCAACAGCATTTTTATTCAGATGTCAAGTTTTTTTATTTTTATCTTATTTTAGGAGAGTCACAGTAGCATTTCTTAGTGGAATTTAAAATGTTCTGGCATTACGTACAATCTTGGCTCCTTGATAAGTTTAATGTTTGATTTGGGCATGAAAGTTGTGTTGTGTAGGAAGATGAGTAAAATGAAGTAGCAAGAGAACAAGGATAGTCCTTTATGTAGATGAAATTATAAATATATCTTTTAGTGGTTTGGTTATTATTGGCATGGCATCTCAACTATTTGTTAGTTGTGGAACTTTTGTTGTTCTATATGAAAATACAGTATTTTGTAGGTGTAAAGTTTTGTCTACAGCAATTTGTTTGATTTATTGATGTGTTATTTAACTGTTGATTAATAGCATTATCATTTTTATAGATAATTTATTTAGCCGTTATAACTACATTTGTGATACCCTGTTTTATATCATTTAGCAAATGATATATTGCTCTGAACTACATACAAATGAACAGAATTAGTGCAGTAATTTTTTATCTATTTACTGTACTTTTTTTAAAGACAAATAACTCGTTTGTCAGATGACACTGGTACTGGTAATAACTTATGAACGTTGCAGTGTACCATATAAATTTAGTTTCTGTACTAACCACAATCCTTATTTTGTAAGTTGTAGCTCAGAGGAATTATAAATGCTATTGTACAGTATTCCTTATAAGGTTGAACCTGTATGTCTGAAATTATAAGGATTTTTTTAATGAATTATTCTTTATATACCATATATTTTGTACATTACATGAAAGAATGCATCCTTCATTGTCACAATCATCATTGCCTCACCTTATAAATATTAATCCTTCTTATAGCAATATTATTCAACTGATATTTCATTTATGAAATATTTAAATTGAGTTCTGTGAAGATCAGTTTAATCCATAAAAATGGCATACAAAGTATTTTATTCCAACAGTTACAGTACAGTACAGCTCTTTGTTTATATGAGCTCTCCAGAAAGTTGAAACAGTCCTAAATACATTTCTTGTTCTATCAGGCATTAAATTAACATTATGTTATCTACTCAAACTGACTAAACATTTAATACAGTATATATATATATATATATGATATTGGAACTGGAGTTACAGCAATTACAGCCCTTTAAGATTTTCCATTAAGGTTAAAAGTTGAGTACAGGACTACACATTCCTCAGAGTTATGGTACAGTAAACAAAATTTAATAAAGTGAGTGGCTACCGTAGTTATTATGATCTTCGTATGTAATTCTCAACCAACAATATTTCAGTTTTCTTTCACATTTCATTATCCATCCATTATCCAGATCTTAACTCCACCATGCAGGCAGGAGCTGTCAACAATATTATTACCAGGAACAGATCAACTTTATTATCTCTCCTTAAGTGTTGGTAAATCTGGAGCAACTGATTCCTCCAAACTATTCCAAGCAATAGGACATCAATTATTTTTGTTCACTAGCTTCTGTTTCCTGGCATACCTTGGAGGAATCAAGATGCTCCAATGTAACAAAAAGTGAATTATTCCCTTAATCATCATAGTGGCATCTTATCAAAATGCACCCAAAAAAAAAAGCTCTTGATTTGTATACTGTGGCCAAAGGCGTGTTTCTGTATGTATGTGTGTGTTTGTGTTTTTACCTATTTGTATCTTTACAGGATTGAGTCAAGGTTGTAATGTCCCGTATGTTACAACCCAATTATCATATTTTTCTTTAAATTTAGTTATGTATGTTTTTGACACACACCATTTCTTCTGGCAATTTGTTCCATTCGTCTGTTACTCTGATTGGAAAACTATATTTCTGTACATCTTTATATCCGCTTTTAATTAATTTCATACTGTGTCCCGTCATGTGTGTGTGTTCTTACCTATTTGTATCTGTACAGGATTGAGAGTGAAGCTCGTAATGTCCTATTTTAAAACCCAATTATCATATTTTTCTTTAAAGTTATGTGTGTGTGTGTGTGTGTGTGAGTGAGTGTGAGCAGAAGACTGGAGTAGTGTAAGGTGCCATGTATTGCATAGTCATCTCAATAAACTGTTCATATATGATTGGATAGTGTTACTTTAATTAAGGATTGATTGATTGATGGGTATTAGGCGCCGCAACATCGAGGTCCTATAGCGCCAGAAAAAGGTGAGAGAGAGGTGTGACAGCAAGCAGGAAGGAAATAAAATGAAAAGAGGGATAGTTGAAGAACTGAAAGATGGGAACTATTTAGTCTGGTCTCTCACTGGCGACCTTCCTAGCATGGGAAGCCCTCTCTCCCCGATATCGGGACAGAGCAGGGGCCGGAGCCCCCTCTAGTCTAGCTCGCCAGGCGGTTACCGTTAGGGGGGCTTTAATTAAGGACCCTGTGATTGTATATGAGAGTTGGAGGCTTTAATTAAGGACCCTGTGATTGTGTATGAGAGTTGGAGGCTTCTAATTTCTGCGGACCGTTGCCACCAAACACTCTCCCTCTATTACTATATTAAAAGTGGTGTTTCGTGGCAATGTTTGAAGGGCTCATTTACCTCCAATTTTCTGACTATATTGTAACGCCCAGTTCCGTCCTGACCTGTTTAAAACACCAAAATAAAACAAATATAAAAAAAATGAAATAATGAGAATAATATCACGGGTGGTACGAATTGGTACACCCTGGGTCAAGGAATGAACGAATAATTACAAATGACAAAATAACCATAATATCGGTCATGATCTGGAGTAAATATTTAAATACTAGTGGTGAAAAAAATAAAGTAATTATTATTGATAAGTATTTAGATAGAGGGAGACAGAAAGAGGTTGGGGGAGGGGAAGAAGGGGGTGAGGGAAGAGGGAGGAAAAGAGGTGGGTGAGGGAAGAGGAAAGGAGAGAGGGAGGGAGGGAGGAAAGGAAAGGGGTGGGGGGAGGGAGGAGGAAATGAGAAAGATGGGGGTAGGGAGGGAGGGAGGAAAGAAAGTGGAGTGAGAAGAGTAAGATTAAAAGGAAAAGAAGGGGGAGAAGTAATAGGAAGAGCAGGAGTAGGGAGAGAAGAAAGGAGATGGAGAAGAAGAGGAGTATATATTGGGAGAGAAGAAGGAGATGGAGAGAAGAAGGAGATGGAGAAAAAAGGAGAGGAGTACATATAGGGGGAGGAGGAGGAGGAGGAGATATGCCAAGGTGAGTAACCATAAAACAGTAGGTTGGGATAACTTTCCGGTAGATTTTCATTATAGCTCTTATGGTATTTTGATATGTATATATTTAAAGATGTATTATTTATTATTTTTTTTCGTCGTCGCCGCCGCCGCCGCCGCCGCCGTTTTTTAATAATTAGTTTTTTATATTTATTTTTTTAATAATATATATATTTTTTAATATTTTTTTTTTGTAATTAACTTTTTTGTTATTATTTTTTTTTATTTGATTTATTATTTTTTTTTCGTCGTCGTCGTCGCCGCCGCCGCCGTTTTTTTTTTTTTTTTAATAATATATCAGAATAGGAGGAAGAAATGTGAACAACTTGCAATATGCGGACGACACCGTGTTAATAGCGGACTCTGAGAAAAAATTACAAAGATTGATTGAAAAGCTGGAGGAATCAAGTGAAAGAAGAGGACTGAAGATAAACCTTGGGAAAACAGAGGTCATGGGAATTACTAAGAGGCAAGAGAGACTGGTAGTAAATGTTCAAATTCAAGGCAGAATCATCAGGTATATATAGGTATATATAGGTATATATAGGATATAGGTAGAACGTGGAGTAGGTGGAGACTGGGTGGAAATGTGATTGAAAGGATGCAAGAGTATAGATACTTATTAGGAATAATTGTGGATGAGAAAGGGTGTGATAGGATAAAGATTGATAGCCTATCAAGAGCAGTGGGTAGGAAGACTAGGAAGTGTGGCAAAGTGTAGAGCCAATAAGTATGAAGTAGTGTGTTGTGTATAGAAAGGTATGGCTGTACCTGGACTAATGTATGGACAGTGAATGACTTGAATAGACTGGAGGTAGTACAGAATAGGATAAGAAGAACAGCTTTAGGTGCAAACAAGTATGTAAGTGGGGAAGCAATAAGAGATGACGCTGGATGGAGTACATTTGAGGAGAGGATAGCCAAAGGAGTGTTGAAATATAAGGTAATAATACTAAGAGATGTAAAATGAACAATGGAGGCTATAATGATGCAGTAACCAACCACTTCCGCTCACCTGTACAACAACATACAGGTGAGTTTTGAATAAGCACCCAGATGTACGATGATTATTCAATTATTATGAATCATCGGGATTTGAAAGTATTTATTTTTGTTTTTGTATAGTTGTTTTTGGTAATGATGTGAATTTTATGGTATATATGAGTTTTATTTCACACCTTTTATAACTATATTCTCACTATCATTATTTTCTCTTTTGTCTTTCCCTTCAAAGATGTATTATTATTTTAATTTCATATTATGACATGGAACATTATATATAATAATATTTTAGACCTAGAGGAAGATATAATCCACACACCCTGTTCCATTTAAGGCAGTTTTAACGAGAAATATAACCCTAAATTACAATAAAAACTATAATTTAAATAGAACCTTTAGCACCCCGAGGAGAAATGGGAAAACATTGCCACGGCCGCCATCACCAAGGTGTGGCGCCACTCACTCACCACATCAACACCAAGATTTACACTTTTATACACCTCTAATATCTTCCTAACCCGGTATTATTGTTTGCCGTGTGTGTATGTGTGTCCCAGCCAGCCAACCAACCGGACAAGATAATAATATGAGTGTATTTAACTGAGTAAAGTGTGAATTAAGAAGAGTATGCCTAGCTACGAGTCGAATTTTGAGTCATGAAGAAGAGTGTATTTTATTAACTAACTAAGCGAGTGTGAGTCAAGAAAATAATAATATGAATGTTGTCAAGAAGATACTGTAATGTGAATGTTATGTATAGTTAGTTAATTAAGTCAGACCACCACCAATATGATAAAGGGGTTAGGTCGTCTTGGGGTTTGGTATTTGGCTGCTTCTTTAGGGGTCATTGTGGCGCAGTTCGAATACCATGACATTGATGCCTTTGATCAGATAGACAGCCTCTTCAAGCTGGTCAATCTCGACAACTGCTTCATCAAACCAAGCGTGAGTTTTATTGTTATATATTTTTTTTCGATTACGTATGGCTCACCGGGTCCATACGTAATTTTTGTTTTTAATCTAAGAGTCCAATTTTTTTTTCGGTTGCCATACGTATTTTTTTATTTTTTTTTTCTTATCCCTAACGTTAGTCCAAATGTTCAGTATTTATTGAAAGAATTACCCCGTTTTGTAACAGTGTTTGCCAGATCCGGCTAACGTTAGGTCACAGTATTTTGCCCCGGTCATTTCCTGTACTTTACCACAGTTATTTCCCAGTAGTTTGCTCAGGTTAGGTCCCAGTAGTCTGATGTGTGTACTGTGTAGCTAAGGTTATAACATTGAATCCTCTTTTACAGAGGGACCTTTTCCTGCCGACAGAAACCGTGTCACACTTACCGGATATCCAACAGCTGAATATCGACCCTATATTCCCAAACAGGACAAATATTCTCCATCTTCATAACATGGCTCATTCTCGGGCTTTCTTTTTCTCTTACATCCTCCAATCACGCTTCAAGAGACCAGCAGGTGAGAAATGAATGAGATTATGCTTGATATTTTATTGAATTTTCATATGACATGTATTGTGTGTTTGTATTTTTTTCTAAATGTACAGTACCACCACAATTTTCCTTGTTGGAAGGAACAGACTCTTAAACATTGTGTGTTTTAATTGATTTAATCCATAAACAGCTGCATACTCATTAGGTAATGTACTTTAACTAGCGTTGGACAATATGGCTAATGGCGGAGATGGGTCTCCAGTCTGCTTTGTGGGGGGCAAGAAAGGGAAAGAATGTTGAAGAGTGATAGCGATGAACAAGGTGAAAAGGAGAGAGCTTGTGGAGTGTGTTATAAGAAATAGAATAGATGTGTGT
This sequence comes from Petrolisthes manimaculis, assembly GCA_034508575.1. Classification (NCBI taxonomy): domain Eukaryota; kingdom Metazoa; phylum Arthropoda; class Malacostraca; order Decapoda; family Porcellanidae; genus Petrolisthes; species Petrolisthes manimaculis. The sequence goes on along the minus strand of JAWZYT010000152.1, from coordinate 101,062 downwards.
GGGGTGTCTGAAACACATAAGAAAAGATGAGGGGTGGAAGAGTGCATTGTGGGAAGGAAAGGAAAGAAGCGTGATATGGGCAGGCATGGATGAAATGTGTAAAGGGAGAGAAAGGGAAGGGTCTGTATTGTTAGTATCAAGGATCACAGACACCTAAGCATGTTGGAACAGGGATAGCTGGAGACACTTCTGCCGTGGCCACCCCCTCGAGGGAACGAGGCGTCGGAGCTATAGATACATAGATTGGACAATCTTATGTGACTGACAAATCTACATCTAACAACCCATCATCTTCCCTTTACAGTGAACATGTCAGACTCTGCCTCGGAGTACGATCCTGGGTTTATGTACTACTTCCTTTCCACGATGGCTGATGTGGCAGCCAATCCCAAGATCAATGCTTCAGCCTTGTATTTCCAGCCCAATATGGCCTACTCTTCCTCCTACAAGGCATTCTTCAATAAAACAATGCCGCTGTTTGCTCCTAGGGCTTTCAGGTGAGTTTCAGTAATAGTATGGAAAAATGTTGTTTAACTATATATTAAAAAATATATATTGTTACCTCGGTTCTCGAACGACTCCTTTATCAAACAATTTGGATCGAACAAAATGTTTGAGAAAAAAATGTCTGATGTTGAACATATGCTCGGTTCCCGAACCAAGCTGTTGTGGCCTGAACCCAGAAATCACCCGAGTGATGATGTAGTTATAGACATTATCTATAAGTATGGTGGCTACAGTTGTGTGGATCAACCCTAAAACATGGCCAACTGTTAGAACCTTTTCTTTTAACAATATCAATTTGTATAATTAACTGAAGTAGTTTTTACAGGTACTGTACCATAAATTAATGAGATTTCAAAGCTGTAGCCTAAGCCTACCCATGCTTGGGATTCCATAAAAATGATCAAGGCACCAGGGGTTATATAATAGACTATTGATTGATTTGGTTCCAGGATGGATGACTACAATGATCCAGTTCACCTGGAGCGTATCTCGACTCTTAACTTCTTCCAAGTAGAGGACCTGGGTGCCATCCTCCCCAAAGGTCAGCGCTCCCTCAATTACACCTTGGAGGATTACCGCATCAATGAGTGGTACTACTCTTGGCTTCCCTATGCCAACCGCCAGCAGGATGAGCTCACCACATACCAGGTTGGTCCTTATTTGCCTGTTAAAATGTTTTTCTTGCCAAAATTTATTACTGGCATTGTAATAAAACTGATCTACAGGTACACGTGGAAGAGGAAAGATGAAAGGGGTGAGCAGATGAGTCTGATTGATTATGTAGCTGTTGATGAAAGGTTGAGAAAAGATGTGATGGATGCAAGAGTGGTGAGAGGCATGTTCCAGTGCTCTGACCATTATGGGGTGTTGGCAAGGATTATTAGAGTCCGGGCAAAGTGGGAGTATGGAAAGAAGGATAGAGGGGGGAACGAAGAGGTATATAAGAGGAGAGTAGGTGAGGTGCTTGAGGATGCAAGGTTGAATATAGGGGAGGGAGTGGGAGTGAATGAGATGTATGAAGTGTTTAAGGAAATAGTAATGAGAACAGTAACAGAGGTAGTAGGATATAAGAAGAAGAAGAGGGACAAGAAAGGGAGTGCATGGTGGACCGAGGAAGTGAAAAATGCAATAGCGATGAAAAGGAAGGCATTTAGGAGAACACTACAGAGGAAGTGAAAGAGAGGTGGAAGAGAGAATACAATGTTTGTAAGAGGCAAGTGAAGAGGTTGGTGAGTGAGAGTAAAAGGAGAGTGAATGAGGAGTTTGGTAGGAAATTAAGTGAGAAGTTTAGGGAAAATAAGAAACTGTTCTGGAAGGAGGTAAAAAGAGAAAGAGGAGAAGAAAAGTCTGGTAGTGTGAGAATGAAGAAAGAGGATGGAGTTACTGCAAGTGGAAGTGAAAGAAGTGTGGAAGAGACATTTTGATCGTTTGATGAATGACGGGAGGGGAGGCGGTGGTGACATGCATGGGGATGAAGGCAGATGGTAGATGACAGGATGTGCAGGGAGAATTAGGAAAGCAATAGGAAAGTTGAAGATGGGAAAGGCACCGGGGGTGGATGTGATAACTGCTGAAATGTTAAAGTATGGGGGGAGGTAGTGGTGGAGTGGATGTTGCATATATGCACATTGGCTTGGAGGCAGGGAGAGGTGCCAGAGAATTGGAGGAGAGCTATAATTGTACCTTTCTATAAGGGGAAGGGGAGTAGGGAGGAGTGTGGTAGCTATAGGGGAATAAGTCTTCTTAGTGTACCGGGGAAGGTGTATGGGAAGGTTCTAACTGAAAGACTGAAGGAAGTAACAGAGAATAAAGTTAGTGAGGAACAGGGAGGGTTCAGAAAGGGTAGAGGATATGTGGATCAGATATTTGCATTAAAATCAATAGTGGAGAAATATATTGGGAAAGGTAGGAGGTTGTATGCTGCCTTCATGGACTTGGAGAAGGCATACGATAGGGTGGATAGGAGAGCTATGTCAGAGGTGTTGAGAGTATATGGTGTTGGGGGATCTCTGCTGGAAGGCATTGAGGCTTTTTATGCAGATGCAAAAGCATGTGTGCGGGTAGAGGGTGATCTGAGTGAGAGTTTTAATATTAGTGTAGGGCTGAGACAGGGATGTGTTATGTCACCGTGGTTGTTCAATATATATATATATGGATGGTTGTATGAGAGAGATGAAAGCCAAAGTGAATGGTCTGGGGGTGAAGTTGAGGCTGAATGAAGTAAATTGGTCCTTGGCGGCGTGTTTGTTTGCGGATGACACTGCTGATGGCTGAGAGTGAAAGGAATTTACAGAGAGTGGTGGACGAATTTCAGTCTGTATGTAAACGAAGGAAACTGAAGGTGAATGTGGGTAAAAGTAAAGTGATGTTATTTGAAAGAGCAGAAACTGAAGTGATTGACTTTGCTACACCTTACAGAGTGGAAATACCAACTGGAACGAAGTGTGAGATAACTCCGAGGGGTGAGAGGATGGAGGAAGTGAAGGAGTTTAAGTACCTGGGGACAGTTATGTGTAAACATGGAAGTATGGAAGGAGAAATAAGGGAGAGAGCAATGAAGGGTAGACAAGTCATGGGATCACTGGGGAGAATAATGAAAGGTAGAAGTGTGAGTATGGAAGTGAAAAGGGGACTACGAAATAGTATAATCCTGCCAACACTGACATATGCGTCGGAGACATGGATATGGAGTAGGGCTCATCAGTCAAGAATAGGTGCTGTGGAAATGAGTTACTTGAGAGGTGCATGTGGACTGACAAGGTGGGATGGAGAAAGTAATGAGAGTGTCTATAAGAGATGTGGTATGAGTGAGAAGGCAATTGGTATTGAGTGTGGAGTGGTTGAGAGAGTGAAGTGTAATACTCTGAGGTGGTTTGAACATGTAGAGAGAATGCAAGGTGAGGAGTTTGTAAAGAAGGTGTATGGAAGTGAAGTTGTGGGATGTGGTGTGAGAGGCAGACCACCAGTAAGATGGCAGAACAGAGTGGAAGAGTATGTAAAGGAGAGAAACATGAGGGGGAGGGGAGGGCTGGACCAAGTAAGGAGAGAGTGTTTGAACAGGGAAGACTGGAGACTATTCTGCCGTGGCCACCCCCTTGGGGGGAGCTCCCTGAGGGAATGAGGCATCAGAGCTATAGATAGATAGCATTGTAATAACATTTTTGAATGAAAGAATGATTTAATAGTGGAAATGCATGAACACTATTACAAGGAGTTACTACTGTTTACTGTATATAGCAAAGAAAATTGATCGTTTTTTCCCTGTGCAAAGTTTTTCAGGTCACTGATAGAAGCCACATGTTTATAATCAACTTGGTTATGTCCTAAAGTTATGAAAATGTTTTCTCTTAGTTGTATTCCATTCCTCAGTCCTTTTGTTTGTGCACCCACCCAGGTAAAGATCCGGTATGCCAACAATACCAATGAGACTTATGTATTCCACGGCCCCAATGCTCCAGACGAGGACCCTGGCCCTGTGAAGTTTACCAGGCCATACTTTGACTGTGGCCGCTCTAACAAGTGGTCCTTCCCAGCCATTACTCCAATTGGTGTGTACTATTCACTTTTTGTACTACAGGTACTTAATTAGACACAAATAACTAAATATATACAATAAGGAATTATAAATGCTCATTGGCAAGAACCCATTGACCGTGACCCTTGCTGGAATCATCATTGTTATGCTCATAAGGTTATTGATTAGCAAGCAAAACATTGATGATGATTTTATAATTAGATTACTTTTTAATTTCTTAACCATTGCAGAAGAAATAGAAATATACTTTTGTCATAAAATTAACACTGATCAGATTGGTTGTTGACAAAATAAATGATATCCATATGTGATTTAATTAACTGAAGAAGTAAAGTGGTATCCATTTTAACTTTGCAGCGGATTTACACCCTCGTCACACACAGTTCCGTCACATTGAGTACCCAACCCTGACAGCGATATCAGTGATGGAATTGGATTTTGAGCGGATAGACATAAATCAATGTCCTAAAGGGGAGGGTAACTCGGGGCCGAACTCATTTGCAGACACTGCAAGGTGTAAAAAAGACACTACAGAGGTAAGACTATTGGTTTACTTGAAGAGATATGGAAAAGAATATATGTAAATGCTGATGAGTCTCTTAAAAATGTCCTGACTTGTAATGTTGTGTAGTAAAAGATATTATTCATAACAGTGTGAACCACTTGATGGATATGGGTTCCGGCGAGGAGGCTACCAGTGTCGTTGTAAGCCAGGCTTCAGGTTACCAAATGTAGTGCGTCGACCATACCTTGGTGAGATGGTAGAGAGAGCCACTCGCTACCAGTACAGTACTGCCTTCAGCTGTGCACCTATTGGATGTAAGTAACTTAACAGTACAGTACTCTCCAAACATGGGGTAATCTTAATGATTATAATTGATTAGTTATTTAAGTAATCATAATAGCTATGTAGGCTGTAATTAATGCATACTGCATATCCAATAATCATGATAGTATTCATGATTACACATCTTGTAATCGTGATCGATTATATGTATTTTCTTTTTTGTAATCATAATAGTTAAAATAGCATGTAATCATAATTGATTACATTACACAAGTAATCACCCCATGTCTGCTACATGAGTATTTCCTATTGAGGGCTTTGCCATTTTGCAATGTTTCCCAATTGTTCATTTGATTTTTTTTTTTTTTTTTTTATCCCCATATTTTCTTACTTTTTATAAAGGGGTTTTCACTAATTCATTCAGTCAATCAGACCTTGTACTTAGAAAATATAAATCTTTTGTCCTACTTGGACACTTTTCATTTTAGGGATTCAGAAACTACCATTTGACTACAACAAGATGGATGAATATGAACGGCAGCAGTATCTGTCACAGGACTACCATAATGTGACTGGAGCAGCATCCTTACGTGCCTCTACCATTAATGTAGATGAAGTCATTGAGTTCCTCAAGTCTGTCACTGCAGAAAATTGCCACACCTTTGCTCCAGATGACCTCATCTTACCTGGAGATGTTGGTTTTGGTAAAGAGAGCCAATTTGAAAATGAGGCACGAATGGCACTTAGATTGGCTAACTTCCTGAGTGCTTTCCTTCAGGTGAGGCTTTACTTGATTCCTCTTGCAGGTAGATTTATGTTGAACATATGAGTACAGAGGTATAGAGATGCTATACCTATGTGTGTTTTTCCAATAACTTGGTGAGATTGCCACTAAAGTTTTACAAACGCTTTAGAGCCATAGCAACTCAAGTACTGTATAATCCCATTTATTCAACGCCCTCAGAATCTCAGCTGTGTCTGATACAATGAAATCCTAAATAGGCAACATATAAATGTACCAAAACCTGTTAACAATTTTTAATACCTCAAAATGGGTTAGAATGTTAATTTATTTCATAAGTGAAGGTAACGATACAGGTTATTTCATAGAAAAAGATTTATAACATCAATTCTTGACTGTTTGTGTTACATTCAGATTGTGGATCACAGTGAAATCTTCTCTGGCGTCCGTGTGGTGGACCGACCTCTGACAGAGGACCAGATGATGGGAGAGGTTCTTTCCCTCATTCTTGGCAACAGCAAGGTAAGTTTTATTAACTTGTATTCTATTACTACTTATCTCTGCTTCTTATATGTCGTTATGACCCCATTTCAAATTTTTATAAATTTAAAGGCCAACAGAAATTCACTCATCTTGTCTATGACTTATATATTGGTCATATTTTGTTCTTTGCATGTTAACTGTCAAAGACATATTCTTACAGCTCATCAGACATGATAAGGGATAGGACCTGTGACTGACAACCTTTCTTTTTTATATACGTATATAGATTTGGGCCTCAGGAATGTACTGGGACCGTGGAAAGTTCACCAACCGCACTCTTTTTGCACCCCTGGCTTACAAGACTACACTCAACACTCGCAAGTTTGAGATGGAGGATCTGGCCCGCCTTAACTCCACCCGTGATGCTTATGTCAACAAACCTTGGTTCAGGTATGAAGAGGGTTTGTGGTTTATTTACCAAGCTTCGATCACTTTGTTTCTTCCTGTATTCTCATGTATTTTATTTTGCCCTCGACTATCAAGGATAAGTCTGAGGATGTAATACACGAGAGCTTCCTATGATTCCTGTGGTTATTTTGCATACATGTACATATCTCTCAGTGAAGTGAAGTTTTTGCACATATTGCAATGGATGCTCCATAAGGGAAACAAATTTATATAATAAATGAAAGCACCAAGGTGATGTAATGTATATTTTGATAATTGCTAGGTACTGTAGGCTATGTATAAACAAGCTGTCAACCAAGAATGTTTTCACCCTAAATAGGAAGCTCAAGACACGTTGGTCTACAAACTTTGATGATCTTGAGAAGTACTATTTGAAGTTGAAACTTCGACACAATGCCACGGGGATGTACAGCAGGAAATATGAACGCTATCCAACCTTCTACAAGTAAGATGCTTTTTGAAATGAATGTGTTCTCTATTCTGCCCACAAACTTTAGATGCTGGTTATAAATTATTAAGTAGTACCGGTATTAATACATTGGCTACAATTTTGACTATTGTATTAATCACTTTTTAGATAAAATATTGGTTGTACTTGTGGACAATAATCTATGAAGCCAATAAGGATGTTTCAGATCATAAATATGAAGGTGGGGCTACTACTACTGTGTCCTGTCACACTCTTTAAGATAACAAACTGATGGGATGAATTAATGTTATGTCTATTAGATCCTTGATGTTTGTATACCTGTGTTGCATAATATGTGTTTGGCACAACGAGTGACTGATTATAGTTACAAATGACACATGACAGAGAAGTAATTACTCATCTATCATAACTTAACTCCCTACAAGAGCTGCGGAGATCCACCATGGCCAATGGAGCGTGCCAGAATTTGATTGTACTGGGCTTGTTAAGAAGTGGATTGTGCATTACACTGCTCCATTCTTTGGCTGGGATGCTCTCAGGGCCAAGCTTGAATTTAAGTAAGTCCATTTTGGTATAGTACTATCTTTGTTTTGAAGTGTATAAATCAGAAGAGTTAATTATGTTGTGTTCCCTGATTATAAAAGGGATTTGAAGATAAATAAAATACCATGTAATGTTAGGAGAATAACAAGACTTTTATGCAGTGTTTTAAGAAATAATAAAATATAAGACTTAGTATACTCACCATTCATAACATTTCCATTAGTGCTGACAATTTCCACATTTGTCATCCTTGGCAGAGGTGCAGTAAGAGTGACAATGGAACTGCTTAACTTGGATATTGTTCAGTGTCCAAATGAGTACTACGTTCAAAATGCATTCAAGGACACTCATCGCTGCGACCGCAAAACATCATATGTGAGTTAAACTGTTCTTGAAACTTTTTGAGGGGGTGAATTGGATGTTTATCAACTTGTGTCTGTAGGATGTCTCAGAGTCGATCATTTCTGCTTCTGCCTGCTCAAAGACCATCATATGTTTCCTTTTGTAAAGTATCATTCTGACTTTCCATCTTTTACATACATTATTAAATGATTTTACAACCCCCTGCAGGTCCCTTTCATTCTCTGCCAGAACATATTATCATTTGTAAATAGACCATTTTACTTTATCCAGCTTCACCTTTGCATTTAAGACCTCCCACTGATGCTTATGTACAGTATATGCCTCACTCTTCACTGGACTGATTTCATGACACTACACTGTCTAACATCCTGCACTACCTTTATTTTTTCTCACTTGCTCATCCGTTTCTAATTATCCTTTCTGATACTTCCTAGTGTGTGCCAATCCAAGGTCGTGGGTTTGACACAGGAGGCTATAAGTGTGAGTGTATCCAGGGCTTCGAATATCCCTTTGAGGATCCCATTACCTACTATGATGGACAACTTGTGGAGGCCGAGTACCTCAACATCATACGCGACGAAAAGACAAGGTGATGATGGCTTGTCTCTTTAATGTTGTATATAATTATATAGTTTATTGTTACCGATTTTACCAATTGATGTGGAGAAATTCTAGTGCTTTGCCAATATTTTAAAGTAATATTTAAATTATATCAGTATAGTATTTGACATATAAAGATAAATAGATAATTGAATATGGAGTCTTTATTTAAATGAACCATATACTTTTCTTAGTAAACAATGGTATTTTATTTTGGTATGACAGATATGATTTCCTGAAGTGTCGTGTGGCTGGAGCAGCAGGGTTACAGAGCAGCTTCATAATTACCCTGGCACTTCTCCTCTTTACACTTGTCTTCAGACGCCAATAACACCAAAGAAAAGAAATGGAATATGTCTCCATCAAGTGTGACACATGTGAAACACCCAATGCCTTGAAGTTTCACATAGTAATCTCTGTGCCTCACAAGAGTCAAAGGCTACTGACAGCCTACAATCATGTTGTTGACAATAGATACAAAAAACCTTTGGACACCTTCAAGGTAGATGTATTGAATTATGGAGAAAAACATATCCTTTGCATTCCTTCACTGTTTCTTTGGTTTAAGTGAATGTGGAAACATCCTACTTGTAACTTCATGACCTATCATGAGACCTTTCTTTGCGAGTTATGTTCCAACTATTGTCCCACTTCATAGTAAATTCATTCTTACCCTTCAGAAACTCTTGGCAATATAAAATGTGTAAAATTTCATGCATTATTTATGTTTTATATGGATAAATTATTGCAATTTATCAAGTGGTAAGTTGAGTAGATCTTTTACTCAAGAAGTACCTGGTGTGAATTTTATTATCATCTGTGGAGGATAAGAATCTCGGTTTAAAATTGGCAAGTATTTTTCAGTATGCCAAAGTGTGAAAGTATAGAGGACTAAACAAAAACTGTAATATGGCAGTAATATTTTGTTAGACTGATTAGGTGAATCTTTGGTGTTGAAAGTTATATTACCTAATATTACTTAAGTGTACAAATGTTGGATGTCATAAGAGATAGGAATAAACCTAACCTTTGACAGCTCAAGTAACCATGTATTCCGTCCAGTATTTGACTGAATTTACAGATTCATTATTCTATATGACCGTTATAATGACAGTACTATAGATGTTGAATATTCAGTTTGGCAATCATTACACATTTATATTTTTAATCTAGTAATGTTTTATATAGTTACTGTTGAACAGCTGTTTTTATAATATTTATACAGTATATTTGAAACTGAATACAAAAATTTATTATTAAATATAATTGTAAAAACAATATTGTATCTTGTACAGTATTCAGTAATGTTGGTGTTGTTGGTTGTATCATTTGTAAAATTGCTGTAAGTCTAATTTGTGCTAAAGTAAGTATACTGTATTTGTGGTATATCTTCTTACTTAAATGTGTGATACACTATTGCTGAAGCAGTTGAATCAAATCAAATTACTGCTGTGAACATCATTGGGTTAAATTGAACCTTGGGGTGTAAAACCCCTGGCTAGTACAGTGGTAACGCGCCTGCCTCGCATCCGTGAGGTCGGCAGATCGAGCCTCGCCCAGGCCCGAGAGTTACAAACTGTTTACTGGGGGGTTACTGCCATGGCTGGGCACCATGGTAGGGAGTTGGGCTTGCCTGGCTGACGTTCAGGAGAGTGTCGAAAGACAGATACCTGAACTAAAACCCTGCAACTTTTAACTTTAAAAGTCTGTGCATTTGAGTTTGGTTTCTTATGCCTGACCTCTTGGGTTTTATCACAAGACAGAGCACAAGTTACTGTGTATAAATGTCATGTTGGGAGAGATGGGGTTAAACCTGACCCCTGGCAGTTCAAGGAACCATGTTTCCGTCCAGTATTTTTATAAATAACCATTATAGTTGATGTTGAATGTAGTCAGATGGCAACAGATATTCAGTTTGGCAATCATTTTATACATTTCCTTAAATAATTTGTGTTTTTATATAATAACTGTGCATCTGAAAAATTGACTTGAAATAGAAAGATGGTGGGGTGGCAGTGGGCTAACTGAAAGGGGTACTGAATATGGCTCACCTAGATGAGATGGTGAGAAAATTGAGATGCGTGTGTGAGGGCTTGTAGTATAAATGTAAAGAGCAATTGATGTTGAATGTGTAGTGGTTGAATGAATGAGGCATAATACAATACATGAAGTTGGTTTGTATGCATGGAGATCTAACTTTTAACATTAACCTGTGTAATCCGTCCGTGTATATCGTACAAACACTGAATGAACATTCCACGAGTAAAACTCAATTTGCTATTTCTTATTTAGTCTTTAGAATCCATTATAAACAGTTAATTTGAGAAAAAAAATTATATCATGAATAGGTCTAGTGTATCATATTTCTTTGGCTAAACTCCTGAAATCTGGATTCCTGGGGATAATTTGTCAGTCGGGTGTCATATTATCTTTTACTGTACTACAATAACAATGGTTTTTATTATTTTACTGTTCACATGATTGTTTAGACTAAGTTTTATAATACATTAATTCAGTAAACAATTGCTTAACATTTTTTGTCGGGTAATCCAAGTCAATAATACTTTTATAGCACTAAATATTATTACATATATCAAGCAAGGAACCTATCTGACCTGGTATGAATTCAACTATGTAAGGTAGCCAAATTAATAAATAATGTTGGTCATAAGACTTTATTCAGTTACCTATAGCACAGTGATTAGTACTGTAGATACATAAATGATAAATAAAAGTATTTTAAAATTTACAGGAGGAATATAAATATATAAAAGTATATATAAAAAGTGTTTTAGGAGATTTAACGAGTATTTAGAAGTATAGTTGACGAGGGAGAAATTCCTGAAGGCTGGAAAAATAGTGAGACTGTCCCAATATATAAAGGAAAATGAGATGCCCTGGAGTGTGGAAAATATAGAGGAATTAGACTATTGGAGCATGGAATGAAACTATTTGAGAAGGTATTGGAGGAGAGGTTGAGGAAACTGATAAAAGTGGATAGTCGGCAGTTTGGATTTTGCCCAGGAAAGTCAACAACAGATGCAATTTTTATAGTGAGTCAAATGCAGGAAAAGTTCAGTGAGAAGAAGTTGTACCATGTGTTTGTGGACCTCGAGAAGGCATTTGATCGAGTGCCAAGGAGAGCGATTGAGTGGGCACTGAGGAGACAAAAAGTGCCAGAAAGGCTTGTGGCTGCAGTCATGTCTGTATGTGGAATCAAGGTCAAGGGTGAAAACAAAGGCAGGGACATCAGAGGACTTTGACATAGGAGTGGGAGTACACCAGGGATCAGCTCTTAGTCCACTTCTCTTCATCACAGTAATGGAGGAGGCTACTAAATTGGCAAGAGGAAATGGTCCGTGGGAACTGCTCTATGCCGATGATCTGGTCTTGACAGCAGAATCAAAGGAAGAAGTAACAAATATGTTTAACAGGTGGAAGGAAACGATGGAACAGAGGGGGCTGAAAATAAACATGGAAAAGACAAAAATGATGGTGACTGGAAACAAGGCTCGAAAATTAATTCAGTCAGGAAGATGGCCATGTGGATGTTGTGGAAGAGGAGTGGGAACAAACTCAGTGCTGTGTACTGAGTGTAATAAAGGGTGTCACCAACGATGCTCGGGTTTGATAATTCTCCGAGGTGTACGGAACTTTGTATGTCCTAGATGTGTGAGGGAGGGGATGGGTAGTGATAGTGATGGTGATGAAGAGGATGCCGGGTTGATGGTAAATGGAGGCGTGTTAGAGGAAGTGCAACAGTTCTGCTACTTGGGAGATGTGTTGGACTGTGAAGCAGGAGTGGAAAGAGCAGTAAGAGCGAGAGTAGCAACTGCATGAGGAAGATGGCGGGAAATGGCCAGTTTATTGGTGAACCGCAGCATAGGGCTGAGGACCAGAGGAAGGACATACGAAGCCTGTGTGTGATCTGCTCTTATGTATGGAACAGAAACATGGGCATTGACAAACAGACTGATGGAGGTTATACGCAGCTGTGACTGTAGAATGCTGAGATACATGGCAGGAATAAGGTGGCAAGATGGGAGGTCTAGCAGTGAAGTGGCAGAGATGTGTGGGGTTGAAGACCTTTCTGTTAGGTTGAGACAGAGAAGACTGAGATGCTTATCATCACGGTATAATGACTATAGAGTCCTTATACCGTGGTTATCATGGTTTGGACATGTGAGTGATGCGAGAAGAGCGGAGGGGGGGGGTGTTGAGTGAGGTGGAGGAGGTGAGAGTTGGGGGCCAGCGACCGATGGGAAGACCCAAGAAAAAGTGGAAAACGTGTGTAATGGAAGATATTAATTTAATAATGGGAATAGAAGAACATATGGTACAATATAGACAGATGTGGAGAGCAGTCATCACCCATCCAACCCCATCCTAAATGGGAAAATAAGGACGTTAAATGAAAATGATGATGATGAATTAATGAATATAGTCAGCTCTTCATATAGGCGTTTCGCTGTATACTGTACTAGGCAAGGAAATAGGTGGGAGAAGTGGTTTCGCAATTTACTGTCATATGTCCGGATCTAGCTGACCAACATTCCATAGATTATGCGGCTTTATATGATCTGGGAACTGCCTTGAATGCAGGAGTAAAGGGTTGGAGATGACAAGATAAGTATGTTACTGTATGCAGATTATGTGATAATTATGAGTGAAACAGCAGAGAAACTCCAAAGGATTTTGGATATTATTGTAGGTGGGTATGGGAGAGATATTGATGTGAAATTTAGTAATGAAGAAAGCCAGAAATGTGGTATGGAAGAAGCAATGTCTAATAAGTAAGGAAGAAGTAGAGAGTGAATAGATAATGCGTGATATTGTTTTTTTTATTTTATTTCTATTTACAGGAGCTGGAATAAAGCACAGGCTTATTAGAATTTAGATATTAGACTTACTGAGATACTGTACGAGTAATGAATAATATAGTAGAAAATTCGGTACCAAAAATTCCACTATAACATCATAAGTAAAATATGAGAGTAAACTATTAATATCTCATAAATAATAAATAATGGAGTCGAAATGGTATTGTGACGAAGACGCCATTTAGTGTGTAAACAAATAACACGGTGGTGGTGGTGGAGGTGGTGACATTTTCCAGTTTTTTTTCTTTTATCCTTCATCACATCCCTCAGGAAACACAGGGAAGGTATTTATTGAAGTCTTGTGTATACCGAGCAAGTATTCAAGTGTTCTGTTTTTACTAAAATATTAAAGAATAAGTATTAAAATGTGCGGGCAACGTGTTAACAATATTATTATTATATTTGTTGTTACAGTATTATGATTATTATTACTATATTTTTATATGTACTTCACATTTATTATTATTATTTATGTTACTTTATGTTGAATTTCTATAATATTTTGTTGTTTATTAATATGTATGTGTGTATAATGACCAGCTGTTGGAGTTAGAAAGTTGTCCAGGAAACCACACGGGAAATAATTATAATAACCAGCTGGTAAATCTTGCATGTTTTCCTGTAAGTTTGTGTAAGTAAAGCATTGGGTTGTGGTATTATCTCATAAGGTCGATTCCACAGTGGTATTGGTTAGTTAGCTTCCCAACCAACCACACTTGTAAGGCTTCATTAGTTTCCAAAAGCCTAGTATCCATTAGGGCTGGGCAAGACTCGAAAAATTTGGACTCGATGGAATCGATTCTCAAAGGCAGTGGACTCGAGAGAATCGATCCCAGACTCGATTCTCTCCTTACTGCAGCGGTGTAGTAGTAGGGAACTAGGGATCACCCCATATCGCGATCCCGACTGCTACACCGCCAACATCTGAAGTCAAATACCCACACCTCTCTCCTACTTGAACGCACATTTGTGATAGAAAAACAAATTTATCTTTTCATCATATTTATTTTTGATAGCAGTAATATAAATATTCCATAAATACTCACAACTTCATTTCATATATAATGTAAAATAATGGTAAAATACAAGTTCTATAGCTACTCTCAACTTTATAATATATTATATAATGCAAATTCTTATACTTTTCTCAGATTTTTATTAAGGAATAGAATTGTATTTATATTTTCGTCACCAAAGCAGTTCCGTCGCTGAGAAACAAGTTCCCCCGCTTTAGAAAATAGCCTTTCTGAGGATCGATTCTCAGAGGAAGGGAATCGAGTCTAGACTCGGTAAGCTGGACTCGATAGGATCGATTCTGGACTCGATTCCTGCCCAGCCCTAGTATCCATATTTACAAAATCTATCCAACAGTTAGATAATGATGATCACTGTATAGTTTAATCACCAAATTCATTAAATAATTCACCCATAAGTCATTTACACGGGTAACATTCTTTCGTTGGCGTGCTTACAAACCAATACCAACCATTGGAATTGACCCTATAGATTGGTGTAGTTTTGGTGGGTGGCAATCAATGGAATTGTTTTGTTTTAGGATTGAGCTGTGATCATGATGGTTTCTTTGGGATTGACTTGGATGGAGTATTGCATTTTATCATAGACTTGTGAACAGTCACATGACAGTCTGCATCAGTGACAATTTATTATGTAAATTAATGGAGATTCATGGGTATTTATCCAGTATGGCGACGGTCTGTTATCATTGTCAAAAGTTTGGACATATAACACAGAAATGTTGATCCAAAGCAAAGGGAGAAGATCCAATCTGTGCTAAGTGTGTTGGTAACCATAACACGAGGGATTCTATGTCTACTGAGAGGAAGTGTATGAGTTGTAGTTTTTAAGCTGTATGAGCTTTATTTTTTGAGAAATATCCAGATTAGTGATAATTGCAGTTAATTTTTCAACGAAAATATTGAAAATATATCTGTTCGCTGGTTACGATATTTATAATATGAACATTAGAAGTTATTATAGTGTTAAATAATATTGAGGGAAGCCTTGTGGAGCAGTATCTGGTGGTGGAGCTGGGCATAGAATATCTAACAACAAGTATATTGCCGTTTTGTAGCAGTGATGCCACATCCGTCTAGGTCCCGATAGTTTGCCCCGGTCAGGTCCTGGTAATTTACCATGGTTAGATTCCAGTAGTTTGCCCAGGTTAGGTCCTGGTAGTTTGCTGTGGTCTAAGTTATTTTAGGTCTGGTCAGGCTAATTATTCCCCATTTTAAATGGGGCAGTTCTGAAGAATATGCTGTAGAAGAAAAGTGTCTTAGAATGGTATGAATTTGTGGGTAAAGAGGGTAAAAACCGTAATAGAATACGGCAAGATACTGGATTATTTTAGTTTCATGTTTTATTTTGTGATTACTGTATTACATGCATATTTTTACTTATTTGCAGTAGTTTGCACCCTCAAAACTAACCTTCATACCAGTAGCCTACTCAAGACAGTTTGAGTTACAGAACCCACCAATAAATTAATGACATTTGCCATATTGACCTGTGAAGTTTACTGTCTACAATTCTTTTGGATTTACCAATTCTAAAATGAATTATAACACATTTACGGGTACTTTCCAGTAATATTCCTATGTCCAGATTTGATTAGGTTAGGCTAGGTCTGGTCAGGTTAAGATGATCTTAGAACACAAAGTGTTAGCCATAATCTAACAAAGTATGGATGTATGTACTGTAGTTCAATGTGAGGAAACTCTGCTGAAATGAAGTACCGGTAAGCATACTTTTTTTTTTTCAGACAGGATGGAGAAGGACCCCATAACATGTTCTGATGAGGCTGCAACTAATGCAAGAACACGACCCAAGAATAAGAAAAAACGAGCTCCATCATCATCCTCGTCATCTTCCTCTGCATCACCAGAACGCAAAGAGGTGAAGAAGAAAAAGAAAAGAGTTGCAAGACCTCAATCCTCTGATTCCTCCTCTTCCTCCTCCTCTTCCTCCTCCTCTTCTTCCTCTTCCTCTTCTGATTCTTCATCTTCTTCCTCCTCTTCATCATCATCATCTTCATCATCATCAGATTCATCAACTTCAGAAATGGAGCTCACTAAAGGCAAGATAAAAGGCAAAGCTCTCAAGAAAGTCTTGAAAAAACGCAAGAAGCGAGAGAAGATATTAAAGAAGAGGCTGAAGAAGTTTAGAAAGCAGGCAAAGGAGGAACAGAAGAAATCCATCAAGAGAAAGGTGAAGAAACTACGTAAAAAACTAAAGAAACTCAGGAAGGACAGGAAAAAGAGTGTAAAAAAGTTAAAAAAGAAAAATGCTTCTCAAGGGAAGCAGAAAGTAGATGAAGGGAGTCATCAGAAGCGAGACACCGGCAAAGACAAGGCAGCCAGACACTCCAGCAAGAGTCAAAAAATAGATGTGGTGGAAAACGGGTCAGTGACAGTGGGACCAAGCTTGGACCTAATGACCAACAACCAGCCCTCCACTACACCTATGACCAGGGAGGAGTGGGAGAAGCAAGAGAGTGTGGTGCGTAGAGTCTATGATCAGGAATCTGGCAGACACAGGTAAGACTTCATTCTTCAAATATGATATGCACTGTAAGATTGTACTGTACTGTACTAGCCTATGTTATTTATTCTGTCTTACAAATAATGCTTAGATCATAGGTATATATATTCTACAGTATATAATAATACAATGAAATATTTTGTAATAATAATTTCAATCCCAGTAATATACTACCGGTATATTTTGTAATACTGGACTTATTTTATATGTATCAGAAAATAGCAATTGTAAGTTATTTTATTCATACTGGTATTTATGGCAATTTTATTAAATGATCCTGAAACCTGAAAGGTTATGAGAGATTAGCTATGTATGAAAAGGTAAATTCTTCCATGATCATTAATTAATGTATGCTCTTAAATGGTTGAGACAATATATTTACTGACAGTGAACTTTACTGTACAGGTTAATTAAGGGATCTGGTGAAGTGCTAGAGGAGTGTGTGAGCCGAGACCGCCACCGAGCAATCAACAAAGCTGCCACACAGGGTGATGGAGAATTTTTCCAAGCCAATGCTAAGGCTCGGGCAACTAAGTAGTAGCATCTCGTGGTGGTGATTTATAACTTGGTAAATATTTGTTGATGTACCTATGCATGTTTATTTGGGATAACAATACTATAGATGGATGCATTGGAGAATGGATGCCTTAATGTGCAGCCACCAACATATGGAAAACAATATACAAATATCTACTATTGTCTTATTGATTTATGAGCAGTACATGTAAAAGCCTTTGTCAAGAGATCAATTATCTATATTGCATTGACTTTGCAATAGGTTACCTGTCTTTGTAAAGCACTAGACCACCCTGAAGAGTTATAAGAATCATCATAAGAATTTCTTGTTTTCAGTACAGTACCTGTGATATAGTACCGTATTCAATTTCTATTGTAAATTAACGGAATATAAGAGAAACACCATTACTTGGTTCATGATATTTTCATACATAATCAAGTATTTTATATGTGGTGTTCAAAGTTGAAACCTGAGTTATGTGGTTAGCATTTGTCTTATAGAGAAAGACTGATTTTTATGATCTTCTGATTCCTCTTCATGTTCACATACTTGTGGATTACCAGTTAAAGAAAACTAACCCTTATCTTTTATCCTTTCAGAAGCTACTTCGGGATTTCTGATTTTTTAAGGTGGAGGGAAATATTTGGTAATGTGATCTTGTCAGCAGAGGCTTGTATGACAAGTGGACATGAAGCAGGATGTGTTCTGATGTGTGTCAAGGGTGTTCTTAGCTACATAGAGTTGCAAGCTCTTGTAAATGTAATACTGTAGGAGGTAATGGTCACAAATGAAATGATGTTACAATTGCACAAAATAACCGAATTTTGGCTAAATTTAGGCTGCGTTATTATACTTAGTTGTTGACCTCATCTGCCTCGAATTTATTTCATGAATGGTAAAGGTCATGCATATTCAGACCTTAGCATGATGATGTAAGGAGTTAGGTATATTTTTGTATGAATGTGATGTTTGTATGATAAGTGCTTGGTGTGAGTATTTAATATGGAGAGTGATTCATGTGTGTGAGGTGTATGTTGTGTGTATGAGCCTGGCACTATTAGGAGTATATTGGTGTGATGTATAAAATGAGATGCATGTAATAGTGTAGTGTAAGGAGAAGTTTACTAGTGTGGTGATATGTCTGCCCTTATCTCAATATGTAACCTCTTATAAGCTAATTTAATTGTTATTGATATTCATTTAAGCAAATGGTTGTGACCCACTTGCAATTTTCAACCAGCTTCTATGTTGTTTTTATATTATATAAGGTACTTCCTACAATGATGTAGGCAGTACTTATGGGTTATGATGCCCCTTTGGTCCTGGGTTTATTACTATCAGTTCCTCAACTACCATTCCTTCCTTTTTCTTACTTTAAGATTTTATTTCCCACATCTTTAAATATCCCCCAACCAACTTATCCCTATTCTCCCTAAAGGAAGATACTGGTTAACAAAGCTAGGTTTGAAGCCTGCTGGCCACTGGGTTCATGACTGGCTGTCCAAATTGGGGCTACACGTAAATTATTTATAGTACTTTTCCAAATGATTAGAGCTGTATAGATGTTTACTTATTTTTATTTCTGAGTATAATTGGATGACAAAAGGTTAAGCTAGAACAGCAATACCATGAAATTTGTTGATTATGTGTATAATGTTGTAACTGACATGAAAGATCATTATATTGAATCACAAACAAATCAGTTCAGGTGCACTACATTGTTGTACTGTACAGTATATTATTTTGAAAGGATTTACTAAGTTCCTGCCAACCTTGTAATGCAATACAGTACAGTACAACTGTGTAGTGAGTGTAAGGCACAATTCAAACTGGAGAAAAATTAAACTAGTTCCACATTTATTTGAATTCTTGTTAGTTTTTCTGTATGGAGGTTTGGACTTACCTTCTTTACTGTACTCCAGTTAATTCTAGATTTATAATAATTATAAGCTTGTATGTTTTGTACTATACAGTATATACTGTACATTTCATGCATTGTATGTATGGACAAAACAAAATTATTCTCCAGATTTCCAAGAAATATTTGGTTGTATTTAGACAATACAGGACACAAACAAAGGCTTTCAATAAGCAATTATTTTCTTTCTTGTTTTGCATGTATTATTGTCAGTATCACTGACAGTTATATAAGTAGGGTATAATATTTATGAATTATATGATGCTTGGGGAGTTGAGTGATTGGCCAGCCGTATACAGTGCTTCAACTTTTTCCACTTTCCTGGACATACAATTGTATCTCACATTGCTAGGTGAGATCACTAACTTTTTCTAAATATTTTTTTACCATGAAGCTGCAGCTCAGTTTAGTCATGGATGTTAATGAGAGGTAGAGAGGGGAGTATGCAGATCAACCCTATTTTGATCAGAGAAAATTTAGAATGTGGAATACATTTGTATATTATTGAATATTGAACACTGTCTTATAATTTTACATTTCAAACCCAAAGCAGAAATGCTGGACCAACCATACTGCAATAGGAAATGGTATTGTGTAGCTGGTAAAGTTTTGAAAGTATTTTCATTGTTCAGTTTATTGTGGTACAAATTCTTAATGTGTCAGATTTATAAGATTACTTGGCAAGGGTACTCAAGTTACCTCTGATGTAGGTGTCATGTATCCCTGAGGGAACTGAATCATGCACTACTTTGTATTATCTGCAATGTAAAGCAGGAATACTACATACAGTCCATATTCTTATATGTTAGACTGGCAAGTACCTTCAGAATATGCATTGAACATGTTCTGGTATTGTCATGTTCACAGCTGCTAGCTAGTACATTATAGCAGCCCACGTAGCCAAGTGGTTATCACCTTTTTGCCAACTGAGTGTCGTTGTGCAGACATTTAAGTGGGTGCTGTTAGTAGGTAGGTCCTCATTTATTTCATGTGTGGGTACCATGCCAAGATATCATCAGTGACATATACATTCTAATACATATACAACCACAGCCACTTCAGGACATTCATTCCATAAGTATCTCCACATGCCCAGCATAGTCTACCTCTTCACAGTCTGCCTTCACAACATAGTATGAGTGAATACTGGTGAGGCTGAGGGCCATATGCAAGAATGTCTATGGTGTTGATGATGGCATGGTACTGGTAAGATGACTCCATAGACATACAACTAAGCCATTGTACTATGTAGTACCACACCATTGTCAACACCACAGATGTTCTTGTATAAGATGGTGAATCATGGCACGTGTATGACAGAAGAAGAAAGACACATTAACATTGAGCATTGTTGGCTTTACAAGTCTCCCTATGAGGTGTTATAGAATGTGATTCGTGGCAGGTTGGATGAAATTTGAGGTGCATATTACTAGACAGAGCCAAGTCCCATCACCACTGTCAAATTATACGTTCATTCACAAACGGGGAGATCACATAAGTGTCTTCAAACAGGTCTGATGATGTCTACTCTTGGTGAGGTAATACTTTTCGTAATTAACTCTTAATATCATCCCACTAAGTTGAGGTAATTTACAGGCTAGCTTGCTCCACATGTATATTACTCCATTTATTTCAAAGTGGGAGTTAGCTCTATGCTGTAATAAGTGCCTGAATCTGCTGCTTCTTTTTTTCATTATGTGTTGTAAATGAGGAATTAGCTTAGAATGCATCAACAAAAAATATTCAATGATTGTGTAATAAAAATCACAAATTGTGTATACTGTACATTGCAAGAGACTAAAAGGATGTCCGTAAAGCAGTTCCTAGTAGCTACTCACTGCTCACTGATATACTGTATATTATGCAAAAAGTATCATTATGTGTTGAAGAGCTGCATCCCTTGAAATAGGTTAATAATTTTGTAGACACTTTGAAGCTCCCTATGAACTACCCCCCGCATCTGATTAAAATGTGAGAAGTCTCCTGATGTGGCTGATATTATTTCATGTATCCTTTAGCTTTTGACATGTTAGGCAATTATACACATATTATAGTAGCTGTGCAGTAGCCTTCATCGGTGTCTATCACTGGCTGCCACTACATCAGCGCTGCCTTGGTGGAGGACCAACAAACCATGTATTATAACATACAGTTCTCTACTCCAGTGGTATATAGAGCACCTCATTTTGTCATATATGATGTTTCTGTAATTGATAAAAACATTTTAAATTATAATTTTAATGTCAATATCTATTAATATTTCTCAGATATCATCTAATTTTCTTCCAGAGTCAAACTTTTATTTTAAACCAAGTTATATTTTACAGTAAAATTCTTTGATGGAGGTGGCTGCATTCAACTTCAAGAAGTTCAAGTGTGTTGCCCACACCACGGCCACACTACACCACACCACTGGTGACCGTATTGGCAGCAGTCCCCCACTGGGCGGCCCCGGCAGTTGCTACGTGAGCAGTGAATACCATGCTGGATAGACACATATGCAGGCTCTCCTGCCATACTGGCAGCAAGTTGCCTTCTACCCGTTATCCAACATAAGAGCAGGTATGTCACTAAGTGGCATGTATTCTGTTAGTTTTCCAGGACCTAAGGCAGCATGTAACTTATGGCAGCCAGACACCCACTACTTATACTTCTCTGTGTGTTAAATAATTTGTACATATTCATTTGGTGTCCCTCTTTCCTTCTATAGTACAGTATTTCCTTCATGCTTTCTGCCCTTCTCTATCTTCTTCTCCCTCATGCTACAGGGTCTTCCCAGGCCTTGTTCAGGCTCCTTTCTTTCTATCTTTTCATTTCTATTCGTTAATAATTTCCTTTAGTCAGTAAAAAGCACTTGGTGCAAATTAAGCAAGGAAGTTCATCTCAGTTTGAATGGTATTACTGATGATGGTCTTGGTGGGTTGCTCAATATCTGGCTTATATAAAATAGCATTGTGGGAGGGATTAACTTAAAAGGGAAAGTAGGATCCATAATTTGAAATTTGTAAATTATTACTAAAACAATTTTAATGGTAGTCATTAATGTGCTGTTTCCTTCAAACACTCAGTTGGCATTACTTTATATGATTTTCCAATATCTGTAGAAAGTTTGAAATAGAAACTACCAACCATCCTGCCAAAAAAATATTAAAGTTAGCAACATAATATTTACCCATATGCTAACAGTACTGTATAACACCTTGTTCAGTCCTTCAGCATTTTCTCAACAAAAGTTTCCAATTGATATTGGTAGAATTGGCACAGTATTTCAATAATAGATGCAAATGTTATTTTCTCTTTTACATTCAGTACAAATCATTAGTCTTTGAATGGTGGTAGAAGATTCTGAACTTTTGCCTTCTCCAGTTGCCAAAATATCATGTTAAAGTTTTAACAAATCATATGAATGAAAGTAAAGTAATGAAGAGATATAATTCTCATTTTTGAGTATGGAAGACCTCCTGCCTCATTACAGTCATGCACATTCATTAATACAGAACATTTCTTCTTTTCACTGAGGTGAGGGACGAAACTGACATGAAGTGATAGTAAGGATAGTAAGCTGATCATCGTACAGAAGAAAGCAACATGTGAAGCTCTGAAGACTAGACACAACTACTAATTGTATGTATTTATAATTTATAAGTGCTGCACATGTACAGTCAGCAAAAAAAGTATCAACACCACCCTTACATTAAAATTTTAAAAATGTGCACAGTAAGGTACCCTTGCATCCTAGGGCCATATTAAAAAACATGAATACGATGGCTCCATAGAAAAACAGCTGAGTCATCGTATACACTACGGATGTTCTTGAATACAGCTTCTCCGGCCCCTTATCCCATTCCTCGTCTCTAATTACTTTGGTGGTGTAGACTAATATCCTCACTTTAAGTAAAATGACCAGTAAAATTCATTATTTATTCTCATTTGTACAAAAATATGCAAGCAAGACTTTATCAAAAAGAGCATTTCAAGTGTCATTACAGAATTGATCAAGAAATACCCTTCAGTCACAGTTACAGACAATGTGAATACTGTAGTCAATCATATCTAAACTCTCCACTATATACTTTACTACAGTCATCTTATAAATGATAGTACAATACAGATATTGTCAGTATTTGTTTTGTATACAATGATGCTGCATCACTAACTCTCAATATTATTAGAAGTTATTTAATTTACCAAGGTTATAGGATTACCATATAATAATACTATTGAGTGTTCTATTCCAGTACAGTACTATAAATCAACATTATAAATGTCAAATAGAGTCTGCTGGACAAGGTACTGCCGTGGTAAATACATAACATAAACATATAATATATTTTCGTATCTCTGTTAGAGAGTGTCTGAGGTAAAGAGGAAAGTATTACAGAAAAATTTTGTACATGACACTATGGTTAACATTTTCAGGTCATGGTTTAGCAATGCTTATCAAGATACAAACCTAATGTTCACATACCTATCATTAGTGGTCATATTAAATGAGGATATGAATGTTCAGTGAGATTTCAAAGTGGTAGATGTGGCACCGGTGTAGTACTGTTTGATTAATGATGTGTCAGTGCAAAGCTGTGACCGAATATTTAAGAACCCTGTGATTGTGTTTGGGAATTGGAGGCTTCTGATTCCTTCTGACTACGCCATGAAACGTGCTCCTTCCCTATAGGTGGTGTTTCGTAGCAATATTTGAAGGACTTGTATACCTCCAATTTTCTGACTATATCACAGGGTCCCTTAAGCAAAGTTTCATTAAATTTATATGTTGGCTTAGTGAGTCACAAGATAATATTTCAACTACATTAACTTTTCTGGAGGATAAGATGAATAATAGAAGTACTGTACAGTATATATTGACTGATCTTAACTTTGATGGTTTGTTTTTCAAGATAGCAATGCAGTGAGAAAGTCCCAGTGATATTTAAAAAAGTGATATGTAAGAAGTTCCATACTTGAGGCACGAAATAAGACACTTGACACAGACATCACTGGTAGATTCCATGAAATGATAAGGACGTCAACACTTTGGGTTGATAAAAACAGCATATACTGTACAGTACCTGTCAGGCATAACCATGCTGTCTATGTACAAGTAGCAGATTGGTAATAATAATATTAGCATTTGTAGCAGTAGTACAATATTTGTGATTTATGAAGCTATTTTGTTAAAGCTGAGGATAGAATCAACATAATCCTATAACATACAAGATCTGTGAGAACATGTTTACAATTCATATCTGTAACTCACTTAAATTTGAACATGTTATAAGGTGTTTACACTGGAATATTGCATATTCATCACTATGAATGATGGGAACATGAGAATTTAGCAAAACTCTATACTGTAAATGAAAAACTACCAAGTACATTCATTACCATTTCTTATAAAAATCATTCAATTCATTACATATCCAATATATGTACAATAATACAGTACTAAAAAAAAAAAAAAAAAAAAGAGAGATAAGAGTAAATAATAAGAAGGGTGGGAGAGTTCATCATAATTATTATAAACAGTGTCCATACTGTATTATACAGTATACATTTTCCCATGATTCACTATTTTATAGCCTTGAGATGGGCACATTACATGAAAGGGGAAATATTTGTGATAGTAAATTGGAAGGTTACTGAAGTCTCCACTGATATTATCAAGGTGATCTGTTTCCTGGAATAGTTTGGAGGATTCAGCAGCCCTCCAATTTAGTAAAAAGTATAAGGTGGCAACACTTCCTCAAGCCCTTAGTAACTCTTGTCATGTCACACACCCTCAACTGATGGTATATATATTGATGTAATTATCTTATTTCTAAGGCAGATGTATTCACTTATTCACTTTACACCAAGTCCACTTCTCAAGTTTCTGTTGCACACACACAAGTTACAGAAATATTAATTATATACGGTATATACAAATCATAAGGAATATGGCACCGACATTGAAAAATTAAAAGGATGAGACAAACAGCTGAAAACTTACCAATCAACATCCATCTAAGAAACATTGCATTCACTCACAGTAAAACACCTGGAGTTGTGACCTATGTATCATTATAATAGCTATACCCAGCAACAACTGCTCATCTCTTTCTATGTTTGCTTTACTAAAATTTGAGTGTAACTACAAAATTAAAGTGCTATACATATTATGAATAAATGGAGCATTCTATGGTACATTGTCATTTCAGTAGAGTATAGTATTCATACATTATTAAGTAAAAATCAGTTCCAATCCAAGACAAACTAAACAAATTTGTTTAATGTAAGCACTACATTCAATTAAAATTCATTGTACATTTGCTTTGACCTCCAAGTGGTACTGTTTTGTACCACTTGAAGACTTAAGCATCAACCTGTCAATCTTACACAATAAAAAGCACAAGATCTGAAGTTCAAGGAAAAGCTATACCAAATTATAAGAGTTCAAATCCTCTCGGTATTAAGATTGTGTCAAAACAGGAGTGAGTGTGCTTCTTTAGAAGCTAATTATACAGTATATGGGTATGCCGATTGGTGTTCGAATTAATAATACTGTATTGAATGTATCTGACAGATTTGATTAATAACCATTGTTTAATATAAATAATCATTAAATAATATGCAAGGGAGTAATGAGAACCATAGAATTAATGAAGAATTCAAGTACAGTAGCTGAGGGTATCACAAGGGACAGAAAAATGTGAAAGGGAAGTGTTTTATAAAGTACTGTATCATTAGAAGGTCGGTGGTGTGATGAAAGCTCTGATAATAAAGAAGAGATTAAGTACAGAGACTGCTAAGATATGTCTGTAGATAGTTTGTCACTGTTTTCCAAAAACAAACATTTGTACATTCCTTTCTTCTTCTTGTGATATTTGAAGAAGCAGAGGGCAGTGACAATGTCCTCCCCTGTATAATAACAAAATAGCTACAACAGGCTATCATCACTTGTTACTCGCCTCTATCTTCCTAAAACTTACAAAAAGAGGCAAGAAATCCTACAATAGAAAATTTAAGAATTTTACTTATATTTCCAAATGAGTTAAACTAACAGACCTTGTGCTTTCAGTACAGATACATTAAAAATATTGTCTTGGTTGGTTTATTTTGTATAAAATGAACTCTACTTATTCAAAATTACTTCATAATAAACTTAGGTCGACATTAAACAATTCTATTATGATAATATTTAACACATCATGAGTAAATCATCTCATCCCTATAAGATGTGCTGCCAACCATTTCCGTATTCTGCAATTTAAACATTCCTATATGCCAACAATGAAGCCATCACGGATACAGGCATGAGGCAGATACAGTATATAGTTTGCAAGATGTATTTGTATCATAGAATAGGAGTGTAGTGTGGTGCTGGACACAGTAATATAGCAAGATCTCTTAAACAGGACTGAAATGTGGGGCAACTTCAAGTGAACTAAAAAAAAAAAAAAAATGTATGATAGATCACAAGAGAGCCTTCAGTTTTCATCAGTCATCTTAGAGAAAAGTCATATGGGAAAATAAGTATACAAATATGCACACCTGAATTATCACAAGTATAACATATGATGTGTGTATGAATAGTAAGCTAAAGGTTTTACATTTGCTTACCTTTCTCTTTTCGAACTTTGGAGTATGGTAAGGTAAAGAAATTATGTCTAGTTGGCCAAGCTTCTACCTAAGTCAGTTGAGCACTTTAACCTTCTCTACCATATTATTCATTGTGTACTGTATTATACAAACATATTCTAAGGCAATTTTATGTGATCAAGAAAACTGCTCCTCTTGCCACAATGATTCTTTCCATCAGATATTTTTCAAAGTGGAAGCTTGACTAACTGTTCATTATAGGACTCCCTAGTAACATTACACATCATAGACCTACACAAACAGTTATGTCAGAGAGTTGGTCTATCCCTCTGAATCTCACTAATAGGAAGTATAGACTTAAAACGAATGACTAAGCCAGCACTTGAAACGCAAGTCAAACAAAAGTAAAAAATTACATACAGTAAAATACAAAGTTGTAAATTAGGCTCAATTTACAGTTAAGTAAAGTAAAAATGCTTCACTGATTCTTTAACCTAAAATATTATGGCAAATGAGCACTGCATTATATGAGTAAGTCTAAAGAAGACTAGTCAAACAATGCCTCATCTCTGGTATACAAGCAAGTACAGTATTGAGAATATTCACCCTACATTCATTCACACACACAGTCTGCAGAACCACACTGATGAAATTTGGCATCTTCAGAATTGTTGCTGGCAGGAGTTCTGTATCACACATGTAGGATGGTTGCTAGTTCTGTGGCAATAACTAGAGAATGGTGACTATGTTTGCCTTACTCTTTAATGTTCTAATATACTGTATCTAATTTTCCCTATACTTTTGTGCTTTGGACTATGTACAGCTTATGAGAAAAATAGTTTGTAGGATCAAGTTTTGTCACCCAATGATTTTGCTAGAAGAAAGCAATACAGTACATTTCTGGTTTTATTCACAACCCCCCCACACAGTTTTCTTAAAAAACTGGTAACTGGAGATAGTCAAATCTCAAATGCCAACCAAAGTAAAACCCACATACCTACCTTCACCTTTCTCCTCTTCAGTAAGAATGTCTTATGAATACATACCATGATGGTCAAGTTAGGTTATTTTCATCTACAAGTATATTGTAAAACAACAAAGTTTGACCATTATGATACTTAAACATCAACATATGTTACTGTGGAGTGCTTGGGTTGGTGGGTGCGGCGATGGTTCAAGGAGGCAGTAACAGTGAGAGGTGGTGGAGAAGAAGATGGGGATGGTGACATGTGGGGTAAAGCTGGGGTTAAGACTTGGACCCAGGAGCGGCTGGGGGGTTTGTGTCGAGGGCCCCCAGGGGGTCCGATTGTAGCAAACCAGCCCTCTCCTCCTGGCAACCTGCTCCCGGTGTCCCTGCTGTGTCCTCTGTGTAGAGGCTCTCGTACACTGGGTTTTTGAAGGTGGTGGGCTGTCAAAACATTCAAAACATTAAAGCTGGTAAAAATATCCATAAGCAGGTTTGTAATGTGGCCTTAAGATTCTTTTATAATTGACAGTACAGTAAGATCTCGCATCTAACGAATAATAGGTGCCAAAAAAGGTGCGTTAGATACGAATTCGTTAGATGCGAATACATAAACATATGGGGAAAATTATAATCGGTACCAAAAATACAACTGAAACTCAATTTTCTTTCTTAATTAACATTATTGGCTTGTATTTACGGCATACAGTAATTAAAAATATACAAGAAATGTGTAAAATAATCAAGAAACATGTAAAAAAGTCCGTTAATCCGACCACGGATACTCCGAAAACCCCAATAGTCCAAATTTTTTAAAGTGGTAATAAAAATGTCAATTTTGGTGGCCGAGAGGCCTATGCGGGATTTTCCGGGTGTATCGTCACATATGCCTACATGATTCACGTACAGCTGGGCCATCCACACTCTCCCAGCTATTAGGCGTACCTATGCGCAAATTAATATTAAGTTGAAGTGATTTTTCAAAGAAAATTACCAAAATTAATTAATACAAACTAAGGAATGTTTGTGCACGAATGAAAATTCAATGAGTTTTAGTGATGACTGAAATTTCCTCCCCACCGTCACTCACGCTGGCTCGCTACACTCGTCATAAGCCTAACCCCTTTATAGTGAACTACTTTTCAATACGGGCATTTTTCATACTTTTAACACATATCCCGGTACAGACATTTGATATGGTGAAAAGTGCAAGTGATTGTATGAGAAAATTACAAAGAATAATTAATATGAACTAAGGAAATGTGATTGTATGAGTAGAAACTCATGAATTATTGGTGTTAACTGAACTTGTCAACTCATCACGCACTACACACGCTATTCGGCCTAACCTTTTAGAATGAACAACCTTTAAAACCATTCATTTTCCATACTTTGGGCTCGTGTTTAGAATTATTATTAGTCATTAGCTGTATTTGGTGGCAAAAATTCAACTTGAACTGATGGGTGACGACCAACTAGGTAACGTGGCCGATATCCAACAGTACAAGAGACGTAATCCACCACCACAAAGAATAACATCACCACTACGCACCTGACCATAAGGGTGATAACACTAGGACTGAGGCGACAAGCGTCTCTGAGGCGTGTAGGCGGGAAGTGGGAGCAGTGTTGCCAGGTGCAGGGAAATTTCTCTGTTTTAGGGAGGGAGGGAGGCAGTCGGGAGTGGCTGTTTGTTCGGGATTTTTCGCTGTTCATTTAGGATTTTTTCGTTAGATTTGAAACTATACTCGTTAGATGAGAATATAGGTAGATGTCCAAAACGTCGTTAGATACGAATTCGTTAGATTGAAACACGTTAGATGCGAGATCTTACTGTATGTACTTTAAGCACTACTACCAGAATTATTTTAGAAAATTATACACATAAATAAGGTGTAAAAACACTTTTCAGCCATTCTATAAATAATGTACGTTTGCTATAACATTCACACAGGAGTGAGGTATAGGGACTGGTCTGGTAACCGTGGAAAAACTAAATGTATCATAAAGCATTAATAATGTCATACATCTATATAATGACACCAAACTGACTGTCTCTTCCTTCTACAGAAAATGATCTTCTACCTTTAATCTACCCCTGTGGATGGTGTGCAGTGTGGCTGTACCCTAATGGAAGTTGAGAAGGATGGTGGGAATGAGGAAACTTATATAAAGTAAAAGAGACTGAGAGGGAGAGGAGACCTGGGTAACATAAAAAAGAATGATAAGGATGTAGGGGCTGTTAGCACTAAAGAAAGATGGGGAGGGAGGGAATAGGTGCATATAGTTACAATTCTGGATATAAATTATGTTTGTATTTAAGTTATACAGTGTATCCTATGTATGAACAACACCTGACTCTAAACACTTGCTATGCAGGGTGGTAAAGATTGACAGAGGGTGAGTGAGAGTAGGATGGTCTGACTATCTGAGAGATAAGAAGGCTAAGATATGGAGAAACTGTAAGGGCATCATGCTGAAGGCCCTAGAAGCCATCACAACGTCAGACGGCAAAATGGGAAACTTACACCTCCCATACATATGACAAACACCATATGAAGAGACCTAAAGGAAGGAGAAACAAATTGCTGTTATTGGAGGTACAGTTTCATTCACTCTCCCCTAGACACCTCTGGCATCCCAACCTTATGTATTAACTGAATTTATATGGTATTAATAATGTAAGTACTGTAGGGTAGAGAAGGTTGTCAGGAGTCATTTGCCACTCCCTTGTGTTATTAGAAATGTAAACAAATACTGTATAAAAGTAAGAAAAGTACAACAAGAAACAAACAAATACATAGGTTGATATATATTAATTATAAACATATTTTCACCATAAAAAAGTACACCTATAAGATATGTCTCTTGTTAAGTGGCACCATCACAACCAGGGATACGAGGGATGAAACAGGGCAAGACTCATCAACTGGTTCAAGTAAATGATTCCACTCAGGTTGACAAGTCTTGCCCTGCTTCACCTTTCGTATTCTCGGTAGCGATGGTGCCTCATTTCTGGGTTGGCTGGGAGTAGGTGGATACTTACTCTAACGTTAGGCCGAGACTGTACCACTGTACTGTACAGTATATATAATATATACTGTGTAAATATTTTTCTATCTTGAAGAAATAGTGAACATAACAGACATTATAGAAGCAGAAGGGCATAAAATTGGAGAGTTGTACAGTATACAGTAAAATCTCTCTGATAGCGTAGTTAGGTCACTTTAAACTCTATTATAGCTAATGTCAGCACATAAAATTAAACTAATACTAAAATTTTTGTCTTAAGTTGATAGGGGGTTATAATGCAACTTAAATTTCATTGAATACTACCATCAAATAGAGCCGTCTCAATATATATGACTACATAACTAAGTCTTAAAATGTATTTACTGGTGTAACGGAGGGTTTTCATGCACTTAAACTGCATCTATTTAGTAAATATTGAACTACACCATACACACACTTCAGCTAATGCAAAGAGGATATATTCAATACTACAGTATATAAAAAGACTTCCTTGTAATCATGTCTATGCTTCTATATGCGAGTATTTTTTTACTAATTTTTCTGCTTTGTATATAATGCACAGCTATTGTTCCTCAAGACAACTATTAATCTGACTTTAACATGCAGCGATTAATTTCATTAGTATTCTGGTTAAAGATGCTTGCTGTAACCTAGTGTCTAGTTCATGTGCCAAGAATACCAATATTACAACCTGAGTATGGAATGGTGTAAAGGATGGCTATGTGCAATGTGGATATTTACAAATGTAAATATCATAATATAGTAAAGAAAGTGATGAAAATATTAGTAATAGAAAGGAAAGACTTCCATCTGTAATGAAGTTGCAATTAAGAGATTATTTAAAAAAAAAGCAATATTACTGGTACTGTACTATTCAGTGTATCTCCAGAAAAAAAAAATGCTAAGCTACTGAAATAGCAACTTCAGGAAATATGAGAGGAAAGTCTGTGGGGATGAGAGGGAACAGATGAAATAAAGGAGAGGGATCAGACAGAGGTTAGATGTGGAGGAAGGAGAGTATTGGTTGTAAGGAATGAAGGGTGTTGGGAGGGAAAAACCCTTCACCACCCAAATCATGAACCCTAAAGGGTGGGAGGAGTGGGATTAGAAGGGGGCACCCACCAGCACTATGATAAACATCACAGAATGTAGTATTCTGTGTTTACGTTAAATATAAACTGTCAATGCAGAAGTATGGTGAGAAAGCACAGCAAGAATGCTGGGTAGCCTATAATCTAAAGACAGCCATCAATTTCAACATATAAGATTTGCACTGATATTTGTGACTAGTTAATTGAGATGCTTGATGGTAGTAAGGAAGGGAAGAAGGCCAGAGTGTGCTCTCTTACTGAGTCATGCAGGGTGAAGACTAGATTAGGGTCATCAGTCTGGTCCTCTGAGGCGTGCAGGTACATGGGGTTTGTCATCTCCACTGTGCCCCCATTCTCTTCTAGACGTACATGACTGATTCCCTTCCCTCGCTGTCGTCGCCATGCCCAGGCTGCACCCACACCTAGGCATACCACCAATATCTGTGCAGAGTAATAATATATATCTATAAACAGAACAGTATGTATTTGTACTCTTCAAATATTATCCTTTCCCAAACACCTCAAAATTTTGAAAAATAACTATTATTACAACCAACTTCAACAACATATGATCACTATTCTCTTCCACCTTAGGTCTTTGTAACCTATAATATGAGTTGACAGGTGTTGAGGTGGAGCTTGTGACTAGACAACTCATTCCTAAATTTGACTTCCTCCTGTATGAACACTTAAGGGGATAGTATACTTTTGATAGAATGGAGTGCCTTGATTTTTCCATAGTAAGCCAGGAAACAGACCCAGAGGAAGGAAAATAAAGGTATCCTGTTGCCTGGAATAGTTTGGAGGAATCAGTTACTCCAAATTTACCACTCAAAACAATGTGCTATATACCCCCTTAATTATACAGTATATGATACAGACCAACATAAAGGTCCAGTTATGCCACTTGTACATTTGCACTAAATATAATGTACCCTTATAATGACAACTCACCGCAATGAAGATGCCAATGACTATAGTTGAGGCATTGGAAGTTTGGTTTTCTAAGATTTCTGCACTCGCCTTCTGTGAGGTTTCACACCGCATTCCTGAGTATTTATCTTGGCAACTGGGGAATAGAGACAATTATTACTCCCACCATGAAGACAGCTACTCTATGAATAAATATCCAGTGAGAATAGTTATATGTTTCTATTCTATTCCTAACTTCATCCTCAGTACAGTGATCAAATGCTGAGAGATTAACATAAGGTAAGAAAAATTAATATATGAAAGACTAACTTGCACGTGGGAAGAAGCGATGAGTCAGGGTTGGGGATACATGAGCCTCCATTGAAACACGTGGTGGAGGTACAATTGGTCTGTAACCCACAATTTTCTCCACCCCAGCCTTCATGACAGATACACTTTGCTACATTGTATGTTATCTGAAAGTAGAATCATAATTAGAAACTTAAATATATAATCTGCCAAGTATACATGTCCAAAACTATACATATAACAAACATCAACATTCTCACTAATCAGTAGAACAGACATTTGTAAAGGATTTTGACAATTTTTATTACTTTAGTCTTATTCAAAATGATTTTCAAAGAGTGAAAACTGAGGAACGATGTTGATGGGTATTATGGGTCAGTTTAGTCATGGAAGTTAATGCTCTAAAATGAAATCTTCAACAAGTACAGCATTGGAAAATAAATGTGAACTATGTTATACAAATAAAAAGTTTACTTTTTTATTTTCATTATTAAAACTATAACAACAATAGGGTAGATTGGCACACCTGACAAATCCCACCATGAAGACATTGTAACTGATTGCAAATGTTTTGGTCTGGACTGATCTGGAACTGGCAGAGATTACCAGTGTAGTCACTTGGACAGTCACACAACC
Source organism: Petrolisthes manimaculis (assembly GCA_034508575.1). Taxonomy (NCBI): domain Eukaryota; kingdom Metazoa; phylum Arthropoda; class Malacostraca; order Decapoda; family Porcellanidae; genus Petrolisthes; species Petrolisthes manimaculis. The sequence goes on along the minus strand of JAWZYT010000152.1, from coordinate 67,211 downwards.
CCTGGCCTCGGATTACATGACAAGTTCCACCATTTAGGCAGATGTTTGGTTCACAAGGGCCCATGGGAGGCAATGGTTCCATGCAGCGTCGACCAGTGTATCCGGGTTCACAGTTACATACAGCACCTTCTGACGTCACATGGCACGAACCCTGACAAACCAAACCTAACCTTTAATTGGGAGATCTGATACATAATGCTTACCTATTGTCATATTTTTAATATAGAAGGTATTAGCATTTTACTTAATTTCCAAAAATGTTCATTGTTAAATATGTAAAAATTTAAAGAAAATGTTTCAGAAACATGACACTGATATTACAATTCTGATTATGACTTTGCATTTTAAATATAGCATTACAGATCTTAACGAACTGGTACGGTTTCTTGACAGAAAGGAATCCAAGAAAAATATTTAAGGTGTTATAAATCAAGACTCGGATTTATGAACTGCAATTTGAAGAAAATCAAAATTGTTTACCTGCAGGTAAATTAAAGACCATATTTTTCACCAGTTCTGAAACATTCTTACTTCTAAAATAGACAAATTAATCTCAGGCAAGCTGAAACAACTAAGACTGGAAACATAACATGGGATCACAATAAAGCATGGTGGTTGTCTTACTCGGTGGCAGAGGTGTTCACAGTCATTGATATTGCACCTGTTGCCGCTGTAGCCAGGGAGACAAACGCACGAAGGGTCCTCTCCCACCAGGGTGCACTTACCCTGGGTCACACACACATGCACATAGGTAAACACAAGGAGACAATGTACATATACATGGATTGGTCTCTGCACAATAAGTAAATATCTGGTCAACCTCATCAGTACACAAACCTAACCACTGAGAACATGACTCCTGGCTATTGTCACTCTACCATGAGCCTGTTCTCAGAGTGCCTGGCTTGGATTATGATTGGATTGCCAAACATTTACCAGGAGACATAATTCAAGCATGGGGTGGGACATTCTCAGTGGAAAAAAACAAAGTCAGGGTTTTAACTAATAAGTAGTGAGGGTTTAAACTATGCTGTACTATTCTCAAGCTGGAGATGAATTCAAACATAAGGATGTACTGTATATAAGTTCAAAATGATAACAAAGGTCTTCAATGTCTATGAGGAAGTCAAGGAGAAAGAATAGGAAACACTCAGCCTCATGGTTTACTCTACTATAGTCCTGTACTAAAATTTTAGGACAAGTTCCAAGTCTAATATATATGTGAGGTGTAAATACTACCGTAACATTTCTCTGGAACTATTACACCATATTTGTGGGAATTATTCTAGCAGCATATGTTATGAATAAACAATAGTTATAATATATAGCTAAATAAACAACAGGGGCTGCTTGGCCAGACAGCTTGAGGAACTTCAACAACAACAACAGAGACAATATAAGGTCAAGAAAATAAAAAGTGGTTAAAATCTAGAAATCCTTTTTACATTGAAATACAGTATCACTTTCCAGAGGCATCTAATTCACACTATATTTTCTTTGTTTTAGCTACCAGTATAGCACTTCATAGACAAAGTACAGGAAAAGTCCTTGACTTTTATAAAAAATTAAGAGTGAAAATAAAATGTTTTTGTTGAACTGAAGCCTCCTAAAAATACTGTGTCAAAAACGTCAGTCTCAATCTTGGTGGTATTATGACACAGTTTGGAAGATTAAGTAGCCACTGATTTATAATCACCATTTTACCAATTTAAAAAAAAAAAATTCAAGGCACTTCATAGAAGGTGATACACCAGTAGGTCCTACCTATTACTTTATCATGATTGATGGTAATATGAAAAATTATTTGAGTATGTATGAATAGAGATTTTAAACACAAAAAGGGGACTTTATGGATTTCAAATTCTTTCACCAAAGAGAGAAACTGAATCCAGAACAACACAATATTTTTCAATGAAGTTACAGGTACAGTATAAAAAAGAAGACTGGGGAAAGATTAAACAAAACCTTCAGGCCATTCAAGCAGAAATGTTACTAAACTAAACATTATATCTTAAGAAGCAAATCTATTCACAGTAAAGACCTTCACAAACAACTTAAGTATACAGTACTAATGCTCCACTGCAAAATATTCATACAACACAATCTAGATCTCAAGCAAATAAAATAAAAGGCAAGGGTCTGGATGAACTACAAATACAAATAAACCAACCACCAACTCACCTGCTGACAGTAGTTGTCACATACATAATGCTTACAGTTTGGTCCGTGATATCCCTTGGGACAGCCACAACCCAGCTCTGTCACAAAAAATTATTACATATATTGTTTTATGTATTATATCCTAAAACAGAATTGTACTACAACAAAACATAACTATACCAAGCTTTGTGGCAGGATGGTGATGCCTTGATATTGTTAACAACGACAATCAGTCTTATGAGAGTGATAGGCCAGGACACAGAAATAAGATTGTGTGAGTAGAAGGAGAGTACTGTACTCTAATGCCTTTGAGAGGCTGCTGAAACAGGAAACAGATCAGTATATGAGAACAGATATGAAATGGGACACCAACTTCCTCTATTGCCATTTTAGCATCCATCCAAGGAGCACTGGTCTAATTGACTGGTGTCCAAAACTGTACTGTAAAAATAATGTATTACTCACGTCCTGACACGCAGTTCTGAATCTCACACTTGCGTCCTCTCCAGCCTTGGTCACACTGGCACATTGGTGCACTCAAGCGGATGTCACACACACCCTGAAACACCATACAAACATTACCTCACACCCTGAAACAATATATAGTATCATACAAATAAGATTCTAGAAGCATATTTTACATGGTCAAAATGTGTATCATCTAGTCCACTCACATTAATGCAGTAGTCGTCACAAACAGAGTACTGACAGTTGGTACCATGATAGCCTGGGGTACATGAACACTGTGCTTTGTCTGGTGATTGGGGTGAAACATAGCATCGCCCTCTATTCTCACATACAAAGTCATCACACAGTTCTCGGCATCCATCTTCTGCCAAAGCATAGTAAACAAAGGAAGAGTCAAGACTATGGTTACCTTTGCTACCTATTAGTTGTTATATGAGGCACAATAGCTACATTTAAATACAGTAAATACAGAACAATATCCATGTATATATACTGTGGAAGTCTCAGGCACTGCCAGGTTAGTTTATAAAATACTGTATGAAAGGACACAATTTGTTGGCAGAATTATTAGAAATGGACGAAGGAAACAAAAAAGCTTGTGTATGACAGGCAAGAGTGGAAGAAATTCACAAAGAAGAGTGTCTGTTTGGGATGACAATCTGGCTTTAATTTCACAGTTCATAGAATGGCTCCTTTCATCAAGGGTAAATGAATGAACTTTATTGTACAGTACTTGTAGGGGGGAGGCTGAGCTATTATTATATATTTTTTGAATCTGTGGCATTAAAGTAGTAGTGGACATGAAGGTGGCCTATTCCTCAAAGTATTCTATGCCTTTCTCTGTTATTTCCATCTCTGGGTGTGAAGCTTGAAAAAGAATAATGGTGCCATGATAATGAATAACATTTTAACTTACCATTGTTGCAAGTGTCACATTTTGAGCCGATCCAACCTGGCTTGCAGTTACAATGTGGTGTCCCTTGAAGTAGTTCACATGATCCCTGGAATACAAAGTTGAGGACACAACCGAGTTGAAAATTAATACAGAGGCAAGTGGTAACCTAATGGTAATAGTTTTTAAACAATAAATTATGTTTGTGTCCCACTGCATGTAAATAATATCACAGGGACAAGAAAGAGTAGAAGCATTATTCAACTGCAGTTCTTTTACATGAATCATGTCTATTCTCATTTATGATGCATCGTGAATTACAGCTCCCTGAAACTTCAAGTTTAATGCATGAATATATTGAAGATATTAATAAGAAGCCCCATGGTGTCTTACATGTTTGCAGTAGTCATCACACAGTGAGTTGCTGCAGTTAACACCAAGGTAGCCACTGGCACAGGAACAGAAACTAGAGTATTCGTTACTTCCACGAAGCTTTAAGCGGCAAATCCCACCGTTCAGACACTTCTTGTCCTTACACTGTTCACAGTAGTCTCCTGTAACATATACCAACACATAAACACTTTTCATATGTTTTTGGTATAGAAGGCATAAAGATTTTAGGTACAATGAATGCAAAATATAAAAAGAAGAGACTGAATACCCTATAAAATGGGTCACACTCACATCTGCTCCCCCTTTCAATTTCATTTGCCAAATGGGAAACCCCTGAATTCAAAGAGTTAAGATGCCTTTTAGATACAGAAAATTGCACTACATTACTAAGAGATTTCTACAACTGATAAAAAATAAAGAAAGAATCACACCTTGGAAAGATGAATTACAGATACAATATTCTCTGTCTTCCTCTTCATCTTTCACACAATTGCCGCCATTCTCACAGGTGATGGAACAAATGCTGAGTGGAGTCTCACACCTCTCCCCTGTCCAGCTGGGTCCACACTGACACCTCAGTTCAGGGACACCGGCTTTGTTCTCAGCCTTGGGATTCACTGTACAGTGACCATTGTTTTTGCAGTAACCAGAACACCTGTAAAACAAAAAAGAATATTGTAATAATCAATATTAGATAAAGATTGACAATTATCAATCAAAGACATATTAACCCTTTAAGTCTGATTCACTTCTCAAGTGGCTTTTGAAGACTGGTTCCTTCAATCCAATTGATTTAATGAGTTTAATAGGTTTGGGTTGCTGTTACATCCTGTACTTTACAAGCATCTGCAACTATGGCTCTATCCAGTCTGTGTGTGTGTTTTGGTGTGTACATGTGAGTGTTAAGTTGTCCATATCTAGGGCAATGTGTATTTGCAGGGTATAGGGTGTTGGTATGTTATACATATAAAAATATATACAATAAGCTACTTACCTATATTTTTCACAATGGAGTCCACTGTACATGGGTTGACACTGGCAAATTGGTCCATCATCAGTCAACACACATTCTCCCTTATTGCAGAAGAGTGGACACTCATCAAGCCTACTAAGAACTCGGATATGACACACCTTCACACCTGAAACACCAAACACTAGATAGTACTCAATATACAAAACAAAATAATTGGAAAAAACAGAATGGCAATTTTTCAGTGTGGAGGATAATAGCTTGGGAATCGTTCCACATAAAGTTGGTTGGATGCTAGGTGTTCAGGTACTGATGTAATAGAAACTTAAATAAATAAATAAATAAATAAAGGAGGGGCTGGCCCTATATGCCTGGGCTACCAAAACACATCCCAGAGAAATGGGACCAGAGTTTATTGGACCAGGGAGTCTGGGGGCCTCCGACTGCCAGGGAGATTGAAGGGAAGGACTTTGATATCACAGCCAGTGTTGTGGGCCCAAGTCCACATTACCACAAGAACTACAAGTGGGGCCACACCTTCCATGAGACCAGCCCTGAAGGGATCATAAGGGGGAGGGAGTTTAGACTGTTTCATGCAAAGGGATAATGCATCCCCGTGTGCTGGCAGTCCAAACAGCAGTGAGAAAAAAACAAAAAAATATATATATAACGAAATACTATACTGACCATTGTCCATGTATTCCCGGTACTCATCAGGGCAGTGGCAGGTGTAGTTATTGGGGCCCGACAGGAGACACATGGCATCGGTGTGGCATGGGTTGCTGGCACAAGGGTTGCTTACTGTCAAATATACACATAAGTAATAATTAATATGAGATAAACTTCTAAAAATGTTCAGACTTCATTATTTAAATATTGAAACCTTCCTTCTTACTCAGATATCAATCATTTCTTTCCTGGCAACAGATAGATATATTAGACAGACAAGCTTGAAATGTTATGGCACTTGGTCTTATATAATGGTTAGGATTGCATCATATAACTTGACACTGGGTGATGTGTGTTTGAAATGTTTGTGTCATATAGAGTGATACACCAATACTGTATAATACTACTCACAATTAGTATCCTGTTTCTGCTCCTGGACAATGAGTACATCTGTGACTTTAATATCATGATGAGAGATGTTGGTGGGAGGTCCTTGGTTACCTCGTCTGTCACCAAATTTGCTGATGCGTTTCACAGCATTTGTGTCCCTTGTGGTGAAGTATAGCACATCCTCAAACACATCCAGGCTGAATGGACTACCTTCTCCTGTTGAGTCAATGAAGGCAGGAAAATGTTAAAACAGATAAACAGAGGGATGGCAGTTTTTCATTCAACTCTGTTAACTTTTGATTATTGGAATCAGATATTTGTTTAGGTTGAGTGCAAATAATATTCATAGACTTCTCTTTGTCTCACCATGATTAAAGTGCCTGACTAGTTGTCTATCTGATCCATCCAACTTGACTGTCTCTATCTTGTTGGTCTTTACATCTGCCCAGTAGAGGCGAGCCATGGGGTAGTCTATTGCCAGCCCCACCGGTCCTAGTATGTTGTGTTCTACTAATGGCTGTGGGTCTTGTCCGTCCATCTTGGCAACATTTACCGCTGGGTTGAATCCCCAGTGTGTCCAAAACAGTTGTCTGTAAAGGGTCAAATTGGATTCTGTATAATATAACCTGCCTTGGACTATCAGAGTTATTCAATGACATATTTATGTGTGCATTTGGTTGTTTGCATAAAATTCATGTATATGTACTCCATATTCAAACCTATAAAAAATAGCTTCATCAAATAACTGACATTTTATAATTGTTCTATAATCACAAGTTAACTATAAAAAGACTGTACAGTCCTTGTTTTCTACTCACCCAGAGTAAGGGTCAACAACCACATCATGCATACGGTCAGTGTGTGTGGCCAGGAGGGTTACTTTCTGGGAGCCATCAAGTGATACAGCCAAGATTGTTCGATCACCAGAGTTGACCACATACACTTTCTTTGACAACCAGTCCACAGCAACACCACGAGGAGATGATAGACCTTTCAGCTGACAAAAATTTGAGATAAGTAAAGAATACAAGTAGGGTATATTAAATAGACTTGAATATATATCTGAATTAGATCACCAGTACATATTTCTGAAGTCTGGTTTGACTTTATGTGAGTGTGACCCATTATATGTACTGATATTTCTGTCCCTCATTTCTGCATTCTGTATAAAAAAATGGAAATGAAATATTGATGATAACTCTAGATAGAACTATAAATAAAAAATAATCCTTTTCATCAGGAGAGTACTCACCACAATCTTAAAAGGAGAGGTTGGTGAATCTCTTTTTGTCCTTCCATCACGGCCTACAGCCTGTTCATGAGTGGAGGAAACAGCCATGGAGAGTAGTGTGCTGTCGTGGGTGTTTGTCCAAAATGCAGTGGGATTTTTAACATACAGCACATCCAGACTGTGCACTCGAAGTCTTGCATGAGGCTGTGAATGGGATGTGATATTAATGCTTATATTTTCACTTTCATAATGAAGGAGTAAATAAAAAAGAGCTTCTAGTAAACATTAAATGGCATGCAGCATACTGTACTAGATACTGTAGAGTAGTACTTCATGGTGAGAAAAAATTGTACCATGCTAAGAAATGTTCTTTACTGAAATGCAAATAAATTTCTCTTAATGACAAAAGCAAAGTATGTGAATGATTACCGGATTTAGAGTAAGAATGTCTGCCGAGTTGCCATGTTTGTATGGGGAGAGTTTCCGCAAATGATTGTCATTGGCCACAATCATATAAGCAAGGTTTCCATTGGCAAAGCATGACTTCTGGTTCTTCTGTAGGTAGCTATGAAGGGAGTACCCTGGAGCACACGAACATGTATGGTTGCCTCCTTTCTTCTCATTACAGATTTGTGAGCACTGTCCAAACCTGTATGGTGTGAGAAGTGTTACAAGTATTATCATTGGAGAAGAGTGAGTGGCAAGAGTGAGTGGCAGAGGTACTGTATTGGTCAAAGAGTAATGAAAAAGAATTAACACCAGCATCTTCATTAGAGAAGAGGGAAAGGCAAAAGTAAGTGGCAGTGGAAATGGTGAAACAGCAACGAGAAAAGAAAGGTGGAATCTGTTCACTATAATGTTGCATAAAGGACCAAGAGTTCAGGCATATGTACTGTATAAGTAATTCAATTTTCTCTCTCAAATTTTCAAAAAGATTCTCTCCTCTCAACCCTGACATTTGTTTTTTTCAGATCCATGTAAGTAGCATACAGCTTCCTACCTTCTCTTTTATTGTAAAAGATGATCCTTGTATCCTCTACCACTTCTGTCAATATCTCAATAAAAACCCTCCAATCCAAATAGCAACAATTAAATATTGAACTAACTACTGTATATGGTATAAAAAACTATAAGGTTATTGTACTGACCTGCAGCCATGTGGACAGTCACTTTCATCACTATCATCAGTGCAATCGTCATAACCATCACACACATTAATCTTGCCGATGCAGTGACCATTGGCACATTTAAATTGACCAGGACCACATGTCTTTTTCCTTGCACCTGGAGGAGGCAAAGTATAACAGATATAATGGCAACTCATCCATATTTATCTTAACATTTTATGAAGACTGATTCCTCCTATGCCAGAAACAGATGCCCTCAGTGATACTAATAGAGGATCTGTTTCATGGCATACATAGTTTGGAAGAATTTGAGACCTTCAAATTCACCAACAAAAGAATCTCCCCTTAAGAACTATGGTCAGGCAATATATATGACAGAATATTGTTTCTGTCATGTTTTCTAAGCTGTCTCACATGTTCAGACAAAAGAAGGACAATTAACACTCACATAAGTCTTGAGTTTCATCGGATCCATCAGCACAGTGACTGACTCCATCACATACTTGTCTCTCCATGATACACATACTGTTGTTGCATCTGTCAGCAAGGGAAAAGTGGGTACAGTAAAGACAATACTACAATGTCTTTAATAATCATAAATCAACTGGTACCATAACATAATTCATATAACTGAAAATGTGCTTTATTTCAAAAATCTAACCTGAATCTTCCTGGTGCACATGTATGGTTGACACACATTTCAGGTTTTTCATCACTACCATCTGGACAGTCATATTCTCCATCACACACCCAAGATTGTACATTACAATGTCCATCATCACACTGGAAATATTCTGGGCCACACGTTACATTACAGTTGCGTTCATCTGACTCATCGGTGCAGTCTGGATCCATGTCACACACCCAGTCCCTGAAGAGTACAAATGTTGGCATAAAATAAATTGGTCTTTAGGTCTGTATATACTGTACTGTATTTAGAATTGCTTTATGACCTTTAAAACATTTTTAGAAAAGTAACACAAATTATTTCAAAAGTCATTTGGCCGAACAGAATAACCTTCATATATTATTTTATCCTTGAGATCTGAAGAACATCCCATAATGGATAATAGAAAGTATAACATGTGACTTACTGAAGAATGCAGGGTGGTGAGCTCTCACACTTGAACATATTGTCATCACAGTCCATGTGACAATCAGCCTCATCACTTCCATCAGAACACTGTTGTTCACCATCACAAGTCAGCTTGCTGGCAATACATCTGTCCATCAAGAAAAAACAAAGTGTATACTGTATTGGATACCTTACTTATATTTGCTTTTCGGTAACAACTTATGTTAAACGTGGTATGAAGATAATTTCATATATCTATCTGTGTTTCTCCACCCACATTTTATTTTGCCATTATCATGAAACTGATGACAAACAGACAAAATAAGAAATTCTAGACTCACCTTCCATCTTGGCAGCGGAATTCTTCTTCAGTACAATTTCTCTCACCACAGTCCACCTCATCAGACATGTCTAAACAATCATCTTCTCCATCACATTTCCAATGACTTGCAATGCATCTGGATCAACAGTGAATATTATGAGTGAAGAGAATGTGTATGATTTGATCAGGAAGGTATTACATGAAACTACACTATACAATACAATGATGCAATTTTTATCACTATAGTTTTAGTAATGTTGCTGTAATTATTTCTTTATAATACTTCTATATTTCTACTTACTCTACATTTAATTCCTGCTCATTTCCTTGATTCAAATGCTTAACATTGTAGTCTAGATAACATACAAACTTACTTGTTATTGTTACACCTGAACTCAGACTGTCCACAGGTCTGTGTTCCATTACAGTCCTTATGGTGTTCATCTTCCATATCTGGACAGTCAGATTCTCCATCACATTTCCAAGAACGTGGAATACATCGTCCGTTACTACACCTGGAGGGATGGAGAAGCAGCTGGATTAATGGAATGAAGTAAAAATGAACAATAAACAGTATGATGGGTGAATTCCTTAAGAAAACATCTGCTTCACATATGCAATTTACTCACCTGAAGTTGTCCTCAGGACACTGCCGGATAATGCAATCTACCATCTCATCTGAACCATCAGAGCAGTCCTGGTCTCCATCACACACCCACACCTGTATCAGGAAGTACACCTCATAATATATCTTTTCATACCAAATGGTTATCATCATCATTCACCTTTAACTTTAGTAAATTTACACACACCAAAAAAAATTTATTACATGAATTGATATCTGAGCTAACATCAGAGAATTCTTGTACTACTGATTAATAATTGTAATACAGTAATAAGCATTTCATAGAGAAGATGACTTCATAGTCCCTTACCTCAAATGTCTCTTATCATGGGCATGAATCATAATTTTATTTTATAACTATTTCCGAGCCACAAAGAGCAAACTGGCAATTACCTTTGGAATACACATGGAATTGTTGCAAGAGAACCAGTCAGCAGAACAGGAAGGTACTGGACAGTTGGCCTCATCCTGGCCCCCACTGCAGTCTACCTTGCCATCACACTTGCGACTCAGAGCAATGCAGTATGCTCCGGTGCCATTGTGCGACGGACACTTGAACTGGGATGGCACACACGAGTACTGCAACCAAGCCAAGAAAAATAACATAGCATCAAAATTACTGTACTTGAACTTACCTTCTACATCTTTGGATACAAAATTTGTGACAGAAAGGGAATGAGGTCTTACCAGATAATACTAGATAGTATACCATTTCAATAAATCAATTCTAGGCCTAAATGACATTCTTCTATTCTTTGATCACACCAAACCTTTCATGGATTTCAGTATTTTTTGCCCAATAAATTCTTTGGGCTCTTCATACACCACAGCATTTCCATCTCTACTGTTCTTACTTTCAGTTTTTCATTCATGTAAATCTAAGTTTTGACAACTGTGTATAGTTTGACATAAACACTTCTTGTAGTCCTCAAGCGGCCAATATACAGTTACCTAATTAGCCCTTTATTTGTAAGCTGTGCTCTCATCGCACCCATTACATTTCCCAACTTACACAGGTTATTAGTGACCTGTCATTATTGTGACCTTACCTGATCACAGTCTGGCTCATCTGAATTGTCTTTGCAATGATCTTGGTTGTCACAGATGAGTGATGGGTGGATACAGTGGCCATTTTTACATTGGAACTGGCCTGGAGTGCAGGTATACTCTGGACAGTCCTCAGGCTCATCAGAACGGTCACCACAATCATCCTTGAGACAGTGTTATCTATTAATTATATGTATACCACGGCAGAACTAGAACTCTCAGTAAGAAGAGTTAGGAAGGGATGGGTATAAAAGAAGTGATATGTTTGAGATACAGGTAAAGAGCCAGCGAGGTGGAAAACAAAATTCTACCACTAAACCTGGGGGTACTCTAAGAGTTGTTTATTGTAATTCATTTACTGTACTCTGGAAATAAATTATAGAAAACTTTTGATATATGGGACACAAGGCTTACCTAACCATATAAAAAATGGTTGGTGATGGGATTGCAACTTCCCTACACCACAGTATAACAATTATATGACTTAATAATACAGTATTGTTACCTGTGTATCACATTTCCACCAGAAAGGTATACACTTGTAGGTACTGTTACACACGAACATGGAGGAGAGACAGTTGGACTGGCAAGACACTCCATCAGAGGCCAGGTCAAAGTTTTCAGGACAGGTACAAGTCCTGCCTCCTCCTGGGGCCAACAAACACATGGTCTTGCATCCTCCATCATCCTTACAGGGATTGTCTTCAACTGATGTACCACACAAGTCCAGGAACACAACAACAAATTATTACACTACATTACACTACATTCACATGTGTGAAAAAAATACAGTATACTGCAATACTCAAACACAAATTTAGATAACACTTACAACTGCTCCAATTTTACCAAGACTACATTAGCTTATAATTCAAAGCCGAGAAAATAATTTGCTATACATTTCTATTCTAGAACATGCAAGATACATAATCTATCAGCATTATTAAACACAACAAAGAAGAATAACTCACGGGGCCTTTGTCTGAATGGATGATAAACATGTATGTCCATTGGTCTGTGGATAGCATTGTAGATGGTCTGGAAATTTTTACCCGTATATTTCTCTGCTCGCATCACACTTTTTGGTTCCCAGTCCGTCCAGTACAAGTAGTCCTCAAACACAGTGATGGCAAAGATGTGACGCACATACTTCGAAGAATCTAAGAAAATAATTAATAGTACAGTATATAGCCTACAAGGGATGAACAACAAGACTTCCAATTATGTTAACATCAGTTATATGAGACTGAGGTGAAGTACTGCAGTAGGTTGTTTATTATTATAATCATATACAGGCACAGTACAGTACAGTATGGTAATCTATCAATACATATTCTAAGGAAGTTAAATATATAGAATACAGTACACCAAGTGAGGAAAGCAACTGATGCAGTGAAAGCTCTGATCAAAGCTAAAATTATGCTATAAACAGTGCATGAGACTAAATGAGGTGTGGCTGATAGCAACACAGACATATGGCGATGAAAAACTGGTATGGGATGGATATGAAACATTATGAATAAGACATAAAACATACCTTGCTCTTTAATGACTCTTATATTCTTGCCATCCAGGTCTGAATAAGCAATGTAATCCTGGTGAGCGTCTGCCCAGAAGAGTTGGTTAGTGACGTAATCAATGGTGAGGGCATTGGGCCAGCCAAGAGAAGTGTTGACAATGATCCGTTGGTCAGATCCATCCATCCCAGCTTTACCTATATGAGGCAGGTTACCCCAGTCTGTCCAGTACATGTACCTGTTAGAAGAGTTTTGTATTTCAATACACACACACACACAGTTAAAGTACTTTACACCTTACTAAACTGAAGGGAAAGGGGCAAGACAAAAAACCAGGAGGCTTACTCTAGGAAGGAGTAGCATTCTATGTTCCGATTCACAGAAAAGAACAGTTAAGAACAAAAGAAGCATAAATGATTTTGAGTACCATATCCCAAATCCCAACTAAAACAAAAAGGTTAGAGCCTCACCCATGGAAAGGATCAAGCACTATGGCTCTAGGGTCCAAAAGCCCCTCGCTGACCAGCACCTTCCTGTACAGACCAGTGAGCTTGGAGACCTCAATGGTGTTCTTGCCCTTGTCACACCAGTACAAGTTACGTGCCACCCAGTCCAGTGCAATACCATCAGGACTCTGGACAGCTGATTGCAGTACCTTTTGTTGGTGGAGAAGTGGAACAAAGTGTTATGGAGATTTGATGCTGTTGGTTGACAGGGAGGAGACTTTCTTCATACTGTGTCACAAACTAAACCATCCACGAATATATTGGAGTACTGTACATGTGTCCTCGGCACACTCCACAGGAATCAATAGCTTTTAGATGATACCTTTTTATATGCTCTTTCTATTCATTCTCTCAAAAATAAAATGACCACTTACAGTTTCAGATCAACTCTCACCTATAATCTGAGTGGATATAAATATTTTAACTACAGTGATGGATTTAATCAGACTGCCTCATAACTCCATATATATATACATTATATGCGTAAATCCACAAAGAAGGAAAGGTTAAACACAGAGTCCAAAGCGCTTTCGTGTATTCACATCTTCAGGGGAAATACAGAATTGTGGATTTACGCATATTCCTGGATCACATGCCCCAAGTGATTTATTTGCATATACAGTACATTATATATACAGTATCTCCACCTAGACTCACTCATTTCCATATTAACACATTCATATTAAAACTCAAGTCAAAACTCCATCACTACCTAGTGTTTAAATCATGACTGCATTACTACCTCAACTTAAGACACACTCATTCACTTCTACATTACTATTATTCACATTGACATCTTCCTTATTACTGTACATAACCTATAAAGGTCTGTCATTATTGCACCCTCAACAACTATCCACCTTCCTGGTCCACTCACCACAGGCTTTCCGTCTTGACACATACGCTTGATGGAGGAAGAAATGTGAGTGACATCAGACCAGTACACACAGCCACTAATGTGATCATAATCCAGACCCACTGCATTTGTTAGATTGGCAGCCAGCAGTTCACTGTTGCTCCCATCCAGGTTCATTTTACGTATGTAGTAGTGGTTTGTGAAGATGAGCTTAGGTGTAACCGCTGAAAAGATAATATCTATTGGAGGAGGAGGCTGGAGAGAGATTATAATGACCGAGATCATGATGACTAAAATGCTCTAAGAAGGCTAAAGATTGTGGTTAATGATATGAACTGTCTGGGGAATAAGGAATGGCATGATAATTATATCACCATCATTAATCTACTCAAGAAATGGAGTACTGGTAGAATTTGAATGCACCACCATTTATATTCTAAGATCTTATCTGAAGTTGCTTTGTAAGACTTCAGTATTCTATTAGTTCTCTTGCTTACTTTAATAATGTACATCCTAATTTAACTTATATCCAAGACCAAAAAACAAAAATTATATGAAAACTATACTGTACTTACTTGAGTTAGCTCGACACTTGTGTCCATTATTTTCTGCAATGTAGCCATCGGCACATGAGCACTTATAGGATCCAACAGTGTTTTTACAATAATGAGAGCATGGGTAGTCAACACACTCATCCACATCTTGACACAGTTTGGAGTCACTGGAGTGGACAGTGTAGCCAGGATGACAACTGCACTCATACCCTATTGGTTTGTCATGACAGATCTGGGCACACACTGGTGGGTTGGACTGATTGCATTCATTGACGTCTGAAAAATAAGACGGTCTTTTAACATTGGCTCAATTAAGACAGGCTTTCATATTGGCTGCAGGGAATACCCATGGCATGTTCATACACTACTCTAAACTTATATATTAACATAATTACCACAACAATACATTCTCCAGATCACAAAACAATATAAAAAATGCACACATGATCCGTTACTATTTTTTTGTGACTTACTGCAGAGGTTCTCATCAGAGTAATCG
Source organism: Petrolisthes manimaculis (assembly GCA_034508575.1). NCBI lineage: Eukaryota > Metazoa > Arthropoda > Malacostraca > Decapoda > Porcellanidae > Petrolisthes > Petrolisthes manimaculis. The sequence continues at coordinate 51,910 of JAWZYT010000152.1, read as the reverse complement.
CTACAGTCATCCTGGCCATCACAGAGCTTGTCCTCAGTCACACAGACGTTGTTGTTGCAAGTGAAAAAGTTCTTCCCACACACCACCTTGCTTGGGCTGCTCAGAGCTGGGGGGAATGGACAGACAGGGAGATAGGTCAGTACAAGACAAAAACAGTACTGTACAGCAGGAGTAGGAGGTAAGTCAGTGGGGGTACAAGGAAAGCAGCAGCAAATGTCAGTGGAGAAAAGTACAATACTGTATAAGTAAAAACAATAGGATAAAAATGAAAATCTGCAGGAATAGCAGTAGTAGTAAGAGGAGGTGAGTAAAAGTAGAAGTCAAAACTGTAGGAGAAAAAAACAGAACAGAAGTAGAATGAAACAAGGTAGTAGAAGTAAGAAGAGGAGAGGATGATAAAGAGATGAGGGGACATTCAATGAGATGCAGAAAACACAAGGAGAAATGACTGGAAAGTATAATGAATAAGAGAAAAATTCATAATAAAATATTGTTCGATATAATAGACAAACATAAAGAAAACAGGCAGCTACAACAGATAGGAGGACAACACTCGAGATTTAAAAAAAAATACATAAGTGGGTAATAGGTTTCTGTATAGGCCTACCTCGGTGTAACCTGGCGTGAAGTGACCTTAGATTTTAGTTTGAGTGTGCCAAATCTCCGAGAAATATATTATATTCATTTATTGTTTACATTGTGAAGGCAAATACCATATAAAGTTTAATACATGCAATCAGATTCCTCATATATAGTTGCATATATGTGCTAATTTACAACAACCTGGGTGCAGTAATTTGACAGAATAACTCAACCATACACACACACTATTAACAAAAGCATACATAAATTTTGTCCTATCAGTGGTATCAAAAGTATATCCGGTTATTCTGCATAAGAGGTCCACTTGGATTGTTCACACATTTCATACATTTTCATGCATATTTTTATTTGTTCTATTGATTGTTGCCCATAATATTGTGAGGAGATAACTTTTTTACCCTAACCTGACCTGACCAGGACCAAGGCAGACTACCGGGACCTAACCTGGAAAGACTACCGGGACCTAACCTGGAAAGACTACCGGGACCTAACCTGGAAAGACTACCGGGACCTAACCTGGAAAGACTACCGGGACCTAACCTGGGCAGACTACCAGGACTGTCCAATGTTTACAATGGCAAGAAAACACTGAACTTAGGCTCTGGACAGCTGACATTTTCTATATGCTATTATACCAAAAATAAGTGCAAATTTTTGTCACGTGGACCTTTTATGCAGAAATATCAAGTTGATTTCTCATTTTTCTCTTTTACTTCCTTCCTTTTGTTAACTTTGCCTCTAACTTTTAAGGCTCTTATACCCAATACCTGGCCAAGTATGAAACTGAAGCTGTGCTCGGAAACTGCTAGTGTAGACAGAAATGCTGAATCACCTACACTTCCTGGGCAGTTAAGCGCGTGAGGTGAATAGTTACGTGGCTACGTGCTCATCTACGTGCTCACTCTATATGAGCTCCTTCACAACAGTAGTAATGGACGATTTGCCTGTGTCTGCATCCTCAGCCAGGCCTTTAGGGTGGACAAAGGCGCTTACTCTGCAACTTATTGAACTTTTTTTTTTTTATAGGGACTGGCCTTGTCTATACCAGGTCAAACACTCCTTTTTTCTTCAAAACTAACCCTGCACTTAAAACATAAAAAAGTGTAGCCAAGCCAGCCATCCGTCATCTTTTAGTGTATCCTGAGCTGGTTCCATGTAAACACACACTCCGTTCCACAGACGTGAGCACAGTGCTCTGATACCTCGAGTCCTCGACACTGATCCAAAGTGGCAAAGTGTACGCCGAAACCATACTTGGCCACGTATCGAGTAGTAGTTAAGAGCCTTTAAATACAGTTATCCCATGCTGGAACTATATAGCCATGCGATAACGTAAATACATAATGTTTTTGTTTGGTACAGGATGTAGTTCAGGAGTAATAGTATTTCCGGTCTTACATTGATTCTATGCTATGAGTTAGTGACGATAAAGGGGTTATTTCTTGGCGTGTCGGTGTAGCCAGGATACTTATAATAGAACAACCACGACAACCATCAGCTCACCTCAAAATCACAATTAAGACTATGCACTGTCACCCAAAAGGTTAAACTGGACCAAAGCCTTCTACAAGAGTGTAAAAACTCATGAGAGTACACGTAGACCTTAGACTTATTTTACCGTGACCTTATGATTGAAGCTCCTCCCTCTGCAATCTTTCACTTTACCTCATATCAGTGGTTTAGTCGCCTAGGTTCACTCCGATTAAAATAAGTGACGTGAGTGATTGTGTAGTCAGTATAGAAAAGAACGTGTGTGACTCAGCATCTACAGGTCTTTGTAACCAACACATACAGTATTATGAGCTCAAGGTTAGGTTACCGGCACTCGAGTAAGAAAGAATGTAGTGTAATATTATTTATAACAACAGACGACTCAAAAATCCTTGCTAAGTTAACACCGTAACACGTCTAGTGACTTGCTTGTGTCATAAGAGAGGTAGGTTCAGTTAATACTAATAATACTGATAGGTTTCACGAATCATTTTAGGTTCAACACTCGGTCCTTCCTATATTCCACGAGACCACGATTCTCTAGTGTCTACACAGACACTTTCTTTTGCATTAAAGAAGTCCAGACAACATTCATATCTTTAGCAGGCGTTCTGTATGGTCTTACAAGCTTAGTGGACCCCGTGATGTAGTCAGAAAATTAATTGGAAACTTGTTTCGTGGCATAGTCAGGAGGAATCAGCAACCACCAAGTCTCATACGATAAATATGGAGCAACCGATTCCTCCAAACAATCACAAGCAACCGGCCACCATTATATTTGCTGATCTCTGGTCTCATTTCCTAACATACTATGTAGGAATCAAGGACCTCTAATGTTTTAAAATTATATCATCGACTTAAATGTTGTTCTCATAATACAGTCGCGGTCAAAAATAATCATTCATATAGGGGTAACTCACGTAAGAGTTTGACAGCTTCCCTCTGTTCCTTAGCTTAAATAGGTTAACTACCATCTTTCAATTAAATAAAAGCAGATACGCACTACTTAAAACAAATACATCATATGTGAACGTGAAAATATTAGACAGTAAATTGTTTGAGATAGTAGTGATACCCATATGTGGATGATTATTATTGACCACGACTGTACATGTTTTTTTTTTCTACAAACCAGAAACTTATGATGATGTAAGATCTTGTTTGACTCGCATGACCTTTAAGGAGGTAATTCAATGTTGTTACATTGGAGTGGCATGATTCCTCCAAAGTATGCCAGGAAACAGGACCAAATGAACAAAAATGATGGTGTTCTGTTGCTTGGGATAGTTTGGAGGAATTCGTTGCTCCATGGTGTATAATTCAGTATGGATGTCTCTTCGCCGGTATATAAACAGTACAGTTATATATACAGCTTATATTACGGTGGGGGTTATGTACAGTCACGCCCAATAGTCCCGCAACGCCTTCCAATGAGACTGACATCCTAAAATATATATACAGTATATGATGTGAAACTGTATCTGTTGTTGTTGTTGTTGTTGTTTGTCTCGGTTAGTAATAATGGTTCATAAGTTTCACACAAATTGATCCGTTAAAGTCAGAATATTGGAGGTAAACGAGTCCTTCAAATGATGCCACGAAACACACACACACAACTATATGGAAGGAGCTAGCTTGTTTCGTGGTATAGTCAGGAGGAATCAGAAGCCTCCAGTTCTCATACACGATCACAGGGTCGTTAATTCATCGTTTCCTGTTATACTTTGGAGGAATCAAGAATACGCTCCAATTTATCTAAAGTATACGATGGCCCTTTGAGGGGAAATATCTCCTGTGGTCAAATTGGAGGGCCACGAAACAGATCACCTCAAGGTTACTTTAACCCCATAATCTATTTTCTGGGATAGTTTGGAGGAATGACATCCGTAGTTTTTAAAAAAAATGAGGGCCCTTACTGGAGCTCTATGAACCCTCCAAACTACTCCAGGCAACAGATTCCCTATTCGAAACACTGAGGCGTTTTGTGGCCTGGATTATTTGGAGGGTTCATAGAGCTCCAGTAAGAGCCCTCAAATGTTTTAAAACTACGGGTGTAAGGGTCGATATTCACAAAAGCAAAGTTCACTCTTAACTTAAAATTGTATTCGTAAGCATTCATTCATGGCGAGGACCCATAGTACCCGACACTGCTTCGAAAACATAACAACAGCTCACACAAATAGAAATGAACAAATACAAACATACGAAGAACAAGTCCAAACTCTAATAAGATGTTTTATGAATACCGGCCCTGCTGTATCCTTCCTATTTTTGAAGAGAGTGTGTATCCTCTTAATCTATTTTCAGGGATAGTTTGGAGGAATCAATGTCCTTCCAATTTTTGAAGTGTGTGTCTCCTCTTTAATACGACTTGTTGATTGTTGTCAGAGAGGAAGAGGAAGCGTCCAATAACAGCGTCGTCCCTTCCACACACAACTCACTCACGTCTCTCATTTCACCACCATTTCTATATAGTCACGTCTACACATCTCAGGGGGTCATGATCATTTTTTTTAGTCACGTCTCTTATTTCACAAACATTTCCACTCACGTCAATTTCCTTTTGTTTAATCACTGTAATTTATCCACTTCAACCACTAACGTCTTACCCAGGTATGATGTAATTATATATATTAGTCACGTTTCCCCTTATTTTGTATTTACTAAACAAAACTATTAGTATTGTGTTTCCCCTTTCTACTTAATTACTAGACAATCAATTATAGTGACGCTTCCCCTCTGATATGATCCTGTGGTTTTCAATATTATTATTATTATTATTATTATTATTATTATTATACGAATAGTTCTATACATTGGCATCTTACCTGTTTCGCTGACAGCCGAGGAAGATAAATGGATTAAGAGGAGGAGGAGGAGGAGGGAGGTACGAAGGAAGGAGGGAAGACAGTCTATCTCCCTCTTCCTCCACCTCCACATATACTTGGCATCATCAGACATGTCGTGGATTGTGACAACTTATATTATGTGATGGTGATTTAAGTGCATTTTCAACGGGGCAAGGCATCACCATACGACCCTCACAGTTACCATCATCATTATTATTATCAAAACAAGTCGTCACCATTCACTCAACACCCATAACATTAAAAACCATCACACAAATGTCACTGTAATTTTTTTCTTCTGTACACAAAGTATTGGTTCTCGTCACTTATAAAACAAACAAAAAAACAGGTAATTTTTCTTTTTTAATCAACACTGGAGGTCTATTTAAATTTATCCCCACCACTCACTACCATTTCTTTATCCCCATTACCACTTTGTCTCTTTCTTAATAATTTTCTCATTTCGTTTTTGTGGCGTGACACTTTCTTGGCAAGCTGTTCATGTTATATTTAACACAACACTACTGACCACTTGACTCCATCTCAACACAGTTATATTTAGGCTTGTCGCCAACTTGACTCAAGCTGTTGATAGGATTATACTTATTATTATTACATCTACTGCAACAACAACTACTACAACTACAACTACTACTATTACAACAACCGTACTACTACAACTGGTACTACTACTATTATTATTGCTACTATAACACTTTATATACTTTTATATTTGGCTATCGTTACTAATATTACACTTTAGCTGTGATGGTTGTGTGTGTGTGTGTGTGTGTGTGTGTGTCAGTATTTGTCGCTGTTATTACATGACGCATTACAGAAGAATTCGTGAATGCTACGGTTGTAAATGTTGTAACAGTATCTTTTTTTTATATATATATATACAGTCGTGTCAAATGAAAGGACAGACAACAACATCATCGGCTCCGAGACTAATAATAATCCGGTTCGGAATAGATCTCTTGCTGCTTATTTATTTATTTTTTTATTAAAGCGAGACGCAACTGGTTTATTAGGACGTATAGAACTGGAGTCTCATGTTGGTGTTGTATGTGTGTGTGGTGTTTACAGACGAGACGAGACGGGACGGGACGGGACGTGGAAAGTTTGTGTGTGTATGTAAGAGAGTTGAGAGTGAGATAATGAACGAGATTGTGTGTGTGTGTGTGTGTGTGTGTGTGTGTGTGTAAGAGAGTGAAGGAAAATGTGTGTGTAAGAAGGAAATCGTGTGTGAGAGAATGAAGGAGATTGAGTGTGTGTGCAAGAGAGTGAGAATGAACGAGATTGAGTGTGTGTGTGTGTAAGAGAGTGAAGGAGAATGTGTGGGTGTAAGAGAATGAACGAGATTGAGTGTGTGAGTGTGTGTGTGTGTGTGTGTGTGTAAGAGAGTGAAGGAGAATGTGTGGGTGTAAGAGAATGAACGAGATTGAGTGTGTGAGTGTGTGTAAGAGAGTGAAGGAGAATGTGTGGGTGTGAGAGGCTGAACTAGTATATGTGCCGTGTGTGGGTGTAACAATTTGAGATGATGTGGGCGTGAGAAATAATGAGTATGCATACATGGGTGCAGCAACAACAACAACAACAACAACAACAACAATGGGTTTGAGGTGTTGTTGTGGTGGCTATAAAAGAAAGAAATGTGTGTGTTGAGGTTATACTGATAGGTGACGGGTGTGTGGGAAAGATATGACTTATTTAATAGTGGTGTTTAAAGGGTTATGTAGTACAGGAAACGTATGGTGAGAGAGAGAGAGGGTGAGAGAGAGAGAGAGAGAGAGAGAGAGAGAGAGAGAGAGAGAGAGAGAGAGAGAGAGAGAGAGAGAGAGAGAGAGAGAGAGAGAGAGAGAGAGAGAGACTATGGTTGGAGTGTAAGGAAGAGAGCATGAGGTTAATAATGATGTGGATATGGGATTACAGCAAAAAGTGTGTGTGTGTGTGTGTGTTCGACCACCACCACCACCACCACATGCGAAACTCATCACGTCCCTGACCTTGGCGACACACAGACAGACAGACACACACACAGACATCCCTAGGCGGCAGTGCTGTGGGGAAGGGAGTGGGACGTGAGACGAAACGTGAGAGAGAGAGAGAGAGAGAGAGAGAGAGAGAGAGAGAGAGAGTGTGTGTGTGTGTGTTAAAGACGCGTGGGATAGCTTAAGATAGGAGTCAGGAGTCAAGTACCCATTCACCTATACAGTTTTAAATCCTTTTATATATATCACTGCATGTGAACGATAACACAAATAAGCTTTTACACATTCACAAAGTATTATAAAAAAAATCACGTATTCTGACTGACTGACTGACTGGTGCATTGGTATTACGAAGCCTGTGATCATGTATGAAAATTGGAGGCTTCTGATTCCTCCTGACTATGCCAAGAAACAAACTCCTTCTATATGGGTGGGTGTGTTTCGTGGCAATATTTGAAGGACTCGTTTTATCTCCAATTTTCTGACTATATACATCTAATAAGAAGTGGTGGGTGGTGGTGGTGGTGGTGGTGGTGGAGGGGGAGGATGGTACCTAAGAAGTGGTGGTGGTGGAGGGGAAGGGCATCTAGAAGTGGTGGTGGTGGTGGAGGGGGAGGATGGTACCTAAGAAGTGGTGGTGGTGGAGGGGGAGGGCATCTAAGAAGTGGTGGTGGTGGAGGGGGAGGGATCTAGAAGTGGTGGTGGAGGGAGGGAGAGTTAAGTGGTGTGTGGCTCTTAGACAAATAAATGTTGAGATCACCCTTGTTTACGTCTGGCCCTCTCTCTCTCTCTCTCTCTCTCCTCTCTCTCTCTCTCTCTCTCTCTCTCTCTCTCTCTCCTCTCTCTTCTCTCTCTCTCTCTCTCTCTCTCACTCACATCCTCTAATTCCTCTCTCTCTCTCTCTCTCATCCTTTTATTCATTCGGGTTATATCCTCACCACCTTTAGACTGTAGGGTCAATGTGGTACTGTATGTGTGTTTATCAATCTGTCTAACTGTTTGTTTCTCTTGTTAATACCGTTTGTGTTAAGCTAATGACCCTGTGATGTCTATAGTTGGAAATTGGAGGTACATAGGAGTCCTTCAAATATTGCCACGAACACACACACACACACACACACACATACATATGGAAGGACCTTGTTTCGTGGCATGGTAGGGAGAAATCACCACCACACCACCACAACCACCACTAACCAACCACCATCGCCACACTACTACCATCACCACCACTACTACCACAACCACCACAACCACAACCACCACCACCACAACCACCACTACCACCACCCATCACTACCACTACTACCATCACACCACCACTACTACCACAAACCACCACTACTACCATCAATAACCCATTCCATCCACGACACCAACACAATATCCTTCTCTCCCACCCATTATTATCATCATACAACATACAACACAACACTACCATTACTATCTTCTATTATCATACATACATACAAAACAAACCACTGTCACTATCCCCCATCATTATATCAAACCAAAATACTACTCAATCGGTAAACAAATTATGATATAAAAACACAACAAAATAATAAAAATAACAAAACAAAATATATAATAATAATAATAATGATACGAAAACAACAGGGAACTGAATCAGAAAAAATATGATACTATATAAAAAGGGTAATAGGCCTAATGATTTGGTAATAAGTGGTGAGTTTACTTTGGGTACACAGGAGTGCCTTGATTCCTCCAATGTATGCCAGGAAACAGGACCAGATGGATAAAGTAATGACCCACGTGATGTAGTCAGAAAATTGGAGGTTAGTGGAGTCCTTCAAATATTGCCACGAAACACACACACCTATATGAAAGGAGCTTGTTTTATGGCATAGTTAGGAGGAATCAGAAGCCACCAGGTCTCATACATGTTCACAGTTAGGGTTCTTTTAAAAAAAAGTTAATGGTGGCTGGTTTGTTGCTTGGAATACTATGGTGGTGGAATCAGCTGCTTCGGATTTATCAACATGTAATCAAATTGGAGGACTAATGATTCCTCCAAACACACAAACGAGTCTCTCTATTCAGTCTTGAACCAAACAAACAAACAAATAGATGAGTATGTAAGTGTTGTCTCGAAGTATATAAGGCTATACAACACTACATGAATATTCAATGTTAAGAGCCTCAACCTATAGTACCAACATGTCCCACTAGGCTACACCTGCTATTGTTTTATGTTGTGGTCGGTTTGTTTACGTTCAGCAGGTGTGTGTGTGTGTGTTTGTTTCTTGGGGAATGTGTGGAAATGCAGGAGAGACAAAGGTAGGTGTAGGTGTGTGTGTGTGTGTGTGTGTGTGAGAGAGAGAGAGAGAGAGAGAGAGAGTAGACGGTGTGAGACAGGGAAGGGGTGATTCAAGGAAGGAGTGAAAGAGTGAGAGAGAAGAGAGGAAATGAGGAGAGTTAGGAGGAGGTAAGTAAAAGCACGGTATAATGACTATAGAGTCCTTATACCGTGAGTAAAAGTGTGGGAGAGGTGAGGGAAGGAGAGAGTGAGATGAAGAGGGGAAGAGTTGAGGGAGTGTGAGAGGGAAAGAGGAGAGAGGAGGAGTTGTTGTATGAAGAAAGGATAGTGTGAGAGAGAGGGAGAGGAGGGAGACGAAGGATACAGTGTGAGGCAGGTGAGAGGGGCAGAGAGGGAGGAGGAGGAGAGGGGACTTGGGTGGGGAGCTCAGTAAAGGGTTGGGTTTATCAAAATATACACCACCCCGTCTGTACCTTACCTATTCTCTCTCTCTCTCTCTCTCTCTCTCTCTCTCTCTCTCTCTCTCTCTCTCTCTCTCTCTCTCTCCCTTGCCTAGGATATGAAAGAAACAGAAAGGATATAATGTGAATAATAAGATACGAAGGGACAGCAAAGGATATGAGGTCATGTGTATCCTATATATGACTATAAGCTTGGTGTAGGATATGGTTAGGAGGGGGGGGGGAGGGTAGGACATGAACAGAGAAAGAGAGAAAGAAAGAGAGAGAGAGAGAGAGAGAGAGAGAGAGAGAGAGAGAGAGAGAGAGAGAGAGAGAGAGAGAGAGAGAGAGAGAGAGACGAGAGAGAGAGAGAGAGAGAGAGAGAGAGAGAGAGAGAGAGAACAGCAAGGTCATTCTCCAGACGCTACTCAAGTAAGCCTCTGTTCCTCAATTCAAGGTCACTTAAAGGGGAGGAGTAGCAAGAAGGGGAAGAAGAAAGAGGCAGTATTGGAGGTACTGGAGAAGGTGGTGAAGATGGAGAAGGAGGTGGAGGAGGAGGAGGTAGGGATGGTGGAAGAGGAGGTAGGGATGGTGAAAGAGGAGGTAGGGATGGAGGAGGTGGAGGTAGGGATGGTGGAGGAGGTGGAGGTAGGGATGGTGGAGGAAGAGGTAGGGATGGTGGAGGAAGAGGTAGGGATGGTGAAGGAGGAGGTAGGGATGGTGGAGGAGGAGAAAAAGAGCACACCATCACACCATTGAAGAAGGGATCAGAAATACCGAAATCACGATCTGGTAAAAAAATGCAATGGAAGGAAGAAGAAGAAAACAGCTATGGAGAAGTCATCAACGACCTACCACAACAACAGAAGGCTACCACAACAACAGAAGGACTATCCCTACGCAACAAGGAGAACCTGCTTAGGAAAATACACAACGCCAACCATGCTATCAGTTTCAATAATATATATGAAATGGTTGTTTATATGAAGAACAGGACACTCAATGTTTATTTAGTTCGTCCAAAACACAGTGGATCAGTATTGGCTCAAATTGACTACTTCAGTTTTACAAGCAGAACAAGCAACTATACTGACGCTTCCATTGTTTCCTATTAACTTAACCCTCAGTTCAACCTGTCTTCTAACTAAACCACTTTCAATTCCCCTTGCCACTCGCACTACTGGGAAACCGGCTAAAGAAAAGAACATGAGCATTACTGAATATTACACTAAAGACAACTCGGATCATTTGTTTACGAAGCTCATGCCATCATATGTTAATTATCACAGCTTCGTTTTCCCCACTAATCCATTTACATTTCTCAACACTAGTGAGAAAATACCTTAGTTGAAAGACTAGCTTATACACATTTCTCTGAATTCGTGAAAAACACCACTGTTAAAATACCATACTGTTTATTTACATGACTGACGACCGTGCCATGAAGCGTCGAGGTAACTTGGTATAATCCTGGGAACAGTATTGTCTCGACACGCGCGTGGAATTCAGCGAATCTCTAAACAATGTGGAAAAATCTAAACGTATATATAGTCTCCCCAACACAAGAAAAATAAATCCCTGTATCATGCAACAAGAGGTGTTGGTGGTGGTGGTGGTTAGTTGCCTGTTGGGGTGTGTAACTGACTATGACCAACCACGCCACAAAATGATACCAACAAAACATTATAGAAAAGAGAATGTCATGTAGAATTGAAGACGGCAATATAAACACGATAACGATGAAGAGTTAAAAAAAAAGGATGCATGGTAGATTAAACATGACAGGGATGAAGAGTAAAAGGATGGTATATGTTATGATGCTGGAATATTTGTTTGGGAACGTGAAAGAAACATTTACAAGGTTCATAAAGAATTAGTAGCCTATGGCCCTATAGCCTGTTACAAACAATTGGGTAAGAACACAAACCACAACTAGCACACACACACACAATTGGGTAAGAACACACACACGCAATCCAACAACGATTGAACGACCACACATACACACACCACCAACCACACACACATATTATACAGTCCAATAAAGACCACACATACACACATTTACAGTCCAACTAAGACAATACATACACACACAGTCTAACACCGATCACACATACACACAAATATATATATTTACAGTCCAACAAAGACAAGACATACATACACAGTCTAACACCGATCACACATACACACACATATATATATATACAGTCCAACAAAGACCACACATACGCACACAACATCCATCCACACTTACGAACCACACACACACACACACCAGTATAACAGTCACCCATGAACCTCTCAAAAGGTCAACCAACCAACCAACCCACCAACCATAATCACAACATCATGCACCACTAATTAATGTGTCAACCTAATATGGCACCACCGATATTATTATTATTATTACAAGACCAAAACACTTCCATCAACCTTAGCGAAAATATATATTATGTAAAATGTATATCTACCGCTACACTATATAATTATTATTAACTATTATATTTGATTCCAGTTTGTGTAACAGTTCTTTTCCACACACACTTTATATAATAAATCATCATCAGCACACACACACACCATTAGAATGTAATAACAAAATGCAACGTCAGTTCACACAAGGTCGGCAATGTGATGTGTGTTGTCATTTCACGTGCGACCTTTACTTGTGATTTAAAGCTACTGTAAACTTTGCACTGCTTTTACTTTTGGCTTAAAGCAAAACTCTTTTCGTTGCACTACGTGACGTTTTCTGCTTCACTCTTTATATGTTAACACTGCACTGACATAAATCTTTATCTACTATCATCATCATACAACATTAATCTCGTATAGGTGACACAACGTACTACAAAGGAAACCATTATCCATTCATAATAGTGTCTGGTATAATGAAGAACAGCAAGTCACCAGTTCATGTTCTCCACAGAATACATACAGAAATTCAACAAACAAAGGCAATATTACTAAAAATGTCATATTGTTTTCACATGGTTTATAATAATCTATCCAGTATATCCCTTTGTTAGAATTGAACATCATCTGTTCTTCTATCTTCGCCATAAAGTACGATTTACACACATTTTCTTCGCTAACAATCGTCTTTTTTCTATTTAACTCTTTTCACCAGAACTTATTATACACCCGTGACCCGCCTTACGATGTGGCCCGTATTTGGTTTCTAGATTGTTGTTGTTGTTATTAATTTTGGTGAGAGAGAGACACTACACATACACTGTTACCCCTCCACTCTCACACCCAACAATGAGAGAGAGAGACTGTTACCCCTCCACTCTCACACCCAACACAGAGAGAGAGAGACACACACATACACTGTTACTCCTCCACTCTCACACCCAACACTAAGTAAAGTCAGTCAGTCAGCCAGCTCAGCTCAGCCATCCGGACCAGTTTACCACAAGACCACGCGCGGTTGGTCTCTGGGCACTGACTCTTGCTCCAGACTAGACAGACACACAGACATACACTTTTACTCACTTCCCTTCCCTCCAACTTCTTACTCCCCCCGCCCCCTCCACCCCACCATCACCAACAACGCTGCTCCCCCCCACCCCCAGACATACATTTTTTTACTCACTTCCCTTCCCTCCAACTTCTTACTCCCCCCACCTCCACCCCACCATCACCAACGCTGCTTCCCCCCCGAATCCCAACCCCCAACTCTCTTTCGTTATTCTCCTCCTCCTTTCGGCACCACCTTCCCCCCTTCATTACTCTTTTTAGTTACCCCACCACACAATCCCTCTCTTTCTCTGCTTATTCACCTCCTCCCCTTTAGCGTGTTTTTTCTACTTCCCTCGCTCTCTCCTCTCTCCCTCATAACCCTTTCCCACCTTCCTTCTCCATTTTCGTCTGTGTGTGTGTGTGCGTGTGTGTGTTCTTACTTATTTGTATCTTTACAGGATTGATTCAAGCTCGTAATGTCCCGTATTTTAATCCAATCATATTTTTCTTTAAAGTTATGTGTGTGTGTGTGTGTGTGTGTGTGTAAACCTTCCTCCTATTTCTCTATTTTATTCCCACCATTATTGTCCTTCCTTCCCTCCTTGTAATTATCTTCTCTCATCTCCATCTGCCTCTCTTTCCCCTTCCTACCTCCTCCTCTACCCACCCTCCACCTCTCTTTCTCTCTTTTCACTCTCTACCCTCCATTCTCCTGCTTTTCCTTCACTCCCTCTATTTCTTCTTACCTCCTCTTACACATCTTTATTTACATTGCACTATGTAACTCTTCTTCGTCTCTCCATCCGTCTACTTCTCATCATTTCTATCCATTCCATAATATATAATATAACCATCCCTGATTTATTCATAATTATGATAAAAATCCTATAAAATAAATATTTTTCACCGAACACCGTTACATACATTATTGAAAAATTCACAATTCTGTAATCATATAATAAAGTAAAGTAGAATGACAGAAGGCAAACTAAAATATGATGAGAGATAGATAGAAGAGAGGTACAGTCGGCCTCAGAAATTTGTATACACCACTGTGACATCAAGGGTTCATATCAACTAGAAAGTCTAATACAACATATATTTCCCAACCACAATCTTTTTTAATAATGTTATTTGGCTAAGTTTTTAATCAGTCAGTAGAACAATGCCTACAGTATGTGTAAAATAAAGACCCCTCTTAACCAATGCTGTGTATGAATTCCTGAGGCCGACTGTACATTATAATACAGTACAGTACGTAGTTTTCTGAATGACCATGTACAGTATGTGGTCTGAGACATGGATGGCAGCTACCTGACTCTTCCACGGAGCAGGCAACAGCCAGTATAGACATACTGTACACTGTACATAGCCTTTAAGGTTTATAGGGGACACAACATTTCACTTAAATATTATTATACTGTCCTATAGTACTGTATAAATTTCAACTTTAATCTTGTTTTCTCATTGACTGCAGCACCCAATGTCAGACCACAACACTCATCAGGGGTTTACACCGGTCACCATTACAGGTGCATCAACTCAACCACTACAGTACAATGCTTTGCATAATTCATAAAAATGTTGGCACTTGGTGAATTGTATTTCAGAGTGCCTTATATATATGTAAAAAGATAAACTATGGTACTCACTACAATTGTCTTCATCAGAACCGTTGCTACAGTCGTCCTTGCCGTCACAATGCCATACTTGGGGTATGCAAGTGAGGGAATCGCGACACTGAAATTGTCCCTCTGGACAGGGGGATGGGTGGAGGGAGGGGGTGGGGCAGGTGCTGGGCTCATCACTCCCATCCCAACAGTCCTCTACACCATCACAGTAGAACTCCTAACCAAACATAAACAAAGTTTGTGTTAGAAAGCGAAACGTCTGCATCAGACAAACATATCTATCACTTGTCTATCTATATCTTAGTTATAACTACTTCTGTAATTCTAGCTAAAAAGATGAAATTTAGAAAGGAAGTTTACAGCCTTAGAGCCTCCTTGATTCTTCCATACCACCTTTTGAACATTTATAAAATTCAAGATAATTGAACTGCTGGGCTGGATATGAGAACTTACCAGTGGGACACATTTCTCCTCAAATGATTGTAGGAGTGGGCATGTGAAGTGTCCAGGAGGGCAGGTAATCAGTATAGGTAGAGGGCAACCCTTTGGAGATCTCTCATCATCACCACCAACACAGTCTTCATCACCATCACAAACCCACTCATGGGGAATACAACGTCCACTACCATTGCATTTGTACTCATGCTCACACACCATTGTTTCTGTAGGGAATAGACATCACAGAACATTATCAACTCTGGCACATTTCTGTCACCGAGAACAATATGGTAATTGTTATGGTAAATTACTCAACCCACAGCTACAGTACATACTGTACACCTGTACTGGCTGCCCACCAATTTTAAAACATGAAGCAGAAGATGGAACCTTCATTTTCATAGTAAAAACATTCTGAGGGTTCATGAACAGTACAGTACTTAAGAAAATCAAACTTTTATAAAATCTTAACTTTTATATCCTTAATTTCTTATGGGGTAACATACCACAGTCATCAGGTTCATCGGAGCCGTCAGGACAATCTTCATGAGCATCACAGCGCCAAGTGTTTGGGATACAGTTACCATCATTGCAAGTGAACTGATCTGTAAAGGGAGAACAAACCGTGGCAACATTGTACAGTACTGCACTACACTGTAAAATATTTTAGAGGGCTATTTGATAAATATATATATACTGGTACATTACTGTAAAAGACAAAATAAAAACAAAGATCAAAATACAGCACAGGAACCCAAATAAATAGTAAAGGAAACACCAGTGAGTACCAAATCCCAGATAAAATATTAATCCCAAACAGACAGCAGAAAGTATAGAGTAATGATAATATACCCTGAGGACAAGTGTAGGTGCAGTTGAGTTCATCTGTTGATGGAGTGTCATTGCCTCCATCCTGACAGTCATCCTCTCCATCACATATAAACAATGGTGCAACACAGTGGCCGTTGAGACATTGGTGAGTTCCCTCTGGACATGACGAATTTCCTGCTGGCTCTGTTACTGAAGAGATGAAAGGAAATATGTTAATTGCCTATACTATCAACTTTACAACAGAGCATAATTGTTACTTTACTGGATAACCTCACCACTGATGGAAAGAATAATGAAAACACTTAGTAATTTAAACTACAGAATGTATTTCCATTTTTCTAAGATATGATAGGTCAGGAGAAACTGCAATGTTGTCAAAACTCCTTCATAAAGGTTATGGTGATTATGATGTGAAGTACAATACAATATTACGGTAACTATTCCATATACTGTACTGTATAACAAAAATAATCAGAGGTATGGTTAACAAAAAGGGACATGAAAATAACAGTGAACATTAATAGATATCTGTAACATATTCAGAATAGTACAGTACAGTATAATTATGGACATCAAGTGGTCCAAGACTGCAGATGAACAAATGTAAGAAAATAATCAAACATAATAGACACATCTGATTATAAGTACAGTGTTATAATCATATCTACCATATATAACACTATTTAACAATATATTACAGTACAGTAAATAACTATATGTAAACATAATAAAAACTTCCTCATTACATACTGGTACACATAGTCTACATAATATAGTACTGTAGTACTGTACTGTACAAAGATATTCATTAATATATAACACCCAAATACCAGGATTTACCAACAACACTAATACTGAATCTGAAACTTATTTGTAATTCATAAGAAGGATCTTGTAGATGTATTGGTTTGTTAATTTGAAGAGAGTCAAATTAATGTCAGAAGCCTAAAGGTCTGTCCACACGAGCGGACGACCCCGACGAGCAAACAAGTGTTACCAAATCATGGTGTGGACAACACAAGTGTGCCCATTATTATAGGCTATGGTCGATGGAATCTGCCGATGTGGTAACAGTGATAAAAAGCGAGGGATATTTCTCACTGAAAGTAATGCCCGTCGGGGCTGCCTGATCATGTGGACAGGTCTTAAGACATGACACCCTTGCATTAACTAAATAAATCTATTATCATTCTAAAATCTAGTCACTATAATGTAGCCTACAAGGATTTCTAATTTTTTCTAATGTTCTGTACTGTTGTAAAGGTTGTGCAGATCATGCGACACTTACATCACATTGTTCAATAATTTTCCTCCTGATGTTTAAGCAAGGAGATGGCAAATGATCAGTATGCACTAACAACAACTCCAGTATTGTATTCAACTAATGCAGAAATATAAAAAATGCAGTGATGAGGGTCAATTCCACAGTGGTATTTTTTTTTAACTTCCCAACCAACCACACTTGTAAAGCTTCATTATTTTTCAAAACCCTAGTATCCACATTCACAAAATCTATCCAACAGTTAGATAATGATGATAACTGCATAATTCTTTCGTTTACGCGCTTACAAACCAATACCAACCACTGTGGAATCGACCCTTAGTGTTTCTACCAATACACTGTATGATACGGACATCAGTTGGTACAGGAATATTAGTGCTATAGCTTATCTTTAAGTCAATGCCTATAATTTTTTCATTTACTACCAAATGGGCAATGAGAACTATAAATAATTATGGATCACAAACCTTAAAGTATATGCGTCTATTGAGCATAACTTTGGCTTGACTAATCTGTTTTCTTTTTATAGTTGAACTAAATACTGTAGGTACTAGACATCCACTATGTAAATCACAGTACCACAGAGAGTGACTACTTGACTGTCTGCCGTGCTAAGGGACTCACAGCAGCCCAGTTCATCCATCATATCAGAACAGTCCACTTCCCAGTCACAGCGCCAAGAGTTGGGGAGGCAGCGGGTGAAGTCACACAGGAACATATCAGGGGGACACGTGCCTCCTTCATCTTTTATCATGCCATCAACACAAGTCACATTCAACCCAAGTTTCCAAAGGAGGCAAGAGTGGATGGAATGTGTAGATGTGGGAAAAATAAGCTTACGGTACTTTCATATCTAGAAAATATTAAGAATTTGTGCATAGCAGCAATGAATGAGAAGAAAATTTACAAAAGATGATTACACAGAAAGTGAGAAGAGTTGTACTTTACAAGACTGTACTGAATGAGAGAAAAAGTGGAAGAGGAATTATATTTTTATACCCCCCAAAACTGGTTGATGTTAAGTTTATTTTCATGCATAAGAAGAGGTTTTACAGCATATATAAAATTAAAGTAAACAAGAGTAAAATGGGACAAGGGTAGTTTATATTTATACACATGATAAGGTTTTAAAAGTAAAGCAAGTAGAAACACACAGGCACATAACTGTACAATAGCTCCCAAAACTATCATTAAAGTGGCTTAGAAGGATGGCAGAATGAACAGGATGAAACTTTGTCCCTGCCCAATTGTCGTCTTGGTAAATGTCAGATACATCGTCCATTGTGTCAGAATGTATAGCACTTTATTTTAACGATAGTTTTGGGAGCTACTGTACAATTAATTTTATGATGACACACACACTACACACAAAGAAATGTGGCATAAAACTTTAACAGGTTTCATAATACAATACTGTACAGTACACACAAGATATGCAGCAAGTGACAAGAGGAAGGGCCATATTTAAGAACGTTTGTGGTGCATACGATGGCTCCATAGACAAACAACAGAGCCATCGTACAGTACCACACCATCCTATACACCATTGATGTTCTCGAATACGGCCCAAAGAATGTAGGTACTCTTGAAACCGCAAAACTCTGCCAAAAGTGAACAATAACCATCCCCACCTAGTTATAATGAAAGTATAATATGGGAAAGGTTACCAAAATAACACCCTCACACTTAACACTGTAAGATCATATACAGGGAAGAGTTGGGAAAAAGAGAAAAATCAAGAGAAAAGATAAGAGAAGTAGAAAGAAAAAGGAAACAAAAAAAGAGAAAAGATAAGAGGAGTGGAAAGAAAAGAGAAACTAATAAGACGAATGGCATACTCACTGGTGGTACAATTTTGTTCATCCGAGTTATCCCAGCAGTCATTAGTTCCATCACAGATCCACTTGGGTAGGATGCAGTTGGTGGTATTAACACAGTTGATGAGCTCAGAACTATTATATCCTATCCTTGTATATGACACACAGTCTGGTTTGGCTGAGGAGATCAAACACACCATAAGTTGTGCATTGTAATTCATATCACATTGTATATGGATGTAACTTCAATTATTTCACTTCATCACTATCATGTAAATCAATCTATTCTAAATACAGTATAGTAGTACAGGAGTAAGAAATGTACTCAAGATTTGATATTATTTTAAAATTGTTATAACTTTCCCTAGTATGAATGGTGCTTCTTAATTTAGATTTACTGTATTTTGTAGGTGAAGGTAAAAAAAAACAAAGTTCAACTCACGGCAATCCATCTCATCACTGGCATCTGGACAGTCCGGGTCAAAATCACATCTAAGGTGAGCACTGATACAAAGGCCAGATGTCTTACAACGAATCTCATGTTCATCACATTCACAGTCACTCTCATCACGGAAATTTGGACAATTAGCTTTGCGATTACACACAGCTGCCTGCGGTACACATTGTCCATTACCACATGAGAAGTATCCTTCACGACACTCACGTATCACTGAAACACATTACACACTCATTAATTAACACCCAACTCACTTGGTCCATATTATTTTTTCTAGTAGAGGTATAATTCTACATCATCAGGGATCAACTGAGTTTTCAGTTTTTTTGTGAAAATAGAGAATTAGTGACCAATTATATGTCTGATTTCGTCATATTAGGTAGAGTACATGGTTAGTGACATCAGACAATCAAGAAAATGTAAATATTAATAAATAATATACAAATATGTCCAGATATATATTAGTTCACCAAGTGTAAGTGTAACCTCTACACATTTTCTATGAAGACAAAACAACTTAATGGTATACTCACTTAAATATATCATGATTTTTTTTCTATATCTAGAAATAGGGAACTTAGTAAAGGCTGTGAGCCTGCTCGTCATCCCCACCTGTGTCATATACTGTACATGTATTTTTATTTTACTATTATCTATACCATTCCTTTTTTTTCTTACAGTATTAGATGTAACCATCTTTTATTAAAGGGTAAAAAGCAGGCAGCTTTGTAAAGAAAATGTGTGAATTACACCAGTTCAACAAAATATTGGGTTGAGTGATGAATCTTAAGATGAAGAAGAGGAATATTTAGTGGATGCTGAGTTTGTGTATATTCCCTGACACAGGTGACATCACCCGAGTCACTTATCAGGATGGGAAACAATGTATCTAAAAGAGGTCGCCCATCTACAAGTGAGTGTACTGTACAGTCAGACCACAGATGGATGTTAGGCTTGATAAAGTTGGTCACTTCCCAGAAGTGAAAAATCCTTGTTTGTATTGCAAGCAACTTGGATGTACAGTATGTGTCACACAAATATTTGGGGCATCAAATATAATATCAACCTGTGCCTGAATGAAAAACAACAACTGTTTCCTGCAGTTTCATAACCAGGACAATATGAATCTGGTCCTGGTGTAGAAACAAAATAAAAATATAGGATGTAATTTCTTTACCAGTAGAGTATTGTTATGGTTGATACAGTACTACTTATTACATTTACACTATACCGTACTGTAGCTAGCTTTGCAAGTCAACATGGAATATTATAAAATAAGAAGGTACTGTATATAATTTATTTTGTCATACTAATAATAATACAGGACAAACTTTCCTGGCTTGTACAGTATCATTATGGTTGATACAGTACAGTACTTTTTACTACATCTTCATTATAAGGAATTTATATGCTAGTCATCAGGGTTTTGTTTTGCAATTCAACAAGCAATATTATTAAATAAAAAGGTATATACATATTAATGTTCTTATAACAAGGCTGTTAATAATATGAACTTGACTAAGTACCATTGTCTTTTTTTTGTTCAATGATGCATGTGTGATTCCTTCAAAAGGTAGTACCATACTGTATTTCATATATCAATGGATTCCATGCAAAAAAGGGAATGAGATAAAATATGTAATAATCAAACATATTCATCATAACATAGCCATTACCACAGGACTTACCACAATATTGTTCATCTTCATCGGATGAGTCTGGACATTCAGCAACGCCATCACAGGAATAGACGTATGGGATACAAAATCCAGAACTGCACTCAAACTGGTCTTGAGAACAATTGGCCACCCTCACAGCACAGCGTCTACCATCAGGCAGCAAAGTACGGCCAGGTGAGCAGTGACACACCACCTGTGCTCGCTCATCCAAGGTGCAGATATCCTCACACATCCCATTTAGTACTCGGCATGGACTTGCATCACCTGACACACCAAAAGTACTGTAATATTTCAGCAAAGTATAAATTAATGTTGATATTTATATTTTGTTGGCACATTCCAACTACGGTGGTAATGACTGACCCTTCGAACACAAGGTCCATATAAATGCTTAATTCTGACCAAAACCAGACAGCATTACTCAGCAGAAAGAGAGAAAAAATAAAACACATGAAGAGTTTAACATAACAAGGAAGAACAATTTGTGTCAATAAATGTTTTTATAAATAATGATTATCAAACACAACAGAATCAGTAAAAGAAGCATACAAATATAATCAACAACAATATCAATAACCTTGTTCCCCATTTCTTCATCTATAAACATACATAGTACTAAAGATAACCGAGTCTACTCTACCTAGCTGAAGCCTTACACCAAAATCTCCCATTCTCACTTACATATCTCTCATCTTGTAAACACTGAATAGTTAAATTATGAAACCAAGTCCCCAAAGTCCTCAAAATCAAGGATCATCTTGACATGAGAGGCACACAAACACTTGCTGCAGCCTCCACAAACACACACCATCCACTACACTACATGGCACAATACTCACACATACCAAGGAACATCAAAACAACACCCAGTACACGATACCATACACAAATACTATCATCTCTTACACCATGCCCACCCCAAACCAATCTCCAGAAACATATCCATACTCAAATCACTCATCAGTTCATCCAAACACTCAAAAACAACACACAGCTACATGCACGACCTCCTGACATCCACCCATCTGAATCCTCCCTTCCCCGTGAGGACAGAGTCCACCTGGCCAGGCTGCGATGTGGCCACCACCCGGCCCTTCTGACATATCAGAAGGGGCTGGATGGAGCCATTGCGGATGCCTGTCTGGGATGCAACACAGCACCCCATTTTATTAAACACATTATTGAAGACTGCAATACACACAACCACACTCGCCAACAACACAACATACACTCTCTGAGGGCACTGTGGGAAAGCCCGGTTCAGGCCATGACCTTCATTAGGAGCTCAGGGCTGCTTGGCCAGACAGCTTGAGGAACTTCAACAATAACAACAACAACAGCAAATTAAAAATAAGGCAATTAAAGTCTACAGTATATGTAACCCACAAGCATTGGTGTCGTTTGCCACAGCGACGATGCCCATTACTCTTGTATTGCTGGTGCGAAGCTTGACTACCTCCCCAGCTGTATACTTGTCTGTCCGTACCACTGCCTGCAGCACCCAGTCTGTCCAGAACAGGTGGTCACCGTACACTGCCAGGTCAAATGGATGACTTGCCACATTTCTCAGCAACACCTACACCAAAGAGAGAGGGACTGTATGGTTTGTGAAATTTGACACTGGCACCTGTACAGCTTAATTCTTGTGAGACAAAATGAGGATGAACCCTGGCAAAACAACATAATTTCCCAAGCCCTCTTTAACCGTTCTGGAAAACTCTCTTATCAAATAATTATATCAATTCACATGCTCAGTAATATTTAAATACAGTGCAGTATATTCTCATTCACTTTCAAAATCCTGCTCAGTACTCACCACTCTGTCTGATCCATCCAGATTACAACGTTCTATCTTGTCCAGCCTGGCATCACCCCAGTATAACTTTTGTGCCTTGTGGTCCAGAGCCAGGCCATTAGGCATCCAGATGTGTTTAGTGACGATGGATTCAATTCGGATGCCGCTGAGGAGGGAACGCTGGATGGATGGAGCCTCAGCATTCCAATTTGTCCAGTAAATCTGTCTGGAGTTTTTCACATAAAATTATTTATCAAATAATTGAAGTTGCATTGTTTTCTTCATAAAAGTAATAAACTATGCTTGACCAGCTGTTCATACTAAAGCAGTTGATGGAGAAAGATTGTGAGAAAGAAAGAATTTGTTCATGGCCCATATGAATTTAGTTAGGAAAAACAACCTTACTCTGGTTATTAAGCATAGTTGGAGCTACACCGAGTGTGCAAAGTGGGTGAGTCAATAAATACAAATTAATATAAATAAAAGTACAGATACCTGGACTAGATATTGTACAAGAGGAGTTTGATATAGATAGGTATAATACATAACATTAATTCCAGACATCAATAAATCCTTAAATACCTACAGGTCACAACTGTCCACTACAATGCCTCTGGGATTGTCAGCTGGATCCAGGTGAACAATCTTCTCGGGCAGTTTCTTCCTTTTTGGGTCGACACTCATGCGGTTGATGGTGGCATCTGTCTGACAAGTCCAGTACAGATCACGCTCTTTCTCCTCAAATGCCAAACCCTCCACAGACCCCTGTCCTAATGGAAACACAAGCCATTCCCTTAATCTGACATCAATAACAAACTGACTTATCAATAACAAAACATAGCAAGGAAAAAAATATATAATACAGTAATATTAGCATTGTATTTCCCGTGTCAGAAAAATATTTACTGGGTAAAAAATTAGATTCCCACTTTTCCTATAGCTCTGAGATGACTCTTCAAAACTGAATTAAGTATATTAGAATGTACCTAATCCCTTTCTTCACAAATGAAAATGGATACATTTTTAACTTACCGAGATGGCTATGTGCTGGTAATTGACATCTTAAATTAGTTACCAAAATATGACAAATTATGAAAAACATAACTCACTTTCAGTCAGAATCTTGTGTCCGGTGCCATTAAAGAAGACAGTGTTGATACTGCCACGCTGTATATCTGAGTAGTAGAGACGACGGCTGGAATAGTCAAAGGTGAGGCTGATGGCATTCTGCATCAAGTCTGAGGTGATGGGCTTGAGGGGAGAATTGGGGTTGCCATCATCAAACATGTGGACACTCTCAATGCTCACCACACTTGAGTACATAAGGAAAGCATCATAGTCTGGAAGTGAGGATATACTAAACTTAGTATTAATTTACAGGGGGAAATATATAAATACATAAACAAGATACTGTAACTATAACAAAATCTGCTTAATTTGAACTACAAGGGGAGAAACAAGTCTTTATAACTTTTCTAAATAAACCAGGTTCTGGAATATTTTAGTAAGATTCTTGTTTATCTGAACATAAATCTGGATTAACTGGGTAATATCCAGGTTATCCATCCATACTCTACACATCCATGCTTCACTCCCAAAATACAAACACAAGGAAGTCTTTGTCTACTACAGTATTGATATGGATATCTGAGTTAACAATAAGACAGGAAATGCAACATGACTCTTGACTGTGTCTGTGAACTTCAGTATTTAAATGGCATCTAACCTATGCAAGAAGTTCCATCAGGTGCGAGGCGGGAGTGGTGACAGCGACACTGGACTCGTTTACCGGTAAAGAGGCACAGTTGCTCACAGCCTCCATTGTTGTGTCCGCAGGGATTGATGCCCAGCTGAGTCCCTTCACCCCCCATCACTACCAGGTCAGCCAGGGATTCCCCAAGACCTTGACGTAAAGTTGACTTTCGGGTCAGGTTCTTATCTACCATACGGATTGATCCTCCACCATACATTCTGGGGGTAACACATGCCATACCTTCAAACTGGGTAATATTCTTATGTTTCATCAGTTGTTCAATTAGACATATCTAAGCTGGCTGTAACAACTATGAGTACTGTACTGTACAGCAGGAGGTTTTCATGAACTCACATTAACTTCAATTGTTTTCCATTTTTGGCACATATTTTTCAAGCTGGTTATTAAAGTTAATGAAAGACACAAAGGTGTATCTAGGAATGCATAAAATTATAATGACATTAAATCAACATAAAAAATCCAGAAAATTCATCACTGCTGCAGGCTTGACTGCACGTATCCATTTGCTACACCACTAGAATCAGCAAACAACACAAAGAGAGGAAATTGGACAACAACTAAATTAACATTCTATACAAGGCAGGTAGGGTGTAGTGACTTTCAAGTATCTATTACATGTATAATAAATATTGTTAATTTGAAATATTGGCATACTGCATAGGACACAGTCAACTATTTGTGGGTTCATCAGAATACAAGATTTTTGGCAACATAATATATAGTTGGATAGCACTCAATTTTACATAAATATGTGAACCTTTTAAAATAAAACAGTTCAAATCAGATATCATACTGTCCATAAAAATGCAAATAACTTACGTATCAGCCCAGATAATGTAGTTGTTAAAGACAAAGACTGCTACAGGTGACCTGAGATCATCTGTGTTCATAACTACAATCCGACCAGAACCATCAAAGGCAGCC
The DNA here is from genome assembly GCA_034508575.1 of Petrolisthes manimaculis. Classification (NCBI taxonomy): domain Eukaryota; kingdom Metazoa; phylum Arthropoda; class Malacostraca; order Decapoda; family Porcellanidae; genus Petrolisthes; species Petrolisthes manimaculis. The sequence goes on along the minus strand of JAWZYT010000152.1, from coordinate 26,153 downwards.
TTCTCCAGAGTTGCAGCCCGTCGGTCCACCCAATACAGCAGACCACTTTGATAATCCACTGTGATGTCAGCCGGGTGTTGAAGTCCAGCCACCACCACTGATCGGTTGCTGCCATCCAGGCTAGCACGCTCTATTCTTGCTTCTTGTCCAGTGTCTGCCCAAAAGAACATTCCTGCACCAGGGTGAATGGCAATAGCACCTGGCTGATCAAGACCTTCAGCCACAATGACGTATTGATCTGATCGACTCAGATGAACCACTTCAATAACATCATTAGCCGGGTCAGTCCAGTAAACATTATTTGAAACCCAGTCAACTGCCATCCCTGCAACTTCTGTAGCTCCTGCCTTTATCACTCGTCGTCCTGTCCCATCTCGTCCCACTGCCATGATGCTTCCCAAGTCCCCATCTGCCCAAACCAACAGATCTTGCCGTCCATGAAAATCTATGCGGGTGGCTGCACCTACACCTGACATTGGGGTTAGGGAATCATGTGGACTACCATCAGGGTTAAATGGGTTGTCCACAAGTAAACCACCCAGTCCTGCCCCTGAGGCAAACACCAACACCCCATCCTGACTCACACAATCAGAAGGGTTGGTAGGGTCTTTAGTGTAGCCTGTTGCACACACACACAAATGTTCCACATTGTTTTTGGGAAGGCAGAGGTGGGCACAGCGTGGGCTAGCCCGAGTACAAGCATTACTACCATCCTGCATATCCATGTCATACACACGCAGGGCCAGCACTCCACTCAGGCCTGATCGTACTACCTCACGATTTTTTCCACTTCTTTTATTCATTTTGTAAATCCTATTATCTGAATAATCAGCAAAGTAAATAAAATCTTTGTACACTGCAAGGGCCCTTGGCTGGGCAGGACTTGTTGCATCTCCTGGTTGCAACAATGTGATGACCTGGCCATCAGGGTCACAATATTGGATAGAATTAGAATCTTTGTTTACCCAGAAGAGGTGCTGTGAGGGTGGGTCATAAGCAAGGCTGGTTGGGTACTGTAGAAGGTTATTGGTAGACTGGGAGGACACTAACACACTCTCATTAGTTCCCATGAAGGCATACCTGATTTGGTGCTCTTCTCCAATGTCTGACCAATATATCTGACCATTGTATGGATCCACAGCTAAGGATAATGGATGTTTTAGTCCTTCATACATCAAGTTAGTGAGAAAATGACCATCCAGTGTGGCAGCCATGATAGTAGGAGGTATTACAGAGGCAATAAACATGTTGGCTGAGAGCCAATCTATGGCCAGTGCAGATGGTGCATTTAAAACAACATCCACTACAGCCTCCACTGGAGTCCCAGACAGTTTTGCCCGTCGCACCTCATTCAGTTTGGTGTCTGGCCAGTAAATCATCTTTTCAGCAGCATAGTAATCTAACTGCAGGGCATATTGAACCTTGGGAGCAGTCAAGCGAGGTATAATATCATGTTTGGGTTGAGACAAGTCCACACCACGCACCTCTTGATTCCGGGAGAAAACCAGGACTTTCTCTTTACCTGAGGGAAAAAACAACATCATTGTTATCATCATGAACACCATTTCCCTATATTTAAGGGGTGGGGGTTCCAAGATGGCCAAACATAGATCATGTTGTCAGATCAAGGGAAGTACTAAACATATTAGTACACTCTCAAGAACAAAAGGTCTTCCAGATATGGTCAGATAAAAGAAAACACTTAATAACACAGAGTAAATATAAAATAAAAACAGTGTTGATCACTTACGATTGCAAGTGGTGTTGCTAGAACCAAGACTCATGACATGAGGACAGTTACACTGACGAGTCCCGTTGAAACTGAGTAAACACAGATGTGAGCAGCCACCGTTATTCTCTTGACAAGGGTTGGGGCCATCTAGAAGGGATAGAGGAAACAAAATATGTTAGGAGATGGAAAGAAAGTATCAGAAACAAGTAAAAGTACCCAGGGTTACCAGGGCTATAAAAAAAAAAAAAAAAAAAAAAAAAAAGACAATATATTGGAGTCTTAAATAAAAGGAGTAAAAAAAACAAAAAAAACAATATACTTATTGGAGTCTAAAATAAAAGGAGGTATATATCTTGGGTTCCTGTACTTGCTTATTACTATCATCCCTGGTATACTGATATGTGCCCCTTGACTCCCACCAGTATCCAATTAAAGGCTCCTGAATATTGCTTACCACTGTACACCATTATATCCATTATAAAAATGTACCTTTATTAGTGATTCTTGGTTACTTTCCTTAGTTAGTGCTGTTAAGTTACTTTTTACTAACACACAAAGAGACAGACAAACAAACACAAAGACATGCAGTCAGTCCTATAGATAAGGAGACATTATTCAAGATATTGGGGATGAACTACAACTAAGGAAGGGAGGCAGAGTGATCCAAGACCTACACATACTGTACCTCGGGGTTGACGTGACGGATGAAGGACCTGGATGTCAAATGGCTGGGTGACAGTCCGCTGGATGTCTGTCACCTCACTACCATTGAACTTGTTGGCCCTGGAGGGAGGAATAGTAGTATGATGCTGTACTGTACAAATGCAAGAGAATGGTTTCATGAGCTAATATTGGTAACTTCAATGTTTTTATTACAACAGTAAGAGTGGGAAAATAAAACTTATTATTGGATATTGTTGTACTTTGTAATCAAGGAAGAAAAACAAAATCACTACAATAACTACAAGCACCAACCAAAGCTTACCTGATGACTGAGTTAGTGCGCCAGTCAGTCCAGTACACATAGTTGCCAAACAAGGAAATTGCAAAGGGATGGGAGAGATGATTGTGTTCTCGAAGTACCTAAAATGTGTCAACAATGTAGTGTTACCAACTGTTATAAGTTTCATATCTCCCTACTTTATTCACTGGATCTCAGTTTCTTGTGGCAGATAGTTATTCCAAAACTATTACTTTTCTGATAAAAAATACCCAAATTATGTACACCAATCACATACATAAAGCAAGTTATTTATTAACTCTTCTAGTACCGTTACTCCAGTGAAAGTCAACACCTTGGTGTGCCACAACAGGAAAAATGTGAGTTACTATATTTCAATATGACAATTACTTTATAACTTTGTATATGTAATAAGGAATTAAAAATAAAAACAAAGGAGTGTCCATCTTTCCTTTATACTCAATTAAGTGCCATAGTAGGTGTGTAATAACTTTTATGGACACTCCATCATTCCATGTCATCTCACCTCCCTGTGATCTGAGCCATCATAGAGAGAAGTGTGAATAGAGTCAGCCTTGGCATCAATCCAGTAGATACGTTTGAGTGCATAGTCCAGTGTAAGACCATTTGGCCAGCCACCGTAACCCTGGGTAGATTCATTCACTGATATCACCACCCTTCGACCTTCACCAGACATGCTGCAGGACTCTATGCGGGCTTTGTTTTCCTGTGGGTTGATGTTATAAATTCAGTTCATATACAAAAATAAAACATGGAAGAGAATAACATTACATGAAGGAATCTACAAGAGAGTGTTTATGCATGAACTGGAATGGTGTAGTTATTAGCATATTGACATAAGGAGTGCCTTCATTTGTTATTAAAGAAATATGCATCTGTCTGGACCCAAAAGAAAAGAAACTCACTTCCCAGTCTGTCCAGAACATAATGCCGAGCCTCGGGTCAAGAGAGATGGCCCGGGGACTGTCCATGGCACCAGAAACCAGTGTACGTCGGTATGAACCGTTCAGTTTGGCCACCTCAATCTGGTCCAAGTTACTCTCTACCCAGTACAAGTTCTCTGCCAGCCAATCAACTGCCAGTCCCTCCGCTGTAGCCAACCCAGTCTGTACTACCACTTCAATGTTGGACAAGGCTGGTGCAGAGATAAGGAGAAAAATGGTCAAGAATTAGAAAAGACTCAAAAGAGGAATGGGGATATCTAGGGAAGGAGAAGGATAGGGATTGGGGGGTGGAAAGAAAATGGGAGATATGGAGGACATATGGATAAAATGAGGGACAGAGAGGAAAAATAGTAAAAGAGAGGCTTATGGATAACAGGGCAACAGTCAGATGTGTATAACAAATTAATGTACAAATTCATTTACATTTCTTTACATACACAAGATTTTATATTTAGATGCAGTCATTCAAAACCGTACTTGAAAAAATATTTGAACAAACAAAATACTGTACAGTATATAAACTCTGCTTCAGGATAACACCTAACAAATGCCTTAATCTGTACAGTAATGGACTACAAAGACATGGGAATAATAGTTGTGGTGATACACAGTACAATATTAATTTATGTTATAATAGGAGTGTAGTGTAGTAAGCCATCTTGACTCACCTCCAGCCAGCAGTGTGCCTCGGTAGATCTTGTCATCCACTACGTCAGTCCAGAAGATGACGTCACCTGTACTTGAGTGGTAGAAGTCTAGAGCGATAGTGTTCTTTAGGGAGGTGATGAGTGCCTTCATGTTGGTCTCGCTTCCTCCCTCGGACTTCTTCAAGGAGATGCTGCGCAGCTCATGTCGATTGCTGAATATTAAGTAAGGTGTGGCTCCATCTACATTGTAAAGAGAAAACAATAACAATTTTAAAAATATATATAAAAACACTGTGTTCACAAAATACAAAACCAAACATTATTTTTAAACAAGTAAATATATTATGCTGTCAAACTAAACCTATGTACAGTATAAACTATATACAGTATATCCTGTAGTTGGTGACTCACTAACCTTCACTTTTGCAGGTAAAGCCATCAGGTTCAAGTTGATATCCTTGGATGCATGTACATTTGTAAGAATGGAGAGTAGAGACACAATTTTGGGAGCAAGTACCCCACTGTTGGCAGGGGTGAATAGAGGAGCACCCACGTCCGTCTTCCAACAGGGTCTGGCCGGAAGGACAAGTACATACTGGACCAGTTGGACTCTGGCTGCAGCTCTTCTCACAGTCCATTAGTTCACAGTCCTCAGCATCTACATACAAATCATATGCTTCATTAGTTCAGTCCTTAGCTCTTACATACATCGCAAAAAAGGTGTCTCCATTTCTTTTTAAAGCTATAAAAGTGACCTAGACTCCCTATATTCATGTACAGAAAAGTTGAAATGTACTATCCAATTCTGACCAGCTGTGCAATCACCATAAGACCTACCACAGCGACCCCCTTCATCAGAACCATCCTGACAATGCTCGTAGCCATCACAAAAGACTTCAGGTGAGATGCATCGAGTGTTGTTATCACAGGAGAGGGATGGAGAGTGACACTTGGGTTTGGTATTAGCACAGTCTGCCTCATCAGATGAATCCTCACAATCCACTTCACCATCACACTGCCAGGCAATTGGGACACATTGTTTCCCTGATGCACATTTCCATTCACTATCAGAACATGTAACATTCTCTGTAAAAGAAAAATCTCTGAGTGATGTCCATGAAATGGACATGTCAACTAAAATCATAAGTCTCATCCTTATGTTTGCTGTAATATCACTGATCAGTAGAAAGAGACCAACCAGACAGCATCAAACAGCATCTTTATTGTTAGGCTCAGACATTTTGACATCCTCATAAATATGTTTATATTTATTCAAATACAGTCCTACAGACTTCATATACAACAATATACAACAAAAGTAAGTCAGAGAATTATAAGTTCATATGGAGAAATAAAATGCAAACCACAAAAACAAATAAAACTTACCACAGCTCTGTTCATCAGACATGTCAAGACAGTCTTCACTCCCGTCACATTTCAACTGTTGTGGTATGCAATCCCTTGTTCGTAAACAAGTAAATTCACCACTTTCACAGGAGCGTGCAGAAGTCTTTATCTTTTGATTAGGGTTGAAAAATATGCATATAACTAATGTATTCAGATAATTTACCTTGCAGTAAAAATTTGCATTAACTCTATATGAGGCGCGTGGTGACATAGGGAGCTAAGTGCCACCCAGGTCGAAATTGAGTTAAGTACATCATGTTCTTCCCCAAAGCCTCTACTTTCCAAGGATGTAACTGCCAGAACCATCCGACAACTACAACATAGTCGAAAATCGCGGGAAAGAGAAGGGTATATCGCCCGCGGCGTATGAAGGTTTGTCATGGCGCGCCGGGTCTCAACCCAGGAACTAAACGCCAGATTTTCTCTTGTCCCACATTGAAGTGGGAAGCAGAACAAAGTACCATTATAGCATTATCTTCTCCCAAGCCTCTAGTTCCAGAGATTGTAACCGCCAGTACTAAACGCCGACACCAACAAGGTCGAAAATGACGGAAAAGAGAAGGTAAAATCGCCCTTAACATGTGCGGGTCTGTCGCGTCCCCAGTGAGTCAGGAGCGGGAACTAAGCGTCATGTTAGTTTGCTCTTTCAGAAAGTGTTAAGATAACAAGCTAAATGTTATGGCAGACTTAAAGTAGACATCCTAAGCTTTCATTTAAGACATAAATGAGCTTTCTATCTTAATCCGTTCCGGAGATATCACATTCTGAAAGTCGCAAAACTTTGATCGCGTTTTTCTCCGTTTTTTATTTTCGGCGCTTAGCTCCCTATGTCACCACGCGCCTCATATAAGGTGACTGATATTTCAGTCACATACAGGTAGATACAATTTCAATTACATTAACAGTATATTTCAACTACAGTTCTGTATTCTTTTTCTAAATATATTCCAATAATTCCAATAAATCTACTATAGCCTTACTTTGTCCTCACAGTGCAGTTCATCACTACCATCTGGACAATCCAATGAACCATCACAGATCTGGTAGGTGGCCACACAGTTACTACCAGTACTATTGTTGTTGTGACAAGGGGTACATCCACGCGTCACCTCACAGCTTGCCTGCAATATAAGAAAACAAGCATGAGAAATATACAAAGAAGATATAGACTACAGAGGTATGAATCCCTTATGCAGAGTAGGTAAGATGTAGAGTAGAGATGCAGGAATGATCAGGAAAGTTGTAGCTTTGATACGAAAAAATACCTGATCAGGAATTTCCCGACAGTGACTAGAGCAGACTCGAGCTGTGGAGGAAAGTGGGTTGGAAGTGTTGGTACAGATGTCTTCACAGAGTTTCTCATCACTTCGATCACGACAGTCATCATCGCCATCACACACGTAGAATGTTGGAACACACCGCTTGTTGGCACACTGGAAGTCCTCTACACCACACTCAGGGTAATCTGAAGATTGAACCGTTAATTATTTGATATGAGGATTATCTTATATAACTGAAAAGTATGCAATGAACTACATAAATATTTCTACTTAAAGTACAGTACACTATATAGTATTTTAATGATACAATATTGCAAATTATATCTAGGTTATATTCAGAGGATGGAATATTAAAAAAAAATCACAATTTGTTAGCAGTTATCTAATTGAAAAATATTTTGGAGGGCCGAGGGACATGACAGAGATACAAAGAGAAAAATTCAGACTTACTGCAAGATGTATGTTCATCTGAATCATCTCCTGGGCCACAGTCCTTGTCTATGTCACATACCCATGATTTAGCGATGCAGCGCCCAGACACCTTGCACCTAGAGTAGGCAGAGAGGCAGGTAGGGAGACAAGAGGGGAGTGATGGACAAGAGAAGAGGAAAGACAGCAATACACAAAAGTAAGGTAAAAAGTGACAGGATGAATGAATCATGGTTAATAGACAGCATGATGCATTATAAGAAAGACAAGAGGAGAAGGGAGACAGAAAGAACAGAAAACAAGGAATAGAGGAAAGATAGGAAGGAGAAAATGAGAGGAAAGACAGGAGAACAGCAAGCAAGGATATACAAAGGAAAATATGGGAAACACAAAAATTATTAATGAAGTGATACAGAAAAGGTGGAAATGAGTAACAGGAAAACAGAGGAAAAATTAAAGGGTAAGATTACAGAAAAAGAGAGAAAAGGAAGCAAAGCAAGGAGCACAAGCATTAATTATCAATCTAAATATTTAAACAATTATGTACTTTTTTCCTTCATTCTCTCCCAACAGCATTTCATTTAGCAATCACACAAATATATAATATCTCCATTATCTACACACCATATAGCAGCATCCATACCCACCTGAATTTGTCTGTAGGGCAATGAGGCTGGTTACACTCCTCATGACTCTCATCTGATCCATCCTCACAGTCTTGGTCACCATCACACACCCAGTACTGGTCAATACACTTGTTGTTGCCACATTGAAACATTGACTCCAGGCACTCTACAGCTTCTGAAGGGCAGGAAATGGGAATAATTATAATCTACTAAACTGCATCTACTTTACTTGAGTCTTCCATTCATTTGATGTGGAAACTTGGTAACAGTGATGGTTTTAACTCAAACCCAAAAGGACATGCATTATGATATTGGATGTCACAGGAACTGTTATATTTTTATACTTTTTAAGTATCTTTCATCCTGAGCTGGGTTACGTACCACAAACACCACCCGATGAGGTATCTTCATCACTGTTGTCCAGGCAGTCATTGTCACCATCACACAGGTATCGTTTGTCAATACAACGCAGAGTTTTCTTACACTGGAATTGTCCTTCACTGCATAAGCTTGGCTGGGGTAATATGAGAAGGAATATGTGTGAGTTAGTATAGTATATTATGATGATAGGCTATGCTGGGACGATGTATGCTGAAGAGTTATTATCTGAAACCAATGTGGTATCACCCCACTGGGCAAGACTTTACTGACAATATACTGACAAAAGCTGTAGCAAAACAATGTTAGGTAGGATTCCTGCCACTGAAATGATGCAGAATCAAACTCTAACCTGAGTGAAGTTGGTGATGCGTTGACAGAGGTTGGACTGGTCAGGGTCGGGATTACTACCGGTAGCACACGCACAAACTGGCCCGTTTGGGGTGGAGAGGCACAAGTCCTCACATCTTAGAACTCCAGTAGTACAGTCGTTGTCGTCTGCCAGGGTTGAGCAAATGTCAGAGATAAAATCGAGCAAGACTTAAGGCAAAAAATAGGTGAGAGTAAGGGTAAGGAATAAAGAAGGAAAATGGCAAGGAACTAAAACTTCATTAAAATTTAGTTACTGTAACCTCAGAATACTCAGGTCAAATCCTGATATATTTTGACTTCATTGACAATGTAATGTGACCTAAGACTTACACTTACCACTTTGGCTGTCATTGGTAAAGACTTTAAGATCAAATATGTAGGGATTCTCAACACGGAGTTCCTCTGGGGTTCCTGGATCTCTGAGTTTTACACGTTTTATTGTGCCGTTCTGGAACTCTGACCAATAGATGAAACCATTGTGGTAAGCCAGGCCATAAGGGTGGCTTAGAATGTCTCCCTGGAGCACCACCTGAAGTATAATACATTTTGGTTAGAATCACCAAATAACTGAGGGGCAAATTTACTTGTTCAGGAATTAAATTATCCTGATACAAACTTTAACAAATTCTCAACAGGAAAGTACAGTATACAGCATTCAATGGATTAGACAAATAATACACATACAATAATCTCACCTCTCTTCCCTCTCCATTCAGCTTGACTCTTTCTATTTTGTTATGGAAACCATCACACCAGTATAGCCAACCTTCCTTAAAGTCAATAGTAAGTCCATTGGGCCACTGGAGGTTTGAGGTAATGAAGGGCTCCCTGTTCCTGCCATCCATCCAGGCTCGCTCAATCAGAGCATCACCCGAAGCAATTGCACCTCCAATGGTAAACTGCCAGACAGTCCAGTACATGTAACCGTCCCTAGGGTTGAGGACAATGGCTCGGGCATTGGTCAAGTTACCATGCAGCAACATCTTGCGCTTCACTGGGTCCTCCATTGAACACACAAATATCGATGATACACCCTGTCATGTACACAATGCAAGTATTCAGAACATATTATTTATTTTCCATTTCTAGGTTCATTAATTAAAAATATATACATAAATGAATTATATTCCATGTAAGTACACCAAGCAAGTACCAAGCATGAACATTATATACAAATACAATATCATCACAAGATTCAGAAAAAAATATAATACATTATAGTAAACTTTTCAATAAAAGAGAAAGACTAAAACATGTCTCTCTTGGCTACAGTAAACACAATATGGGAGATAGCAAAAAATGTGTATTAAAAATACAAAAAAAGTAGTATTAAATCTATGAGTAAAGAAACCTTTCCCTTCTCCTTCCATCACCTCATCCGTCCAGTAGATGTTGCGTCCCATCCAGTCGACAGCCAGACCCTCAACATTAAGTACTGCTGATGTCACCACTTGCTCTTTCTTACGTCCATTCAGGCTCTGACGTTCAATAACGAATCTGTTCACCCACATAAACTTTGCATCAATCACCCCTGGATAACCGAATCTATATCTTTTATATTCATTATTCATTATTACTCACCTTTAATTCCTTACAATTGGTATTTTATTGAAAGTTATCAAAAGATATTCATATCAAAACTAATATGAAGCCAAATCCAGCTACACAATATAAACAATATCTACACTCTAATTACAGTCATCCCTCCGCTATCGCGGGTTCCACTTTCGCGTTTCGTAACTATCGCGCATGTGTGAAAAGTTCACCTTCATCCGCTATAGCGCATCCGTATGCGGACTATCGCGCACGTAACATTCAAATTTGGCGGTGCGATTGGCCAAGCACACTCGACTGACAGCCATGTTTATCATGACATGGTGTTACAGCAGTAAAGATAAGGACTGTGTGGGTTTATAACTAGCCCTGCTTATCAACCCTATCTTTATTTAACACAAGAGTTAACTAGTGATACAATGTGTGGAGATAAAGCTTTTTCATCTGTGCCTAATTACACCTCGGTCTGGTATAGAATGTACAATATGTCGATATAAGACGTCGTTCCTATAGGGATGTATATTATAATTCGTATTAAGCATATTAAATGCATATAACAATTTGTATTAAGACGATTCATGACTGAAATGAGTCGTCGGCATCGATGGCATGCGTGGTAGTAGTGGAGGTGGTAGGGGGGAAGGGGGGAGATAGCGTGATATCGTTTGTTTACATTTTATTAATCATACGTTATTAGTGTTTCCTTCTTTTTCTGTCTTAGAAATACCGAAATAACTTCCTTTTTTATATGGAAGGATATGGCTTTCCATTTTGTAAATGCACCACCTGACATGACTGAGTGTTGAAGCCAGTGTTTAACTCGTAATTACTAAACACGAGCGTGTCACACACACGGTGACAAGGCAGGCTAGGCCTATATTCCCATGACCTTGGGAGAAGTGGTGGCAACACACACACTTCACAGACGAGTGATATAATTTCCTAACATGTTCATTATCATTTCGCTCGTTTTGTATACAAACTCATTGGATATGCTTCACTTATTTTCGCCACCCATTTTATATGGATGCAATCGTTTTGAAAATAATTTTAAGTTAATATTTTGGTAGCTAATTCTGCAGTGAGTGAGACACCCTACTCTGGCACGTGCTCTCGGAATCAGGCGCCCGACTCTCCATAATTATGTGAACACGTTTTGTTATGTTTAATGAATTGCCATCGTGTTTGAGGTCTCATAGTAAAAAAAAAAAAAACGTCACTTTCGAGAGACATAAGAACCTATCCCAATTTTCATCATTAATCTTTAGTCCCTAAGGTCAGTCAGGCATATCCATTTACGCACCACCTAACCACAACACTCAACACGCTTACTGTACTTGTGGCGTCCACTGTATTAGGTTAAAAATGCAATTTTCTTACTAATCTACTTTAGTTTTCATTATATGCAAAGAAATATTAGTAAACAAAAGCATGTTTAGGGAGGAAAAATCTTGAAATATGAGGGACTGGGAACCAATTTCAATTATTCCCATTATTTATTAAATTCCGCTATCGCGAATTCCGCTATCACGTGCTACTTACGGTACCAATTACTCGCGATAGCGGAGGGATGACTGTATACCCAACAAACTACTGTACTGTATTTACAAGATACAGTAACAGTATATTTCTCACCTCTGAATATCTGCATAATAAATAAACTGTGATCTGACATCATAGTCAAGGGTGGTGGGTCGTGTGAGGGAAGTGACTGGTATCATCACTTCTTCTGCTCCTGGTCCATCCAGTCCCACACCTTTGATCATTCCTGGCCGACCCTTGGCATAGATCAGGAAGGATTCTGGACGTTCAACTGTCAAACACAACAATCATAAACCTATTAGTTGGTACAATAAATAGATCTTAAGCAATGACATGATATGAAAGTATGCATAGGTTTTTGAAGAGAGATTAAGTGCTTAATTTATAGGGACACAAACAACACTTGTATTGCTATAAGTGTATACACACACTAACACTTAAGATTAGGGTACCTGTCATTAACTTTTCCAGCCACTTCACTATTTCATTCTCTTAGTTCTCCCTCTCTCTTTACATGTGGCCAAACCCTTTCACGTATAGTACTAAATTGTAACGCCATTTTCTTCGTTTACATCACATATCGTGTCTTCTCCTTTCTCAGACATCACAATTTTCACTCCATCAGTCATTCCTGCCTGAGCATAATCTCCAGGTATACCAGTGTTCAAGCCTCCTCATCCTCAAGGATTTGTGGCTGTGACCAGAAACAGGGGTTGGTGTTGCATTACCTACACAGGTTCCCCTGGGCCCCAGCACATGGCCTGGTTGACAGCGGCAGGATGGTGCAGGTCGGTCATCCTTCCACAGTGGGATGCAAAGGTGCTGACAACCTCCATTATACTGACCACAGGGATGATTCACTGTGGAAGGAAAGTAGTCAATTGTATGTTATGTTATGTTATGGAAACACAAGCCAATCAATAATCTAGGATTATTTTTTGTTTCAAATGTCAGAAGTGCTCAGAAATAGTTGCAAAAAACTGTACTTTCTTGGCCTTAGAGTTGAAATAGAAAATAGTATTAACAAATTATACAAAACATACCAGATGGTTGTCGCTGTCGGTGGAAGACATGGATATGCATGGGCTCGGTTAGGTTGGTGTGAATTGAAATGATGGGTTGGGTGGGGCTTTGACGATTGAGGTTGGTTGGTAACCTGGCCACACGTTTGATGCTGTCATCCTTCCAGCTGGTTACATAGAGGAAGTTTTCAAAGAGGGAGATGCCATAAGGTCGTTCATCCTGTGAAGTGAATAAGTAACCACCACATTGGAGTACAGTAATAAGTATAACAATATAAGGACAATATAATTTTTGAAAGAAGCCCATATAAGTATTTCTCAAATTTAGCAGTAGAGAGGACATAATATCTTTATAAAATATATAGGATAACATCTATACATGTATCCTTAATCGCCTTACTACCAGAGTTGTATAATATATATAAAAAAACTAAATGAATGAATTATCATTTACTTACTGTACTCAGCCGAACTATAATCCTACGATTTTCTCCATTGTAATCCACTCGTTCCACATGACTGAGGTATCCATCCACCCAGTACACATGACGATTAGGGTAGTCTACAGCAATACCAAAAGGATAGACAATCTTGGTGCGAACAAGGGGTATTTGCTGTGATCCATCCATCAATGCTCGATCCAACTTAGGGTGTGTTGTGCCCCAATTAGTGAAGAACATGTACCTGGAGGAGGAAGTAAAACTGTTACTAAAGTATAAGTTCATTAATTTATATGGACAGTATATTGAATTTTGTTTCACTCCTTTTATTAATTAATGTACCTAATAATGATTGTAAAGATTATTCATCAAACCTTTACCCTATTTAGCTCCTTATCTAATTACTATCCACACAGAACACATCTTTCTTTGTACTGAACACAAGTACTTCTTACCCTGCAGATGGATCAAGTGCAATACCCCTGGGTTCATTGACCATCACATCAATAAGTGTGATGCAAACCTGCATAGTAGAGTTACAGAGAAAGATCACCTCCCGTCGATCCAACACGTACCAATTTCCAGTCACCCAGTCACGGGCAAGGTCATTCACATCTAAAATGAAGAAGTATCAGAAGGGATTACATATACAGACATTTCTAAGGAATTTTTATAACTACTGTACATACTTTCTAAAGAATCCTGAGTGGGATGTAATCTTATGTAATGTGAGGGGAGGGAATCTTATGGGGATGTAATAAAATATTTATATATTTTATTTTTGTTGGTAGCTACACATCAACGAGTAATTAAATACTACTCAAAGTACAGTAAATTGTGTACAGTATTTAAATTTTACATAATGTAAATATGAAGTGAAAGATTAAGCACGGAAAAGCATTATTGGGTGAAATCAGAAGTGAAAGGTTGGACAACAAGGAATGGAAGACAGCAAAGAGAACATGATAATACAAAGCAGCCACATTGTTCATAAGAGCAGGAAGAGAGTACATGTACTAGTGAGGTTTAAAAATACTGTACAATGATGGACAAAGAGACTATCAACAAGGTACCGGTATGTATAGATGGGAAACAGTAACTAAACATTTCATACTCACGATTGAGGCCATTTTGAAAGGGTTGTGGCATAACCCATGAGGCTGAAAGGTTGTCAGCAGAGGCACATTGAAACACAGACCAGCTGTTGTTTGAGCTCACCCAGCACACTGAAATGTGAAAAAGAATAAGATTAGGAATAAGTAGAAATCTATATACACAAAGTCACTATGTCTGTCCATCCCTAACTACAGTACTCCTTGGTCCTTTGAGATTTCAAGACAATTTTCTTTGTGGATAATACATATGCTTAGGGGGTTGTAATAAACTACTTTTGAAAGAGATTTGGTAAAAAAATATATATATATATTATTATTTTATTTTTTCCTGCACTTCAGAACAACAGAAAATACTAGTGATATTTATAGTCATCCTTAATCAAATACCTGTATAGACCCTTTCAAATTGGAAAAAGACAACTCATTCAAATGATAAAGGCTCAAAGAGCAGAGGGAGACACAGGTCAGAATCATCCACCAGGCTTATGTATTACGAGCACACTATTTGACTGACTCCTACATCCTAAACTGAATAACTATGACCCTACCAGAGTTGTTACGATGGTCAAAGTCAAGAGTGACAGCGTAGTGGAAGTTTAGCATGGAGTCCCCAGGCAAAGATGTTCCATTGAGGTGAAGACGAGCAAGACCAGAGTTGCTGGCATAGAGAAGTGTTGCTGGCTGGTCTGGAGGAACTGCATTGATACAATTGTAAGGTTGGGTGCATCTTCGAAAGATTATTGTTTTATATTATTCTATTATCTAAAGGATGTAAAATGATATTGGTGAAGTAAAGAATACTGGACTGATTTCTTTTACTGTATATACCAATACTGTACAGTACAAAAGGATTGCAAATGTGTCCATGTAAACCCTTACCATTGATGGCAGTGCAGGAGTACTGGTCATGAAGTTGGTAGCCACTGGCACATTTACACTCAAACTTGTCCTTGGAGTTGATGCAGATTTGGTCACATGTTCCCTCAACCTCACATTCATTGGCATCTAATTATGAAAATAAATAATATCAGTAGGGGTTTATCAGTTACACCAACAAACTTGAGCATAAAACCCTTTTCCCATGATAAACATATGGCAGACACAAAAAATTCATACAGAATTAATTGGACATTTATATATTTACTACTACTGTATAATTTATACAGTATGTATACTGTATATATCTTTGCCTTCCCAATATGTAGTAGTTATAACTGTACTGTATACTGTATAGTCATCTCTTAACCCTGGTTTAACTTGATGGTTAATAAAATGGCTCCCTGCACAAAACTTTATTACTTTTGCTGTCTTTTAAGAGCTTCTAATCAGTGCATGGCAATTGTGACCCATCTTACAAGGCATTTCTATCCATCCCTCTGAAAATCTTATTTCATTTTTCCATCCTTGGTTTTGTAGCTTCCCACACCTTGAAAAAAGGGAAATTAAATATTGATGAAGAGATTTTTACCATCCCAAGGTTCAGGGAGGATAGTAGACATCATGCCAGCTTTCCTGTTCTATGTGTTCATAACTATACAAATTAAGGTTCACTGTGCTACTCTATGATAAATTACTGAAACCAATTACGAGATCTAAGTTCAATTGTTACATATTATGATATATACCAGATGACTAAACTGCTCTAGATGACAAAGAAAGAATTTTTCATGCTGAAATATACTGTAAATACTGCTTTCCTTGCAATTATACTACAATCAATAATTACTGTACAGTATATATCTATCTATCTATGTTTTGCTCCAATGCCTCACTCCCACTGGGAATGGCTATGACAGAAGAATCCTCTTCTTTCCTTTGCACTCAAGGTTCTCCCCTCATGTACTTTTAATCACCCATCAATCAATGTGATGGTCTGCTTCTCAAACCAGGCCTCTCAATTTCACTTCTATACACCCTCTTTGTAAACTCCACCTTTTGCATACCGTACTCTCCACATGTCCAAACCACATCAATGTAGAGTACAGTACCTTCAGAGTACTATGAAGAACCAAAACTTCTATCTACCTTTAATTTCTTGAAAGAAAAGGATATGCAGCAATGCATTACTACATTCGAGTTCATGTGCAAATGCGCTATTTTCTCAATCATATGCAAAAAACAAAATAAAATAAGATCACATATCTGGATATAGAGACAAACCTTCAAGAGGAGGTAGAGTTGCCCTAAAAGTGGAGACATAGAGGGACTCATCTTTATGTGGAGGCAATGGAAGGGTACAAGTAATTAGTTAATTTGAATGACCACAATAACAGCAATAGAACCGAGATCTTTTCATATTTTACAATATTTTCATAAACAGTATCCAGAAGGGATCCTATGAATCCATGTGAATAACTGACACAAATTAAGGATCCCTCAGCTTTAAATGAATTGCTTCCAACTGACAACACATGTAAGACTCGATGCTTACCGACACATGCAGTTTTGTTGGGTTGTTGTCCATTACCACAATAACAATGAGGGCCTTTGTCTGTAGGAGTACACCCATAGCTGCACAGAAGACCTTGGCATTGGCTTGTGTCATCTGAGGGAAGGAGGAAGGTGTAGCACGGACAACAGTGACAGGGAAATATAATTAGAAAATATACCATACCCATAGACACAATTAGCCTATGTGCAAAAACATTTATAAGGAGTACAAAACAATTAGCTGTACAGTACATAGTTTGTGAGGCTGAGCCAAAGGATGATGCCCTATGATTATGGTTGCAGTTAAATCTGAACTTTCTGAACCATGTACATAATATATCAGTGGATACAAACACCATATAAAATGTATCTACAGTACCTGTACTACAAAATTAATGAAAAACGCTGATACAAAAGTATATTTTCTGTGGAAAAATAGTTGTGCATGAATATGGAAGCGCAACTACACACAAAGACAAAAAATTCATTTGGCAATATACTTCAAGTGTAGCTTATATGATAAAAAAAATCCCTCATATAGAAAAAGGAACAGTTATACAGAATGAAATGAAAAAAACGAAAAAAAGTGTGAACTGTACTCACTGCAGAATTGTCCTTCATCACTACCATCAGGACAGTCAAGAGATCTATCACAGAGTCGTCTCAAGAGAACACAGGTGATGTCGTCTTTACACCTGTAGTAGTTGAGTGGACATGTGTTTCCTTTTTTACCTGTGTATAGAAATGATTCAATTAACTCTTCATTTACATATTTTGGCATGATGACAAATTAACCACTGTGGGAACAGTAAAAATGTACTATACAATATGATACATTATACAATAGAATCTATCCATCTTGAAACAGGGAACATCCATATAAACATATGTGAAACTAACTTTTACTTCTTCACTAAGGACAAAAAAAATGACCATACCTGTATTGTATAAAGAGTAACTGTAAGTACAATTATGACTTACATGTAGCACTGTCTTCATCCGATGTGTCTCCAGCACCACAGTCAGCCTCTCCATCACAAACCCAGCCCTGAGGCAGGCACTTCTGGGTCACGTTACAACGGAAACTGCCACAGTATGGTTTAGCTATAATGGGAAAAACAGGATTACAGACCGATCCAATCCTTGAAGATAGGTAATAGTCCAGCGTTTGTCCATAATATGTTTTAGACTCGAAGTTTTCAGAATGCAATGTTTTATAGTGTGTTTTTAATTTATTTATTATTAATACCCTGTAGTGTTTTTCCTATGAATCTAGCTCAAATATGGCGAAAATGAAGTGTTTATGGAGATTGGGGGGGGGGGGGGGCGCTGGGGGCGCAAGGGTGGGTGGTATCTCGGAATATTTTTACAAGTTGCCACAACTCGATTTCAAAAATTTTACTATTACCAGTGTCTCCCCAAACATTAAAATGCGACGGCCTTGAACAATAAATCCATTAAAAAAACACCATAAAACTTTGCAATCTGCAATCCATCAGTCCAAACCTGATTATGGTCCGGCGCTTGAGGATTACCGAAATGCCATAGAAGAAAATAGTCTTAGAATGGTCCAAATTAATGGGTAGTGAAGGTAGAAAAACCATAAGCAATAATGGTAATTCATTCAATATTTACCAAAATGGCACGTCATTACGGCAATTCTTTCAATATTTATCCAACTTACCCCAATACAAGTGAATATTCAGCTACCCCAATACAAGTGAATACTGTATTCAGCTACCCCAATACAAGTGAATATAATACTTACGACAGTCTGATGGTTCATCTGAGAGGTCGAGACAGTCACGGGCATAATCACACTTCCAACTGAGTGGTATACATTTGGACCCATCTTTACACGCAAATTCAGACTCCAGACATTGGGCTCCTGTAAACGAAAAGACAGTATTAATTAAAAATGTAAATACCTGTACCATATATCTACTAGAAAAGACAGTATTAATAATGTATATATCAGTAACATATCTACTAGAAAAGACAGTATTAATAATGTAAATACCGGTAATATATCTAGATGAGGGATAATTATAAAGGTAGAAAAGACAGTATTAAAAATGTAAATACCTGTAACATATTATCTAGATGAGGGTTATAAAGGTAGAAGAAAAGAACATTAATAAGATTTGATACTGAAAACAAAAGCTTAGAAGTTATTCACTCTTTTTTAAAGGATGAGTAGTCTCCTGCATTTATATTATTGCTAGTCAATAGTAATACAAGGGAAGGGGATGGGAGGGGAGGGGAGGGGAGGAGAGGAGAGGAGGGGGGAGAGGAGGGGATGGGAGATGAGAGGAGAGGAGGGGATGGGAGGGGATGGGAGAGGAGAGGAGAGGAGGGGATGGTAAAGGAGTGGGAGTGAAGAGAGACAAAGCACATTACAGATAAAGGAGAAGATAGGAAGGGAAGGGTTGATGGCAGAGATGTGGCCATGATAGGCTTTAGTGGTGTTCTGTTTGTCTGTCTGTCTGTCTGTCTGTTTGGTTCTGTGTGTTTGTCTGTCTGTCTCTCTCTGTTTGGTTCTGTCTGTTTGAGTATTTGTTTCTATCTTTGTCTGTCTGTCTGTCTATCTGTTTGGAAAAAGAAAACGAATGAGGCGGAGGAGGAGTGATAACAAATGGAGTAGAAAGTAAAGAAGTAGATGTGGAGAAAAAGAGCAAGAGATAAAAAAATCAACCAGGGATAGGAAAATAGGATAATTAAATAGATTATAATAAAGGAGAGAGAGAGAGAGAGAGAGAGAGAGAGAGAGAGAGAGAGAGAGAGAGAGAGAGAGAGAGAGAGAAGAGATGATAAGAAAAAAATAATCATGAAAAAAATTATACTTGAAATAAACGACGACAGGAATTAAAATAAGAGGAGGCATGATGAACAACAAGACAAAAGAAAACACATGAAAAATGAATAAATATCACGTACAAATGCAAAGGAGGAAGGGCATGATAAACTTTCTATAATTATGACCACCACCACCACCACCAACAACAATAACAAGCAGTGGGTGAGAGATAAGATATGCATAACTGACTAATGGAGAAAAAAAGGATAAATAAAGTAGAGATAAGACTGGTGAAAGGTGAAAGCGAAACGACTATAACATGTTCGATAAATTAAGTTAGTGTTAAAAGTGATAGGAGTAATACAGTGTAGGTATATAGGAAGATCACGTATGTATTGTACAGTTGCAAACACATGAAATTGAGACACCTGAAACGGGGCCCCTCATCAAGCATAATAGGTTAGGATGAGACACTACAATTATGCTCTATGAGGGGCCGCGATTATTTAGGTGTGTCTTGTTACATGTGTCATCAACTGTACATCACGCTCTCACAACTACTTTCTTTAGTCCTCTTCAGTACTTTCTTTCTCTGTATTATTTTTCCTTCCTTCCTTCTCTATTCAGTCTCTCTTCTCCTATTCTTCCATCTCTCTCTGTATGTTTTTTCTCGTTCCCTTAATTCCTCCTTCTTTTCACATCATTATTATTGTCTGGCCTCTTTTCCTCCTCCTTAAATACTCTCTCACTCTCTCTCTCTCTCTCAGAAAATGAAGAGAGTGCATATTAACATAGTGACAGTAAATAGGTGTTAGATGTTTATACGTCCTTCCCTCCCACATCTCTCCTTCCCTCCCTCCCCTCATCTCTTCCCTCTCTCCCACATCTCTCCTTCCCTCCCTCCCTCCCATCATAACTCTGGGCTGTTTTCCTCCATCCCTCCCTCCCCCCCTCCGTTACCACATGAGGAGTAGAGTTACAAAGGGAGGGAGGTGTACACATAGCTCCATGGGTGTACATCCCCCTCCCTACCTCCCTCTCTCCTTTCTTGCCTTCCTTCCTCATCTCTCTCTTCCTGCTTTCCGTCCTTCCTCATCTCTCTCTCTCTCTCTCTCTCTCTCTCTCTCTCTCTCTCTCTCTCTCTCTCTCTCTCTCTCTCCTACCAGTACATACTTTTGGTCCATTGGAGTATCTTGATTCCTGGATATATAGTATGTCAGGAAACAGCATCGTTAAGACAAAAATAATAGATTAGGCTACCGGTACTTGGAATAATTTGGAGGAATCAACAGTTACTCCAGATTTACCAACACTGTACTTACTACCTATACCTTACCTTAATTAACATATAACACTACTACTACTACTACCACTACTACTACTACTACTACTACTACTACTACTACTACTACTACTTCAACACGTGTTTTTCGAATCCAACCAATACAAACAAAGCTGAAGCAGACTCGACTACACACACACACACACACACACACACACTCAAAAACAAAACAAAGAAGCAGGCACTCAAGCACCAAAAGTATTAATTAAACAAGCAACGAACAAATATAGGCAGAGGCAAAAATAGTATTAAAGCAAGAAAAAATAAAATATAAGTGAGAAAAGTAAATGAATGACACAAGGAAAAAGCAAAAAAATAATAAAATAAGTAATAAACAAGCAAAAAAAGAATAATAGTAATAAAACAAGGATAAAAAAAAAGAAAGGAAAATCAGAAAAACAAGAAAACGAGCAACAAAAAAAGAAGGAAAATCCGTAAAACAAGCAACACAAACAAGAAAAGCAAGAAAACCAGCAGGCAGGCGAGCAATAAAACAAGGAACACACAAGCAAGGACACACACACACACACACACACAATGTCATGTAGTAATCCAAAACGGCAAGACACAACGCCACAGCCAAGCCTAGCCTATGAGGACTCCAAAACAAACAGCAGTTGGTGTGTGTGTATGTATGTGTGTATAAAACAAACAGCAGTTGGTGTGTGTGTATATGTGTGTATAAAACAAACAGGAGTTGGTGTGTGTGTATATGTGTGTATAAAACAAACAGGAGTTGGTGTGTGTGTGTATGTGTGTATAAAACAAACAGCAGTTGGTGTGTGTGTATGTGTGTATAAAACAAACAGCAGTTGGTGTGTGTGTGTATGTGTGTATAAAACAAACATCAGTTGGTGTGTGTGTATATGTGTGTATAAAACAAACATCAGTTGGTGTGTGTGTATGTGTGTATAAAACAAACATCAGTTGGTGTGTGTGTATATGTGTGTATAAAACAAACAGCAGTTGGTGTGTGTGTATATGTGTGTATAAAACAAACAGCAGTTGGTGTGTGTGTATATGTGTGTATAAAACAAACAGCAGTTGGTGTGTGTGTATATGTGTGTATAAAACAAACAGCAGTTGGTGTGTGTGTATATGTGTGTATAAAACAAACAGCAGTTGGTGTGTGTGTGTATATAAAACAAACAGCAGTTGGTGTGTGTGTGTGTGTGTATAAAACAAACAGCAGTTGGTGTGTGTGTATAAAACAAACAGGAGTTGGTGTGTGTGTGTGTGTAAAACAAACATGAGCTGGTGTGTGTAAAACAAACAGCAGTTGGTGTGTGTATAAAACAAACAGGAGTTGGTGTGTGTGTGTGTGTGTGTGTGTGTATAATTTGCCAAGGATGCGTGGTGGTGGTCGAGTTTATTCTGTCAGTAGTTTGCTTTTGGTTAAGTGGTGACACATATTCCTTGACCCTCATGAGGGTGTAAAGGGATGTTTGGTCAAGGACTAATAATAAACAACTGTATATTATCAGAGAGCTTTTTTTACTGTTTCCTCCAATGTGTATATCTCAGGAAACGGGACCAGATTGCTTGGAATAGTTTGGAGGATTCACATAGATGCTCCATATTTATATAACAACACTGTGCTCCCCTCCCCCTCCTCTCCTCCATTAAACTGATGCAATGGAGAGTGTGTATATTTTATCACCATGGCTATCAAAACAAGAGATGAGGAAGAGAGAATGTTTGCAGTTGCCCTGGTGTTAATTTTCTAAACTAATGCAACGAGGAAAATGTTGAATCTCCTTTCTTTATCATGGTTAGATTAGGCCTGCATGGTTAAATACATAAATACAAATAGAGGGTCGTGGATTATAGATAGATGCATGGATACACACACAAATACAAAGAGAGGGTCATGGATTACATATTGATGCATAGATACACACACAAATACAAAAAGAGTGTCAGTATACAAAGAAGGATGGTGATGAATACCGAGGCTGGCACTGGACACTGTAAGCAGTTGTTTTAAGCTGATGTTACCTGACGCCAAGTATAATGACCACCCACATAAACTAGGTCATACAATCCTCCTGAGAGAATAAGCACAATAATTCTCTCTCTCTCTCTCTCTCTCTCTCTCTCTCTCTCTCTCTCTCTCTCTCTCTCTCGTGTGTGTGTATCCGTGTGTCTCTCTCTCTTTCGTATCTGTCTCTCTCTTTCGTGTGTGTATCTGTCTCTCTCTCGTGTGTGTGTGTATCTGTGTGTCTCTTATTCTCACTCTCTCTCTCACTCTCTCGTGTGTGTTATCCTCTCTACATGACTACATAATCCATATATTCTGCCTTGTATTAGCATTAGAACACGTGCTGGTCTGCTAAATCCTCGCATAGCCTAATACTTTACTTAGTTTCCAACACGTCACTTCTTCGGTGTCATCCATGACCTTCCAACTCTTGTCAACAACAGAGTTTATCTTATTTATACATTCTTATTTTTAAACCACTATTTATTTTATATTATTCTAAACAAATACTTTATCTCTTGGTTGTTGCTTAATTAATGTGGCTTAGATGAAGGGGAAGAGTAGTATAGTGTTGGTAAATCTGGAACAACTGATTCCTACAAATTATTCCAAGCAACAGACAACCATTATTATTGTTCATCTATAGTCCTGCTGTTTCCTGACATACTTTGGAGTAATTAAGAGTTTGGCGGAATCCTACAGTGGCCTCCCATCTTTGGCCTCTTATTAAGGGACCCTATGATGTAGTCAGAGAATTGGAGGTTAGCGAGTCCTACAAATATTGCCACAAAACACACACCTATATGGAAGGAGATTGTTTCGTGGCATACTCAGGAGGAATCAGAAGCCACCAGTTCTCATACACACACGATCACAGGGTCCTTTATTAATGTCACTGAGTTTTCTCCATACTGTAATAATAATAATAAAATAAAATAATATGTCCTTCAATTATAAACACTATAACCGATTGGGTCACTTCACTGGTGTTGATTGTGTTGAAGATGATCGTGCGGGACCCACAGAGTTTGACAATCAGCCATAAGATAAATACCACAAAACTGCAGGTCCCTTGAACAACACAACCCTTTTGAAATATATATATACATAGGCTATTACTGTATATGTAACACGCATCAACAACACAAATATATTTCATGTAAAACAATATATTTGAGTTAATATTGGCAAAAACACAGTGTAAATAGCCTTGAAATATATACATTATAACTTGAGTATTTATTGTCTTATTTCCACCACTACTATAAGGTACAATAGACACTCTAGACCGGTTCCAATTTAATCACCACCCATCACACCTCCATCCACCCCTCCCTCTCCCTAAACCACACCACCATTACCACCAACCCACCCCTCCCATCACCCCTCCCTCTCCCTAAACCACACCACCATTACCACCAACCACCCCTCCCATCACCCTTCCCTCTCCCTAAACCACACCACCATTACCACCAACCCACCCTCCCTCTCCCTAAACCACACCACATTACCATCACTCTATCCTCTCACACCATCCCCACCACACCTATAACCACACCACCACACCATCCTCTCACACCACCACCACCACCCCACCCTTCCCTACACAAACCCCACCACCATCACCATCACCATCACCTCTCACGTCCCCCACACTATGGCTCTGACCAACCACCTATTTTATAACCTGTCAATCTTTAGTACTTATCATCAAAACTGTATCCATTTCTACTGCAAGATTTCAACCAAACAATACACACAACAACATCCTTAGAAAAACACGAACCACGAACGTGAGTCGACCTAACCACAGAGAATTAAGTTAAGGGGATATTATAGTGTTAGTAAATCTGTAGAAAATTATTCCTTCAAACTCTTTCAAGCAACAGTTCACCGTTATTATGTTCATCTGGTCCTGTTGTTTCCTGACATACTTTGAAGGAATCAAGGCACTTCAATGTTCCAAATGTGTATATTACCTCCTTAAGGACCCTGTGATCGTCTATAAAAAAAATGGAGGCTTCTGTGATTCCACCTAACCATGCCCCGAAACAAACTCCTTCCTTATAGGTGTGTGTGTTTCGTGGCAGTATTTGAAGGACTCATTTATCTTCAATTTTCTGACTACATCACAGGGTCCCTTAACATTTTTAGCAGAGGTCAAAGTCCCGTTGCTCATACACAGGGTCAAAGGCATCTCAAGACCACCGTGTGTGTAGGCTATATTTATTTCCCCTCCTGACTACCTGACGTATAATTAGCGAGGTACAGTACCGGACAAAATTAATGAGTCAACCATTCATTCTGTTTTATTTTCCTACTATTATGGACGGGATTTTGATGTATTAAGTAGGCTATGTACTCCTGATTTAATGAGTTTTGTCAATACAGCCACTAAATAAAAAATGAAAGATACCTAAACACAGACAAGCAACAGATGGACGTATTGAAAGATTAATATCAACAACAGACAGGCATGAAGACACAGACACACACAGACATGCAAACAGAGGCAGATGTCTTCAGTGATACTAGAGAGTGAGCGTTACAATCTATAGTTTAAAGATACTGTGTAGTCTACATCATAAAAAAGATATAATATAAACAAAAGGTGTGTGAGAGTGAGCGTTACAATATATAGTTAAATATACTATACATCATAAAAAAGATATAATATAAACAAAAGTTGTGTGAGAGTGAGCGTTACAATCTATAGTTAAATATACTATACATCATACAAAAGAGATAATATAAACAAAAGGTGTGTGAGAGTGAGCGTTACAATATATAGTTAAATATACTATACATCCTAAAAAAAAGAGATAATATAAACAAAAGGTGAGTGAGATGAGTTGTTGTGTGTTGAGTGAGTGGAGGTGAGGGAGACAGTGAGTGCCAGGACCATGGAGGAGGAGAGGAGGTGCAGTGTTGGTTAGGTTGGTTGTTGGCTCTCAGTCAAAGTTGTTAGTGGTGCATGTGACTCTACTCATTCACTGTACCCCCCACCCCTGTCCCTCCTTCCTCTATTCACAAACCCTTCCCCTCTTCCCTCTTCCTTCTACTCATACAGTCATACTCCCTACAACCCCTTCTCCACCCCACCCCCACCCCCATGTCCCTCGTCCCTCCTCAT